>JAJLSQ010000003.1:0-326308 GCA_030567715.1 Nakazawaea wyomingensis
GTACCTGTGAATCAGGATCATGCAAATGTTCATCTTGTACAAACAAGAGAAACTTGGATAACTATCTGGAACCATCAACCACATGTGCTTGTTGTGAAAAGCCAAGTTGTGCCTGTGCTGAGGGTAAATGTACAACTGAATGTACTTGTACCACATGCAAGAAATAAATTGGATCATATAATTGATATTTTGAATGGTTGATACAACAAAAATAGTTGGTTTAATCGTTTATTTATTATTGGCTATGTGTTTTTTTTTACTATTGGTTCTTTTAGCCACGGTTTAGGAAATTTATTGGGATTTATTTATAGTTAGCGTTTATATTTTCGAATAAACATATACTTACTGGTTTCTATTATATGTCAATATTGTTGTAGATCTCATAATCAGTTATCTATCTATCTATTTGTGTAACTAACTACTATCTATCAAATATTTTTCTTAGGAATTTATCAAAAGGGAAAAAGGTAGTGCCCGAATCCTTAAACAGCGGGGGGGGGGATGGTCATCGTGGCATTTGAAGTTCTACGGAGCTATTGCCAAAAATGATAATTTTTAAATGATCCCAAATTTCATTATACACTATAACTCTGATAAACTCACCATCTTATCCAAAGCTTAAAATTTCAAGTGATATCTAATTTTGGATTCGTCAAAAGTATTAAATAATAAATGGCTTTTTGGATGTCAAGAAAAAAAAAAATATTTATTTTGAGTACAAGCAAATCCTTTCAAAACCAAAGGCAGCTAACTAACTAACTAACTAACCAATAATGATAAATAAGCAATAATTTAAATCTACAGAATTTGTTATATCTTTGATGGAGCAAAAATTAGGTTATATTATTTGATGAGTATGTATGTAGAAATTATTATAAATAAAAAATAAAAAAAAATAAAAATAAAGATTAGCATTTAAGATCGATACCTCTTCTCTTTTCCGATTCTCGTATTTCATTTTGAACTTGAACAGCAATAAATAAGCAAACAGAACTAACGACAAAAAATTTAGCACCTTCAACTGAATAAAACAATTTTTTCAAAAAATCTTTTGAACCATCTGGACCAAGACAAAATCCAAAAAGATTTGCAATCATCATCATCCAAATATTAATAACACTACCAATTCCACAAACATATCTATACCACCATTTATTTTCAAATTTGGTAAAATATTTGGTGATCAACACCTCTGGTAATAAAAATAATACAACTAACCAACCCCAAAGTAATAATCTTAATTGAATATCATGCCATATGGCAACAAATGAAAAAACACATAATGAAGTCAATATTCTATTATGAGAACCACCTAATGGAACATAAATATATCGTATACTCCATCGACTAAAAGATCTATGCCAAGCTCTCCAAAAACTTATTGCTGAATTATTATTACTCATACAACGAATCATATTTTCTGGTGGATCAATCTTATCCAATAATGCCCATAAACGAAATAATCTCCATGGAATTAATAATTTAAGCCAAATTATATTTAAATTGAAAAGTCCAATCATGGAAATTTGATATGGGGTATCGTTATACCAAGCTTTCAGTTTAGAAAGGGCAACAACATAGATATAATGTAATAAAAATTCCATTGTCAATAGACAGAATAAAAATCTTAGAGCATAAATTGAAACTGATTTTGTCGTTATTGAAGGTGATGTATTTCTTGATTGATAGATATAATCATTAAAAGTTAAAATTGGTCCTGCAATGAATAACGGAGTATAAGTTAAATAACTGACATAATTTTGTAAATTATAATCGGTTAATTCTAATGGAGCATCTAATCTTTCTTTATCATCAAGATAATTATTCTTTGGTGCTGTAGTTTCTCTTGTCAATTGAGCACCTTCACCTTCTGATTCTGAATCTGTTGTTGGATATTTTTCTTGTCTATTATGTAATAATATATTATTATTACTATTAATACTATCATCTGTACTATTATCACTTTCAATTTTTTGTAATTGTAAATCTTGAATTTTTTTACTATTTGGACTTGAAATTTGTAAAACAGATGAACTTGAACTTGATTCTGAAATTGATAAATCTGATCTTTTTTTGATTAAATCAAGGTTAAAACTTAATATTCTTAACAAGGTGAAATTATAAAAAACATCCCATCTTTCAACAACTCCTTTAAATGAATCGAGAAATAAAAGCATAGGAGATATGGATGCGAATTTAACAGCGCTCCATTTGACATTGATGAATAGAGTTGAGATACCATATAACCAAGTTAAGCGTATTGCCCATTTCTTATTCTTGATATATTTGGTGATTAAAAAACTTGTTCCACAATGTACGGCTATTCTAATGGAATTGAACCCGTGCGCTCCAAATAAAAATAACAAACCAAATATCATATCAAATCTTAAAACTCCAACTGATGGGAATTTTTTCAATATAGTCTTCTTCAAGGTTAAATGAATCAACATTAACAACAGTAATAATGGTAAATTATCTCTAAAAAAACGATATTGAGCATCGGAATTATCAACTTTACGACCATTTATCCAACCATCTGATAGTATACCTTTATAAATCCAATAATTTGGATTTGTTTCATTAGAAGCTTCCATAGCGGTTCGAAACATTGTTGGTATAACAATGATGAAACAAATGATATAAATTGTATATTCCATGGTAAACCATTTGGAAGGTTTAGCAGTTTTCAAAACTGATTGAGCCTTAGCCGAGGCTGGTGGTGGCACGAGTCGTTCATCTAGGGCTTCTTGGGAGAAGAAGTACCCTATGGGGTAGAACAATCTCTTCAACATCTGTTAGGTATTGGTTTGGTGTAACCTTTTGTTGATGATGTTGTTTGTAGGTAGGTAGGTAGGTGGTAGAAGTTGTATTTGTGTATTTTGGGCTGGAGTTTAAAATATTATTGTTTCAGAATAATTAACTATTTTTTTTGTTTGTGTTTGTGTTTTTTTTTTTTTCGCTTGAACCTTTGGCCCCTTGGCCTTTCCAACTTTACTTGCCTTGCTTGCCTTGCGCTTATTCGTGTTGCACACCAAAAATCAAAACGCCAAACATCACGCACGCACGCAACAAACAAACAGAGAGACAGACAAAAGATAAATAAATAAACAAACAAACAAACAAAAACTTGTCTTTATCTCCTCTTTATCTCCTCTCTCTGTATATATATCCTCATCATATGAGAATCGGATATATATATAGGAGCAAGACAAAACCCTCAATACTCTAATCCGAAACGGAAAACAGAAGGAAAATAAAGAAACAAACAATTTTTTTACACATCCATGTTATATCATTGGATGGGGATGGTTTGCATGTGATCAAATGTAAGGCGCATAAAAATAAGCAAAGTATGTAAAGCGGGTCTACACAATACAATACAATACAAGACAATATACATTGGATAATACTATGTATATACTTGTAGGGATTTGGAACCATAGATGTATATATTTTTGTAAACCTCACAAATATATCTTTGCTCCTTGTTGTTCAAAAAGAAAGAGATATCCAAAAGGAGAGATGATCGATCATCAATTAATGGTATGTTTCTAAACAATGTTGTATATGGTGGAAACTTAGCTTTTTTTAAAAAGAAAAAACAGAGAATTGATGATCAAATAAACAAATAAATAAATGACTGGATCATTGAAATTATTTCTCATGGTAGTCATATGTAGTTTGGTTGGATATAGCCTAATGAATAGCGAGAGTAAATTTCTGCAACTAATGTAACTAAATTAATAAATTAATAAAAGATGGAGAAGAATGGTGATAATAATTTTTTTTATTAAAAACTACCCGTACTTATGGTGCTTTTGCGCACTAGTCTTCTTCTTATTCTATGAATCATATAATATCAATTGAATAATAGTAATCACATAAAAGGGACAAAATATAGGAGTTGTAACCTAAAATTATATTGATTTATAGATTTCGAACAAGAAGAAGGATTATAGTTTATTTTATTTTTATTGTTACTATGTCATTTATATTATTAAAATTGGGTAATTAAGTAACTGTAACATAACTCCTTGCCATCTTGAAAAAAAATAAAAAAAATAAAAAATTGAAGAGCCAGGTAATGTTATATATCGTAAACTTCTACTGATATGAATGATCTATAAAGGATATTACGAAGATCGTATTCATATCAACTGAATTGGAAAAGGGATGGGTTTATATAAAAAAATAGAAGTCTAAAACTCATTCTCCTTCTCTATTTCTCTTGACAGAAGGAAAAAAAAAAAAAAAAAAAAATTATTATTGAAAAAAGATATATAGTTTTGATCAAATGAACAAGGAAGAATCGATCAAAGATGACTGATAATGATAATCAAAACCGCAATCAATCATCATCGTTTGAAAGAAGACCTAATCCTCCCGGATGGACTCAACCTCGAGCTCCTTATAATCCCTATGATATCAACGATGTCAGACCACCACAAGGTTATCCATCTGAATTTAAAGTACCTGGGAAAGTTTCTGCATTTTCAGAGATACCAAGAGATCTGTCTGAATATGAAAAGATGAAACAAAATATGAGGAAATTACAATATACACCACGTCCAAGATCACAATTATATCCTGGGAAATATAAAGAATTACGTAGATTAAACATGATGACAAAATTTAATCGAGGAGTTAAAGTATCAAGTACAGTAGTTTCATTATGTGCTGTTACTTATTGTGTTTTTTTTTATAATTGGAATGATGGTATTGAAAATATTTTTAGTCAATTTTATAGAGTACAATTACGATTACGTAAATTGTTTGTTGGTCATTTATCTGATGAAGAAGAAGAATCATTACAAATGGTGAGAAAATCGACATATGGTAGATTTATTCCAGAAAGTACTATACCACTGAATATTACGGATTCTGAGAGTAGTATTGGATTACAAAGACCTACAAAGAGACAATTTTTAGAACTGGAGAGAATTATGGAGGAGAGGGAATTAAATATGATGAAAAATGATGAAATGCCATTGGGTAAGAATGAATCAAGCGTTTCATCAACAATGAAAGATGAAAAGGGTAGAACAAAATGGTTTGGAATCTTTTGATTTAAATTTATCTTTATTTATCTTTACTTATTTATTATTTATTATTTATTTATTATTTATTATTTATTTATTATTTTATTATTTACTTATCTTTATTTATTAACCTTTATCATATTTATTAATATCAATATTGAATTGACAAATTAATTTCCATTCACAATTTGACAAAGAAAAGAAGAAAAAAAAAGAATTGGTATCTATCAATTAACCAGTATAAAATCATTGAATTAAATTATCAATCCTGCGATAAAGATTAGATTACAAAAAAAATAGTAAAAGAGATTGTTTGTCAATGTACTTATCAACTTATATGCATCTTTATCTATTCATAATCTCTACACCTATATTACAATATATATATATTTATAAGCCATGTTGCAAAATGTGATTGAAAATTTACAATTCAAGAAATTATCAGATGCTATATTCAAACGTCCACCCTATGATAAAGATGGATGATACCGAATGAGTTGAAAAGAAAATTTTCTTATTGATATGCAATTATAATAATCATATAAATAGAAAGAGATAGACAGATCTAGATCTATATATAAATCACACGGCACACAGCATGTGATTTGAGGAATTGATATTAATAGTAGTAATTAGCATGTGATTTGATATGAGTGAAGACAAACACAAGAAAGAAAGAAAGAAAAGAAAAATAAGCCAAGGGGCACCAAATGATTAGAGAAAAAGAGTACTTGAATAGGAATTTCAACCCCCATTAAAATATATATATGGATTATATATACGAAATAGATAGATGAATGAATTGACTAGTTATATTATTATTATAATTTTATTGTTGTTGTTGTTGTTGTTGTTGTTGCTGATGTTGTACTGATATCTAACATCATGGGTATAATGAGTTTGTGATTGAGACAATTTAATCAATTTTCCAATAGTCTTCTTCTTCTTCGTTTATTAATAATATTGCCAAACAGAAGACAAGACAAGAACAAGAGAAGAGAAGAGGCAGGCAGGGTCTAGACTAGTTTTGAGGGCACACACACACACACAATAGACCTTTTATAACTCTTCAAATAATTGATAAAGAAAGAGCATGTGCTGCGCGCAAGCAACACACACATACAAAATAAGACAAGAGAAGAAAAGACAAGAGAAAGAGACAGACGGCTGTAAAGACTTTCGGTGTTCGGGTGTATAAAATATCACATGCTTATGGGAAGAAGGGGCAAATACATATATTCTCACACACACTCGCATACATACACAGGGGGCACATCATCATGAGACATAAAAAGAATTAAATCTTGATAAAATAGGATTAACTAATTCCATGATGGGATTAGAGATGGGATTTATTGATCAAGATGATTGGTTCGGGTTGATGTATAGAATATGGATGGGGATAGTCACCATATTATTTAATATATATATATAGGTTGATATAACTCTTTTATAATTCTTCTTATTTGTTATTTTATATTAATTACAAAATATATCTTGTTGTAATAACATATTATCAATTTAACAAATAATGCAATTTATCATATCGGATGTTCAGACACCATTACTTAGTGTTGTCTCCATTGCTTCAACAATTCAACTCTTATTTTCTCAACTTTTAACCCATATCTATAACATATTATTACAATCACGTTCTAATAATAATGATTATACAAGAAGAGATCAATCAATAATGACATTATTTCAAAACTCATATACTCAATTTCAATCACAAATACATCAAATTTTACAAATTAATGATTTAGATTATTCAAATTCATATAAATTTCAAATTGAAAATTGGAAACATAGTTTAGATACATATTTATCAAATATTTCTCAAAATATTAAGAATACAAATATAGTTTCATCTAATTCTAATTCTCCCGTTGTTCAAACCACAAATAATGGTGGTACTATGGCTCAATTACAGAATTGATTGATCAAAAATGGATGGATTGAAACTAAAGTTGTGAAGAAAGATTACTTTTATGAGAGATGGTTTTTTTTTTTCTTTTTTTTTTTTTTCTTCCTTCCTGTCAATCATTATCATATTGCTATACACAATATATATACATACATATAATCTATGGTGAATAATGAATGAATCTTGGATGGATAAGTGGATCCCCAATTTTTTCTTTCTTTTTTTGGCTTTTTCTTTTTTGGTTTTGATTTTGGTTTAACTTTTAATTGGTATATTTTGTATACCATAAAGTCAAATAGGTTTTGGTTTGAATTTACAGTTATTAATTATTATATATATATATATATACATATATTAATTTAGTATATGCCTTCAATAGGATCAATTCAATATTTTTTGAATTGACTCATCTTTATGATGTTGTGATAATATTTATATTCTACTCTTTTTTAAAGAGTCAAATTCTTGGGTCAAAATTAGAAAACCTTTTAATTTAATCTCATGTTTTTTTAATTCCAATAAAATAAAACTATAGTACAATATTCATCCTTTGATCCCATACTCATATATCAATCCATGGTGAACATATTTCTCAAAACATGTCCACCACCACCACTACTAATAATCAAGAAATTTGGATCTCTCAATTTCATAACTTGAAACAGCATAATACTCAAAGTCATCCCCACCACCACAACAACATCAACTACAAAATCCCAAGATTCCGGATCACCACCAAATGGTCTACCAAATTTCAGTGCTTGATATATCAAAATCACCGATGTTGCCGCCACCACCATTCTCACTTCAGACCATCTTTGACCTCCATCGTTTGAAGTCAGTAATTGTGTTAATTCTTGTCTCATATTGATCATCCAACAAAAAAATTGTAATAAACTATAAACCAATATTCCACAAATGATAAATACATCCATCCATAAATCTGCATTATGTGTAGTGGTCTCGGGATCCAAAACCATATGATAACGAGATGCTATTTTCTGTGGTAGATAGATGAGTAAACCAATTAATAAAAATCCAAATAGACTTGAATCTGCAATAAATCTTATAGTGTTGGTATGTGGATTGATATTGGTATTGGTATTGGTTGGTGATATGGAGGTTGCCATTGTATTAAATTAGATTGTGATTATTGAAAATGGTGAAGAAAAACAAGACTTCATATATACATGCAGATTCAGAATCAAATATCATAACAACAAGTCTATGTATGTTATTTATTATACAGTAGGTAAGTAACTGTTATGGTGCCATAAATATATGAATAAGATAAGCTTCTTTTTTCCTTTTTTTTGCTTTTTTCTTCTTCGCACACATCACGGCATCTCTAAGGAAAAGAAAAAGCATAAATATACATTGTATGCATATATATATTTTTTACATGATAAAGGGTGTCTATCTATCTATTTGTCTATCTATCTATCTATCTATCAATCTATATATATCCTTTTAATCCATCTCTCTTTCCATGTGATTGCCCAGATTTAAAAAAAAAAAAAAACATAAATCTTTGAGGTAATTGCTATTCTGTTATTTCATATTCATAGAGTTGCTTATAAAGGGAATTTCATCCATCTTTGATAAATATTGGGTGGATTATATTTTTCAATTATGATATTGAGCTATATTAAGCTACTGACCTCCATAACCACTTAATACAAGAAATAATTATAAGTATATGTGTAGCTCTAATTAAGGTGGTGGTGGTGGTCTGGTTTTACTTTTTGAGTAACAAAATCTATAAATTGGGGAAAAAACCCGCCAGCCACAAAAAGTCAAAACACAAAAAAAAAAAAAAAAAAAAAATATAATACTAGAGAGAGAGAGAGAGAGATAGATATACATAAAATATACTTGACTAACAATTTATCATGTCAATAATACGATTGTTTATAGAGTCAATAGCGTTGATAATATCGATGCTTCTTAAGATCCCATTATTACTATACCATCATGTTTTTTCTGGAGCGGTCAGCTCTTTACCAATATTGAGACGAGATGATTCATCAGATTTAAATTTCACCCAAAGTCTTCTCTCCACTACACAATCCAATTCATCTACTGAAACTGTTGATACCAATAGTATTGGGGAAAATAAGAGCGATATCAATGATCTATTGAAGAAACAATCAGACAAGAAATTAAAACTTCGGAATCAGTTGAAGAAGAAGATTATAGATGCAGTTGATATTGTTGATATATGCCACGCGCATGGGTACAAAGTCCATGAACATGTGGTACAAACTACTGATGGATACCTTTTGGCAATACATCGTATCATTCCTAAGAAAATCTTCAATATCAAGAAGGGTGGTAGTTATTCTGCCCATTTAAAACAATTGAGCCAACCAGTTGTCTATTTCCATCATGGTTTATTGACAAATAGTGAACTTTTTGTCCTTGGTGATAATAGTTCTAAATGTTTACCATTCATATTGGCTGAAAATGGTTATGATGTTTGGTTGGGAAACAATAGAGGTAATAAATATTCGAGGAAACATGTGGATCTTGGTGCTTCAACTCTGGAATTTTGGAATTATTCATTGGATGAATATGCAATGTACGATATCCCTAACACCATTGATTATATTTTGGAAGCAACAAATCAAAAACTGTTAAGTTATATTGGATTCAGTCAAGGTTCTGCCCAATGTCTTGCCCTGTTATCTTTAAGTCCTAAATTGAATGATAAGATTAATATTTTCATTGGATTATCACCTGCAATGATTCCAAGAGGTTTGAGTCATCCAGTGGCTTCATTTTTTGTCAACTCTGCTCAAAGTTTCTTGTATAAATTATTTGGAACTAGAGCCATTTTACCCAGCGTTGTATTTTGGCAACAATTAATTGGTCCAAATTATTATAAATCTGTAGTTGATCAATCGTTGACTTTGTTATTTGGTTGGAATACTTCCAACATTAGTGAAGAACAGAAAAATGTCGGATATCAACACATGTTTTCACCATCCAGTGTGAAATCTGTTGTTCATTGGTTACAAATCATCAAATCAAAGAGATTTCAAATGTATGACGAAGGTGGTAACGCTGGTTCCAAATTAAATGCCCTTTCGGCAAAACATAAACTGCATAGAGTGGCTCCATTCCCAACACAAACCATTTATACCCCGATGTTGTTGATATACGGAAAATCAGATTCGTTGATTGATATAGACAAGACTTTGGAGAATTTATCATGTCCAGTTGAAGCTATTGGTATCCCATCTTATGAACATATGGATACTTTATGGGCCAATGATGTCAATGAAAAAGTTTTCAAACCGGTATTGGATACATTGAACGAGGTGAATTCTCTGGTTGTTTACAATAACATTTATAGCAATTACGAAATCGAGGAGGAAAAATTGAGTGAGAATAATGTAATTACTCCCCCACCACGGGAGCCTACTATGATTAATGGGAACATTGATGTTGCTGTTGATAAGAATTCCAGGAAACTAAAACAGAAACAAGCAATGATGAGGAGGGGAAAACTTGGGACAATGAAGGTACCACAGATAACTACAATCGATACAGACGGTGAAGAAGGGATTATTTTCTGAATGATCTATTTTTATGTTTGGGTATGTTATGTAGAAAATTGGAAAAGTTAGAATTGATATGGATGAAAAATTGTTATCACTATATATATATATGAGAATATCGGATAATTGTAGTGTTGTTTTCCATTTTTGCTGTGGCGCAAACTGAAAAAAAATTATTTCATCAAATCGAACTCATATCTATAATCTTCAAGAGAAATACAACACAAGATGCTGTCATCACTGCCGTCACAGCCTGTGATCAACTTCTTTAAAGGTCACCCTACAAACACACTTCTCCCCTCATTGGAGATTCTCGAGGCCACTAAGAATGTTTTAACAGATACATACAAGAACCCAAACAAATATGAAAATGACCCAGATAACAGAAGTCCATTACAATACGGTACAGATCCTGGTAATTTAGACACCAGAGTTATCATTTCCCAATGGATAGACCGAGATTTTGGGTCCAAGACAGACCCTGAATGTATTAATTTGACCGGTGGGGCCAGTTACGGGATGATGAATATATTGGCTCAGTGTACTTTACCTCATACTAATCTTACAAGACGTGCATTTATTGTGACTCCGACTTATTATTTGATCAATGGAGCGTTCATCGATGCAGGATTTGGTGGGAAATTGAGTGGGGTGTTGGAAGATGATGAAGGTCAGGTGGATTTGGACAATTTGGTGGCTCAATTGGAAGCATGTGAGAATGAGCCAGAGTTGGAGGAATATGAGGAAAGTAATGATAATAATATTATCAATGATCCTGCAAGAGTTGATAAAAAAATTTACAAATATGTGATTTATTTGATACCAACTTTTTCCAATCCAAAAGGTGGAACTTTGAACAAGGAGAATCGTATTAGATTGATTGAAATCGCTAGAAAATATGATATGTTAATCATCTCAGATGATGTTTATGAATTGTTAGATTATTCTAAACCCTCATCAGAGAAAACTACACCTATTCCAAGATTGACAATGCTCGATAAACTGACGATGGAAAAGTCGAGTAAATTTGGTAACACCATCTCCAATGGAACGTTCTCAAAGATTATTTGCCCCGGTTTAAGAACTGGTTGGCAGGAGAGTGCAACACCACTGTTACTGTTCCAATTGAGTCAAGGTGGTGCCAATAGGTCAGGTGGGACCCCATCTCAGTTAAATATTTCCATAGTGGAGAATTTAATCGAAACAGGAATCATCGATAAGATAATTACAAATTTGAAAAAAACTTATCGTGAACGTGCAATTTTCATCAAAAGGTATTTATCTGAAAAGCTTCCACATGGAACTAAAATAACCGGTGGTGATGGTGGATATTTCTTATGGGTTACATTACCATCTAATTATAATGCTAGGGATATTGTGGCTCGTTGCAAAGAACGTGGGGTGGTATTACTGAGTGGAGACCTGTTTGAAGTTACCGGTGATGTCAGAGGTTGGGGTGAACATAGTGTGAGGTTGTCAATATCACATTTGTCGGTGGATGAGATTAGGCAAGGTGTTGATATTTGGAGTGATGTTTGTGATGAATTTGTCAAGACTAATTGTTGATATCATGAACAATTGTTTTTAGACTATTCATGAAATGTAAGAAGATTATTAAATGGTGGTAGGTTTAATTTTTATTCATATTATCAATGGATCACGGCATAGCTAGCCATTTTTTTTTCGTCAAGCTTGTGGATGACTGTGTTTCACTGAATTCTCTTCCGTACCATTAACAGCAATCATGTAATAATAAATTCTGTTTCAACCAAAAGAGAAGAGGCCACAAAAAGGGGCTAATAATTTAATGATACCTTGCTTAAAAAAAAAAATTATCCCTCATTAATTAAATTGCTTTAACAGTTTGGTTCTGCCTTTGAGCCAAAAATAAATAGTTTTAAAGTCAGTAAAAGACGCACATCAACTGTAATTATTGGATATTAGATTGTATTAATGCATTCAAAAATTGGTTCTGAACAATTATTGATCGAATGTCATGAACATTTGATATACATAGTCGATAAATTTTGGAAGGAGCAATGAAATTTAAAAGGGTAAAGTCAAGAAAGAAGATATTAGCACATCTGATATGCATGCATGTATTGCATGTAGCTTATCTAGAATTAATTTTTCTCTATTGATGGTGGGGTTGCTTTATATGGAATATAAAGATGCGAAAAATGTTGTTGCATAAATACATACTTGCCATAGATTAAAATGAAAAGCACTTTAATTATCTGCCACAAGTTTCGACATCATTACCTATTGCTCTGCAAGGTTTCTCATTTCAATTAAATAAAATGGCTAGATAGAATGAAAAGCATTCAAGCTTAGAGAAGAAAGAAGAAAACATTTTCCTTCTCCTTCCTTTCAAAATAAGACCTACATACATATCAATGAGGCGTTTAAGGCAACTCTTCAGGTATCAACTCCTACTTAAGCATTTCTTACAAAAGAACTGAAATCCCTGCAAATCTAATTGATTGACCTGGATGGTAGTTAAGCCTCGCTGTTTTTAACCTTGGGCATTATTAGTCAAGAGAAAATCACTCACTCCCCCAATTTCATATAAATAAGAGTTCTATAATGACTAAAAACACACCGACAAATACTGAACGCAAGTTACACCCACAAAGAAACGAGGAAGATCAATTCACAGAGTTTTCATTTCCTTTTATACGTGATCAAAAAAAGTTTTTTATCATAGTTCTTTCCTTTATCGATATTAGGAAATTCAGTTAAAAAATAAGAAATAACTTTGAAAAAAATTATATTTATTCTATTTCAATAGCAATGAAATCTTCTCAAAAATAAGTGCTCTTCCTTATCTAAAAGAGCTAGTTATTGTCTTTCATGTACAACTAATAGAGATAGTAAACATTCGGTAATGGTGTCGAAGTATACTGGATTGAAAAAGAGCTCTAAATTAAGTTATATAGCCGTATATAGATATATAGGAAAATTGATCCATTACCAAAATTTCCAATTTGGTAAGTTTGCACAACCAACGGCATCTTCAATCTCGGATCTTGATTTGAAGTTGATGAAAGATTCTAGTGTTCCAAAATTGGACAGTTGATCCAGGTCTGGGATCAAGAACCCACAACCTTTACCACCCAATTTGGTTTCAAAAGTCTCAAACCCTTGTTCGTCAAAATCTTTTATCAATTCCACCATGGCCAGTTTGTCAACTGGTTCGTTGAGTAAAGTGATTGCGCAACCTCCACCTCCAGCACCAGTTAATTTGGTCTCACCAACTTTGGCCTGATCTGTGAGTAATTTGATCTTATCCAATGAAGGATGGCTGACTCCCAATGAGGACAACAATCCTTGATTGATCTTGATCAATTCTTGTAATTTTCTCTTGGAATCCGAGTCTAATGGTTTGGTCATAATTGAATAAGCCTCTTTGGTCAAATTATCAATGGCGCTCAAGATGGATCCTGTAACCAATGGATATTCTTGATTCAAACGTGACACGTTCCCAACCAACTCCAGAGTCAATCTAGGGATTTTGGTATTGGTCAACAAGAGATCCAAGGAGGGGAAATTACGCATAGAGGTCTTGACGTTGGGCATAGATGAATTATCGGATCTTTGAAACATAACAGCACCTCCATGAGATGAACAAGCATTATCTATTCCAGAAGGTGTCCCATGTATACATTTCTCACCCATGAATGCCCAAGTGTCGATGAAATGACAATCTGGGTTCTCTTTACCATGAGGAGGATCATTAAGTGCCAGGGAGGGGAGTGAAATGTGACCACCTATATAACTCAATGCAGCACTCAAACAGACTGAGATCGATGCAGAAGAGCCTAAACCTGCCCCTATTGGTAATGTTGATCTGACACAGAATGTTAAACCTTTGAGCTTGTTTTTGTTATTGCTATTATTGTTGCAAAGGTTTGAAAACAAGTACAAGAAACATTGGGCAGCACAGTAATGTAATTGTGAGGTGATATCACCCAACATATTATTGGAGAGATAATCCACAATCTCAGGAACCAATTCGTCAGTGGGGAGAGGAGTCTTTCCCGGTTTGGATGCGGATAAGGAATCAATCAAATCCCAGGGG
Organism: Nakazawaea wyomingensis; assembly: GCA_030567715.1. Classification (NCBI taxonomy): domain Eukaryota; kingdom Fungi; phylum Ascomycota; class Pichiomycetes; order Alaninales; family Pachysolenaceae; genus Nakazawaea; species Nakazawaea wyomingensis. The sequence goes on from JAJLSQ010000003.1 coordinate 14,611, forward strand.
AAATCGTTGATATCCCATGAATGGGTGAAGTTGATATCTGGGAATTCCAAAGTGACGAGTTGTGGGTTCAGATTTTCGCACACCAAGAGATAGGTACGTAACGAAAGAGCAGCAGCAATGGCTGGTTTGTTGTAGACGACGGCATGTTCACCAAAAATGATAACTTTTCCGGGGGCTGAAGTGACAAAGGGGAGTGTTGGTGTTGTTGATGTTGTTGTCATTGTTGAAGGAGATGAGGATATCTTTCTGTGTCTGATGAAAGAGAAAGAGTGTAGATAAGCAAAAACAAAGGAATCAAGAGCAAGAAGTGGAAGATGTGTGGTGGGTGAAATGAGTGGACGCCAGTTCTTGGTTGTGGCTAAATAATGAGAAATGGGATGAGATGTTTGATGATCCCTTTCTCTTTCTCAGTTTCTCTCTCGGTTGGAAAATTAAATTTCTCCATTTATTTATAAACGAATATAGGGGCTGTCTAGTGGTGTGGTTGAAAAATTTTGTGAATTTTTCATTTTTCTTCCAAAGAAAAGAAAGAGAGAAAGAAAGAAAGAAGGGAATATGAGTAATCAAGTAATAAAAAATATCATATCAGCCAATCAATCAGTTTAACATACACCACAATATTCAACAGGTGTCTAGTCTGTCTGCCTCGCTATAGACCAACACTTTCTGCTCACCTTTTATAGAGTTTTTTTTTTGCATTTCCTCCACTATCGCATCAAATTTTCCTTCATTCTTTGCCCTTTTCAAATTTCTTTCATCAGTACTGTCTCATCCAATATTTAATTCCTTGCATTGCATATACCATAAGCCATATCATTAGCTGTCAACTAAGTTCAGTTTTTAGTCATCGTTATCATAATACTTATAACAAAAATCATTTAACACTTGATATATTGCCACATACTTGATTGACAATTATCGTTACAATCAACTTCATATAATTATTTTATCATAATACCATCATTACATTCAACCATGACTGTAAGTGGGAACCTATCGCTTCAACAACAACCAAGACTTCACCAGCAGCAGCAGCAGCAGCAGCAAAAACAACAACATCAACAATCAGATAAGAATAACTCTACCTCGAATATAACTAACGGGTATAAAGATCCACTTCCCAGTGGTGGTAAGAGTACAACGACAACAAAAACAACAACAACACCCGCATCACCAATTGCAAACAAGCTGCAACATGAACCAATTTCAAAACCTACCACACTATTTCTTGATGAAAATGATCTGATCAAATTGGACAAGTTTGACAAGTTTTTGAATCATACGAAAGATGACAAGTCTTTCCCCATGTTGTTCACCAGCAATAATGATAATAATAATGATAAAAGCTTTAAAATGAATCGTCAAATAAGTTATGCATTGAAAAAACTGAGTAGAAACATTTATAACAAGAAAATCAGTGAGAAATCCTTTCAAGTGGAGATAAAAAAGAACCAACCAGAGTTGAAATCTTTTGCTGAAGAAACTGAAAAACCACAGCAACAAGAACAACAAAGAGCACCTGTGATAACAACAAAATGGTCTCAAGTGGTCCAGCAAGGAGCATTAAGGCACTCTAAAACAAATTCTTCAACAACAATTGACTCAGGGAAGAGATCTGAAACTACATCCTCATCACCATCACAACAACAACAACAACAGCAGCAACGTCCAATGACTATAATGACGAGTAATGCCTTACAACCTTTAGGTATTGTATCATTAAGATTGATGTACGACAAGACGTATGCTGATCTATTTAGTACATCATCTTTGCCCAAGACTCATTCATCATTGATTACCCCACACGGCTTGATCAACACCGGTAATATCTGTTACATGAACTCAGTAATGCAAATGTTATTATACTGTGCTCCTTTCAATAGAGTTTTGGGAATGGTACAAGCCAAGACTATTGCCAATCTAACTGGGACAAATTCTCGTACCCCGTTATTGGATGCCACAATCTTGTTCATGAATGAATTCACCAAGCCGGGTGAAGCTCCATTATCACCAGAGACTTTTTATCATAGTTTGTCGTTACATCCTCGGTTCAAGCATTTGAAATGGGGGCAACAAGAAGATCTGGAGGAGTTTTTGGGTTATTTGTTGGATGGATTACATGAGGAGTTTGTCGACTCGATCAAGATTTTGACCAAGCCGGAAGTGGAGATGTTGATCAAGTCTGTTGGTGGAGATGTTGAGTTGAAGATGGCCATCATGAATGCTGTCGATATTGTTAAGAAGTCAAAAACTATCGGTTCAAATGAAAAAATTAATGAGACGCGTATCAAAAATAATAGTAATAATAATAATGATGGATATGACAACGGCAATGATGATGACGGTTGGCTTGAAGTTGGTTCAAATAAGAAGATTGCTGCGAAAAGAACTGTCGAGATCAAGCCATCACCAATCACCTTATTATTTGGTGGTCAATTTAGATCTGTGTTGGAAGTACCTCGTCAAAAGGAAAGCAAGTCAATAACTTTGGATCCATTTCAACATGTACAATTGGATATCTCTGATTCGCGTGTGGTGACATTGGAAGACCTGTTCAAATTATTTTCTGAACCTGAATCCATCTCCTATAAATCGAGTAATGGTAATGAGGTGATTGCCAGAAAACAAAATTTCATCGACAAGTTACCAAACTTGTTGATCATCCATTTGAAAAGATTTTCATTTGTCGTCAATAACAATGACAAACAACAATATTATAATTATCCACAGCAAAATCAACAACAGCATTTACACGATTTCCAACAGAACAATTTCAAAATTGAGAAATTACGTAAACGTGTTTTCTATTCCCACGATTTAGAACTCCCACTGGAATGTATCAGTTTAGAATCGAGAAGATTACTTTCATCCTCATCATCTCCATCAAATTGCGGTGGTAATAATAACAGATATAAATTGACAGCAGTAGTGTATCATCACGGTATGAGTCCCGAAGGAGGTCATTACACATGTGATGTGATGAAACAGACACAACAAACCGAACAACAACAACAACAACAGCAAAGAGAAAAAAAGCAGAATCAGAATGGATACACTCAATATGAAATAGACGATGATGAGAATTTGAATAAGACGAAGAATTATGACGAATGGATAAGAATCGATGATGGAGTTGTGTTGCCTTTAAATAGGGATGAGGTTTTGGATACCAATGATGATGTAAGAAATGCATATATTTTGATGTACCAAAGAGTTTTATGAGAAGAAAATACTACGTTTGAGAGAAAGAAACTCAGAGATAATGTTTATGGAACAAGCATGTAACCTCCTATATAATAGAACATCAGAAATGATTTATCGATCATCTATATGTAATACTTCAAGCAATAAGCAAATTACTTTCTCTTTGACACCTTCATAAAATATATACAAACCTTCCGAATATTAATAAATAAGGGAGTTATATGGCACACGTATCGAAGGCGATTGACTCAGATGTTGTTATACCAATCCACAACATGTCACAAGAGAAGGATACGTCATTCACAATTGATATTTTGATGGACAATTGAAATATATATTTCAATGAGTGATTTTTGTTTGTGCAAATTGAATTTTGAAAACTGATTTAAAAGTTGAAAACTGAAGCTTCTGTGAGAGTTCCAAATGGTTTCTAAATCAACATTCTTGTTTCTTAATTGCATGTTAGTCGGTAATGAAATAATGGTTCGAAATGGCTGGTTTTCGGTGCAAATTAAAAAATACAAAGAAAATTTAGGTATATAGAGATAACATAACATCTCAACAAATTGAGCAATATTCAGACCAAAACGCCTATCGTACCCATAAAAGGATATCATTTAATAAATATTGTGTGAAAAAAAGGGGTAAACCGAGGTTGATAGTATGATCGTTTACCTCGTCCGGGGATAATTGTTTAATATACCTCAAAATCAATAGGAGAAAACACAAATAAACAAAGAGAATTAATAGAAAGTTCGAATTTTCTCTCTATAAGACCTTTGCAAGATCACTCCGTCCATCGCAGTATTTCTATCTTTAGGAATTGTTATTTCCAAGAATCAGGGCTGCCAATAAAATATTTCTTATTGGCGATTTTAACTTGAACCATTTCTCTAATGATCTCACGAGAGCAAAGATCAAGTTTTTCCATGATAATTAATTTTCAATTGAAAGAAAGAATAGACAGAAGATAAATATGGTTCCAAAATTGTAAATTTTTATTCAGATGTCGTAAATGATACCAAAGAAGTTCATAAAGAGACTAGAAGATTGTCTGGTTTGAAAAAACAACAGCAGTTGCTGCTGAAAAGAGTAAACCTGCGGCTAACTACTTCTACTTCTGCTTCGGTTAAAATTTCTCTGGAGACAACAGCTACCACGACCTCGGAAGCTGTGGCTTATTTGTGATTTGGTTTTATTGCCTTTTATGGTGCTCTGTTTCTGATTAATCAATTTGATCTTTTCTTATTTCGTCATGTATACTCCCGTACCAATTTGTGTCTTTCTTTGATTATCACTCAGAATGATGTAGAATGCAATTTGTTTTTCAAGTATTTATCTTATGTTATTCTAATGTATTATTAATCAGATTTAATATTTAGATATGGCAATCATCCCATATGATGAGGTTGCAGCTGATCTGATGTTTCATTAAACAATCTCTTTTATTGTTCCCCAAGTCAAAATTAGTAATTATAGTTCTCACTTACAGCCTTATAAAGATATGGAACCACCAGAATAAATTGAGCTGAAAGCTAACAACTTTTTTCGAGCAATTTGATCCTTGCCAATAAGTTAATGCCCTCTTAGTATAGTAGACTCATCTGAAAAGGGCTTCAACTTGAAGATGTTTGTCTCTGTTTCAATTTGAGAATATTCTCATTATTAACATCATTGAAATGTTGTTCATCTCCGTCTTCCAATGAGTTTAAGTTTGAAATTTTGTGTATTTTATGTAGAATATATTATACTCAAAGAATAAAGGGCAGAATATTTGGGTTAGACAAGAAAAAAAGATCCCTTTTTTAACTTTAATTTTGACACTTATGATTTTAATCAGTATATCCATTATCATGCAATCGCCTAGAAGTTCAACCAGAGAGAAGCTACCACCATGTCGGTTCAAAGAGTTGGATTTGGAAAACAAACATTTTAAGTTGTCCTTGATTGATTCAAATGAATTTACCGTCGATTGCTCAGATGATTTTTTCAAATTGTCTTTATCAGAGATGCAAAAGTTGCTGTTGCCAATTCCAGATGTCATATTTGAATATTTTTTTGATTTCAAGCAGAATTATGGTCCTATTGGAGGGAGGAATTCCAAGAGAAATATATATGAAGATTCGAAATTGTTGTGGAAAAAGTGAAGCGCCCAAAACTCTTTGATGATGCCCTGACAATGGAAGAGGAGACTGAAGATATACTCGAAGGGAAAGCTGAGATAAAAGATGATCCGGTTGTTTATTCTGAATCCAATGCTAATGGAGTAGATAGGGGATCCTTCGATCAAACAGGGCAATTAGAAGGACAAAAACCCACATATTATTATTCCGCATATCAGCATCTGCACAAAATCACAACTTCTATATTTCTAGAAAAAGCTATGACAAAGGAGGGATTTATTCATGAATAGGTAAATCTTAGTTTAACTCCTTTCAATGAAGAAAAACCCCTCAAAGATTTGTATAAACAATTCTGAGTACACCAAGCTAACTTGAATCTATATCAAATTGGGAAGGAATCCAGCAGTAGTGAAGCGGAAATCGAAACGGCTTTGTCATCGTCCTTTGTGCCAATCAAAGCAATGGTTAAACTTTCACTTCAAAAAAAGTCATCTGAAATTCTGGGTGCTCTTGGATCCTATCTCATTGAGAAAATCATAGCAATTAAAAAGGCTGGAAACAAACAGGATTTGGTACTTGATGCAACATCGATGCTACCCCATTTCGGTTTTCAAAAATATTCACTTTCTCTATTAGGAATCTCCCTTATTCCAGATCTCATCAGCGGCTTTACTTATCCATGTTCTATTAGAAGGGGTGATCTGGTTATTTATTGCAGCTCTTTAATGGAAATAATGACCCCCACCTTTCAGTTATCCAAACTTTATTATCAGTTGATCACTAAAGATAAGGGAAATGAAGAGAAAAACTCGCCTCCGATGAACGAATTGGAGCGTGTAATCCAAAAATATACAACTTGTGCCGCTTATAGTGGTACATCCAAGTTTATCATCACTGATTACCAGCACTATTTATTTATCGAAATATTAAGTGATTTTAACGTGCAAAATGGAAATATTGGCAATAATGGAAGTATCGGGAGTCGTCATTGTTTGATTGGACATGACCATGAATCAATTCGACTATTTCTTTACCCTTTCTGCTGTCCTGAGCTCGCCAAACAAAGCCAATTAAGAGAAAGCATTGAATGATACATGTTCAAGATAAAGATTCTGTTAAAGATAGAAGATCCAGTCGTTTCAGCACCAACTTCATCAGGTTCATCAGGAAATGACACTGATACCCACCCCAACGAACAACAACCTCAGCCAGACGAGGACAAAAGCAAGAGAGACAAAGGTTTCCAAGGTCCACCAACAGCACCACCATCTGAAAAAGGTAATTCTGATCTGGGAAATTCACACCCAGATACAAGTGTTGGATTTTCAAAAAATTCTGTCTTGGAAAAAGGTGGTAATCGTAAATTATCTGCAAAAGATTCATTACCTACTCCAGCAAGAACCGTTGAGAAGGAGGTAGATCCCGAGAAGGTGGTGAAATGGGACTGGTCATTATTCCTGAACGAATGTATAATATGGTGTCCGTTATGCAACTTGGAGAACCAAATTTACCACAAGTTATCTCCGTCAACACCCGAAAATTTTTCACCAGTCTTCCAGAACTAAATCAAAAATATTACAGTTTGAATCTTTCAGATGATACTAGCATTCTCAAGGTGTATGATCTTTTATGGACGACTAGGGTTGAAAGAGAAGAAGAGGATATTGGATATACGCCATATACACTTCAGCGCTGTCTTGAGCTAGGTGCCAATGAGGTAAAGTGCTTAACACTGTTGGCAGATACTATGAAGGGTGTTATTCGCCACTTCAATCCTACGGTTGCCTTAATGATATGGAAGTTTCTGTTGGAGAACCATATGAATGTTTGTGGGGATGCTTCATATTAATGGAAAATTTGGAATGCCAAGAAGACAAGTCTTTCACTGAAAGTAAAGAAATGAACCAATTTATCGAGTCACTGGTGGTTCCTGTTTATGAGAGACTTCATGAACTGGGATATATACACAACAATGTCTTCGTTGGGAATATCATTGGGTGTAAAGATCAAAGTGTAAACTTAATAGACTTTACTCACTCAAGGAGATGTAGCGACCAAGATGAGTTTGAAGCCAAGATGAAAGAAATCCCTGATCTCCTGGTTGATCAACCTTTATTTTGGTAATATCTTTTTTCAGTTTATTTTTGGAGTCAAGTTTTGGCAGTCAAAAAAAAAGTACCATTTCACAGCTAATCAACAACTGGTAATTTACAAACCAATCTCGCATTCTTAATAAGTATATATTACTAATATATCTATCTATTTATATATATAATATGAAATGTTGATTACCCAACCCAATATATCTTTATTCCCCTTGTATCTTTCGATCCGACAACGTCAAAAGTTATTCTTCAGTTCCCGAACTCCGATCAATAGAGCCAATCACGTTTTTACTTCCATGAAATGAAGATTATTGACAATTTTAGAGTTATCACCATTCGGTATCTCCGAACAGGGTTTTTTAAGGGTCTTGGCAAAGAGTTACTGAATGAGAAATAGGGGTCTAATTATGCGCATCGATTTCCCAGTAAGGTCAGGAACGCGGCTAGCGAATATGCATACAGTTTGCTCATTGGTGTAGTCCAAATATACTGAGTCTACTTCACCCATTCGACCACATCAAGTTATCAAAAAAATTTTCAACAAAGGAGGGCATTACAGAAGAGAAAGTGGTGATATTTAAAACTATATAAGATGGGCCCACCCATATCTCCTAATTTTCAAAACTGTATCAACTCACAATTCATAAAATCTAGCAATGAGTACAAGAGAAGTTCAATATTCTTCAGATATCAGTGAAGAAGATGAGGGAAAACAGGTTTTCGATCACGAGACCGTCGAAATGGGACAACAACAGCAGCAAGAAGAAGTTGTTCTGTCTGAACCAAAATCCAGAGGTGTTAAGAGAATAGAGCTGATTAAGTTCTCCTTAGATACATCCCCAAAAGGAAAAACCATGAAATGGATGTTTTTCATTTCAATTCTAGTTTGTTCGTGGGCAAAAGCTTTAGACGGTTCCACCACCTCCAGTTATCAACCTTATGCCACTTCATCATTTGGCAAACATTCTATGTTGTCCACTGTAGAAATTGCGACTTCTATCATCAGTGCTGTTTCTCTTCCTTTTATTGCGAAGATCTCAGATATTACCACTCGTCCCATTAGTTATATTGTTGTGTTGATGTTTTATGTTTTGGGTTATATCATCATCGCTGCCTCTCAGACAATATCGGCATACGTAGTTGGTGCAGTGTTCCAATCTATTGGTAGTGGAGGAATCACTATTTTAAATACCATTGTCATTGGTGATATGACCCCATTGAAATATAGGGGATTGTTGCAAGGTATCATGGCATCACCATACATTATCAATGTTTGGTTTTCAGGTTTAATCGTTGAGGCCCTTGCAGCTAGAAACTGGCGTTGGGGTTATGGGATGTTCGCTATCATCATGCCTGTGGCGTTGGCACCTGCTATTGGGATTTTGTTTTATTTGGATAGACATGCTAACGTCAAAGCAGACGGTGAGGAAAACCTGGATGAAGAAATACTACAGGAAAAGAATAATGATCAAGAGAAGCTAACCAATGAAAAGATGAAAAAAATCTCGAGAACTCCGTATTACCAAATCATCAAGGATCTGATCATTGAAATTGATGCTATTGGGTTGATCATTATGGGTTTCGGATGGAGTTTGTTGTTATTACCCTTTTCCTTATATGCCAATGCTGAGAATCAATGGAAAAATCCAAGTTTGATAGCAATGTTTATTGTTGGTGGTATCCTCTTGATAATCTATGCCATATATGAGATCAGATATGCTCCTTTCCCATCAATGCCTAAAAGAGTACTTTTCAATAGGACATTTATCTGTGCTGTGATTATAGATTGTTTCTATATGCTTTCCAGTTATCTCAGAATCCTTTACCTTTCATCTTATGCATTTGTCGTCACGAACTGGTCCGTTCAAAATTGGACTTATTACAACAACACCTTGACCATGCTGATTTGTGTATTTGGTGTCATAACTGGAGTTGTATTCAGCATCACACACCGTTATAAATACGCCCAATTAGCTGGTGTCGCTGTGCTGATCATTGGAAACGGTATCATGATTAGAAACAAGTCCGCAGCTATCGACACCGCCACTTTGGTCATGGTGCAGATTTTATGTGGTGCTGGTGCTGCTTTCAGTACCATTGGATCACAAGTCTCTTCACAGGCTTCTGTACCTCATCAAGATATGTCATTGGTGATCGCATTACTTTCATTGTGGTCATCAATTGGGGGTGCAATTGGAGCAGCTATTGCAGGTCCTATTTGGTCTTCGAAATTACCAAAATATCTTAGAGAGTACATGCCAAGTTCTGTAACTGATGCGCAAGTTTCTGAGTTTTTCGGTTCTATCACTGTTATCAATTCAAACCCATATGGTAGTGATATCAGAAATGCCGCTATAAAGCTGTATCAGAGTACTTCATACTATTTGTTTTGTATTGCCTTAGGTGTGTATTTCATCCCACTTATTGCTACTTGTTTCCAAACTAATTATTACCTTGGGGACACTCAAAATGCTGTAGATCCAGATCCAACCTTAACTACAACAATGCCAGTCAGAGAGAATCAAGAAAGGGATTAAGAATGGCATGCATTATGATCATATATTTCAATATGATATAGAAACTTCTGTCTGATCTACAAATTTTTTATAATTTTTACGTTTGTTTTTGTTGGTGTGATATAAATTGACACCATTTTAGTATATAATCACAGTATAATTAGGAGGAGAGCTTTAAACTCGATGATGAAATTGTGTTATCTTTATATAGGGATGAAGTTTTGGATCTGACGAGTTTTTTACTAAAAAAAAACTACTCATTAGAGAAGAACTACTCTGATGTGTCGAGAATAGAACCATGTAAACCAATATATTATAAAAACAAAAATGATTCATCGATCATATATAAGACATAAAAGTAACACCTCATTTAATAAACCAATTACTTCGCAGTGATATTTTTCATTTCTCATTTGATGAAAATAAAAAAGTATGTATTTTTTTACGCCTGTAGAATACATCAAACTTCCAAACTTTGATAACGAAGACAACTGGATAACACGCATATTCAACAGTTTTGAACAATATATCATTGTACTAGTCCACAACATGCCACACTAGAAACATTTGGTTGTTTAGAAAGAATAGGATGGACAATTGATATATATTTGAGATTTAACATGCTAATAAGTGATTTTTGTTTGTATAGATTAGATTTTGAGATGATGAGAGGAATTGGAATCCAAGAGCACAGTTTGAACCGGATTGTAACTTGGCAAGCTTTAAATTATTATAAAACTTAGATGCTTATGAAATCTTCTTTCTAGTAACAAGCAGTGGTTTTGACTGAGATTAAAAGATCAACGACACTAGATATAAGGAAGTCTTTAAATTCCCAACCCTTTTGAGCAATATTCACAATATTCCACCATCCCACCCATCAAAATATCGTTCTATTCAATTATTTACATGCAATATAATTTGTCTATTAAACATTATGGAAAAAAATAAGGGGTGCAACATGGGTGGAAGTGTACTGATTGGTTGAACTCGATAAACAAAATAATTATCATAATACTCTCCTAACACCAATTCTCATTCTATTAGTCACAGTTAAATTACACATTAAATATATATATATTCATATATTAATTCTATTAAACTAATTAGGACACACCTATGAAGACTAAAACAAATGAAACTTTTACCAATCTATAATTACAAAAAAGCACAAACACAAACCAAAGTTGAAGCCTTTTTTTCTCTCCGCCCCATCTTCAAATCGAATCAAGGACCCCAAATATCTCTCCTAATATTAAGCTTGTCAAATACCAAATCATCACCAGTATAACCAAAATTAGAATTATTGCCATCATTATTATTACTGTTAAAACCATTACCGTTACCTATTATTACACCATTATTACCATTATCATTGTTCTTAATCCATTGCTGCTGTTGCTGCTGTTGTTGTTGTTGAGATATCAAGCTCTGATTTTGCACCGAGGGATCGAAAAAATCATTCTTATTACCTTGTCCCATGAACCCAACATTGCTATTGTTGTTGCTGTTCTGGAAAAACTGATTGTTCTCATTGCGCAAATTACCACCGGCAATACCCAACGTCATTGATGAAGATGGCGGTGGGTTTATATTAGTGATATTACCTTCATTTAATCCGTCCAAAAAGTATTGCTGTTGTTGTTGTTGTAGTGGTAAGATTACCGGTTGTGAACTCTGATTACGATATGAATTGCTATTGTTACTAAGTTCATTTATAGTCAGCAATGAAGAACCTCCAGTTGTCGCTGTTAGTGGTGATTGATAAGTCGTCGCCCCTGTACTTCTTAACTTCGAGTCATCTTTAAACTTTGCAAACTTTCTCAATCTCTTGTCGATTTCATGAAACTGATATAGAAATGGTTGTGATTGCAACTCATGTTTTTTCTCAGTAGTGGCAGAAGGTAACGTCAAACAGGTCCCCACTAAGTTGAGGTCAGATTTGTAGTCCTGTTGTGGTAAGATCATTTTGTATCTGGGTTACCAAACTCTAAGGCTGATGCTTCTTTCCCCAGTGACTACCCTACCACTTTTACCTAAAATAGTACCAGAACTTTTTTTTCGATGAAAAATTTTTGATTTGACTATTTGTTCACTACTTTTTTCTTCCCCTCGATAGATAATTAGGGGACACCACCACATAGGGCTAAACATTAAGACCATCTGTTGTTCAAACAACCATCTCTCCCTGACTCTCTCTTTATCCATTCGAAAAGCTGAATTGGCAAACAATAGATCTCTTCGAGAGATATGAATTACACATCACCACAGAACTATGCTGCTCTCTTTAGTTGACTCCATTTACTGTCTTGTTGATCTACCTTACTCTATCCATCTACCTATCTATTTATTTATTTTCCATTTTTATGATTCTTCTTGACCACCAAAGAAAGCACTAAATCTCTCTTACTCATATTTCCCAAATTTACATAATATTATATTTCTATTGTCTTATAATCAAGGAGTTTCCTTTTCAAGATCTTTTTGCTCGTCTTTTAAACGCTTTCTGTGTTTGACTCCTCACTCTACTCTGTACCGCTGATACAAATATTAAAAAAAAGAGAAAACACAAAAGTTTCTTTACATTGATGTTTTGTTCAATTACCACCCAACTGATAGCTTCAAGATTTGTTTTCCACAAATTGCTGTCAGCAATACTTTCTTATAATTTAGAAATTCAATTGACTATCTCTATAAATTATTGATATTCAATCCGTAGAAGATAAGTCCGAAAAGGTCGTGTTATTTATCATTCCCATCTCTCCTTCTCTCTATGAAAAGCAAAAAAAAAAAAGATTGTATAAGATATGCAAAAACACATCAAATGACACTCACTATCTCAAGATGTATACACCAATAGTTGATAATAGATTGATCCTTGTCTATCCCATAACGCTGGTCGTTGGAACATTGATCCAACAAATTGGTATCTTGCAATTTGCCAAAAATTGGTATCTCATACAACCGAAAAATTTTGTCAACAAGATATTTGCCAGTGATGCATATATTTTCCTACTCATCATCTTGATATGCGTTTCAATATTACAAATATTCCAACAACGTCAGAATCAAACTGTGTTGCCATTGAATAATGTTTCATTAAAACAACGACAAAAATTGGAAAAATTGATAATGAGAAGGACATTTAAGATAATATTCACATTTACTGATTTGAATTTGATGCTCAATTATGACATTGGATTATTCAACATTATAACTAGATGGACAGAAAAGTGTAGTATAAATGAATACACTGACTCCCAAACTTGTTTAACAAATGATGGAGAATGGAAAGGTTTTGATCCAAGTGGGCATTTATTCTTATTGATCACAGTGAGTATTATTACCATTAATGAATTGCAAAAAATTTCGCCTATGGAAAATCACAAGTATCACAACAAGGCATTGAACAAGTTAAATAGGATTATCCTCTATACAGGAATGTTACTCTTGATAATTTGGTATGAGTTATTTACCATAACATCTATTTTCTATCATACTGTTTGGGAAAAAGTGATTGGATTTTCAGTGGGGTTTGTTTTGAGTGTTTTAATAAATATATTATAAATGAAAATGATAAAATTTTTCTTCTTCTTCTTATTATTATTATTACAAAGAGGCCTCTAATACCAATTCATCTATGATTTCGCCCTCGAGCTTCTTCTGCAATTCATTAACTTTGGCTCGTAACTGAGGTGTTTCAATATCAACATCTAAAAATATTTTGTTCTTTTATTTTTCAAAATATGTTGTTAGTTGTATTATAAATTTTTTCTGTCAAATAACATCAAAGTACTTACCTCAGATAAGATGCTAAACATCTCCCGCCTTGTCAATTCTTCAAGGTGTTTTTCTTGGATAGGTCTATCTCTCGAGTCGAGTTTCTTCTTCTTATCCTTCTTTCTCCTGACATGTTTCTTAACGTTTGAGGAATCAAAAGAAGGAGGTGGTGGTGGGAAAAACATGCTGTACAAAGTGCTGACAACGACAAGCGATATGAAAGTATAAGTCAGGTACCTTATCACCTTGGATGAGACTGAATTGGGGGAGTTTACCCGTGCCATTTTGTTGTAATAATGACTAGGTGGGGTTTGTATTGTGTTTCTTCTGTGGCGTATTGCTTAAAGATAATAAAATCTGTCAATCAAAAAGCAAACAAACAAATAGATCAAAAAGGGTCGTGTAATCTATACTGTTAAATCTCAAAACAAAACACAGGGGCTGTGCCTTGTGCACATCAATTTACAGAAGATATCGCATTTTAATCTTTTTTTTTTTCTTCTTATGTAACAAGTAACGTAAGTAAGATGAAAAGCATTTGTGTGTAAAGATATAATGCTTTTCAATAAAGAACAGAAGTGATCATCAAAGATGTTGATGTCGATATCGAGATTATTCTGTTGTACTTGGTTACTAATCGGGGTTACCGTGGGTAAAGAATATGGGGTCATACAAGCAACTGATTCTGATTTTGAGTCAGTGGCATTTGGAAAACCAGGCAAATTCTCTCTAGTGAATTTTTATAGTCCAAGTTGTCAGCACTGTCTGGCCTTGAGACCAAACTGGACTCCATTGGGAGAGTTATACAATAATACCGATTTGCAAATAGTACAAATCAATGCTTTGGATAGTCCGAGAGTTAGAGACAAGTTCAAAATTATAGCATTCCCAACGATTAAGTTGTATTCCAGTGATGGAGAACAAATTTCTGCATTCAGTCATCGTGGAGAGAGAAATACACCAAATTTGATCAAGTTTATTGATGATTATACAGGTATCAAGCCTAATGAGTTTGATTCCGGTGTCAAGTCTTTATCCTCGATGGATGATTTTTACCAACTTGGTGGGAAAGATAAGATGATTTTGTTCACAGCACCATGGGTGACAGATTTCCAGAATAAGTACAACAATTTTTTCATCTTTAATGCCAGAATCTATAAAGATGTGGAGTTTGTAGAAGTGGATACAAGTAATCCAGAATTAAGCGAGCTTGGAAGTATGTTTTGGATAGATACATTCCCAACTTTGATATATCAAAAGGGCTCCCAATATCAAAAATTAATAAAAGTTACCGAGTCCAAATTAAAGCTGCTCATTAATGGCGAAGATGTGGGACAGTTTGAATTCAAGATACAAGATCATCAAGATTTCAACAATGATGAGGAAGAGGAAGATGATGAAGATATTTCTATAGAAGAGATGAGAAAGCTTCGAGATTTATAGATTAGCTTAAACTAGACAATTAATATGCTCCACTCATTTATTATTCTCCCTAATATCTATTTTCTATTACATCTTTTAGTCGTGTCCTTAAAGCTCAAACTAAACCTTTGCAGTGTTTGAACTCCAAGCACGAAGAAACAAACAACACATGAAAAAAAAATAAAAAATAAACTATAGAGTAGAAGAGGACAGATGTAGTTAGTTACAAATAATAAACATAATCTATCTATCAATCTATAAACATACATACAATATGAATATCTTTAGATTTGCTGGTAAGTATATGATAACAATTCTTTTTATTGGTTCTAAGGATTCCCATACTAACTTCCTCCCCGGCAAGGTGACTTATCTCATTTGTTAAGTATTATAATATTGGTTCATACCATACAGACCAAGAGATCTGCAATCGGTATATCATTGAAGACACAATTACTATATTGTATCGTATTTGTCACTAGATATCTTGACTTGTTGACGACTTATGTCTCATTTTATAACACTCTGATGAAGATTTTCTTTATCTCATCTTCGTGCTATATAGTTTATCTTATGATGCACAAGTATAACAACAAACACGTTATAAGGCAAGAAATTGACACATTTAAAGTGGAATATTTATTAATTGGATCTCTGATTTTGGGATTGATCTTCAATTATAAGTTTAGATTCATGGAAATAATGTGGTCATTCAGTTTATGGTTAGAAAGTGTTGCTATCTTACCACAATTGATGATGTTGACTAGAACAGGTGAACTGGATGCCCTAACAACAAATTATATATTTGCATTGGGTTGTTATCGTGCTTTTTATATTCCAAATTGGTTATACAGATATTTTGCAGAAGGTCATTTCGATAAATTAGCTGTCTTTACTGGTATCATTCAAACTTTGCTTTATTCAGATTTCTTTTGGATCTACTACAAACATGTCATTGTTGGTAAATCAACAAAGTTACCAGTATGAATAATGGAATGAAGCATCATTTGTATTACAAACAACAATTATAATTTTTACATAAGATTAAAAGGATTTATCAAAACTTGTGTTTTAATCAATTACACAACAAGTATAACAATATATAGGGGAGAGACTTTCTTTTTCTTCTTTTTATATGGGGGCATTTTCTCAATCTCTTTTCAATGGATAATATTCCGTTCTAACACCTTCCTTGGTAACAATCATAATCTCTAATCCATCACCCACATGAATATGTCTCTCTGTAGCACTACTAAAAGCATCTCTAACAAGTGCTATAACTTCATCTAATTCCAAATATTTCAATTCCTTTTTTTTAGTACCATTTGATTCTGGATCCATTTGATTTTTGAAATTGACTTGATTATCCAAGAATGGCATGATCAATGACGCAGCGGCACCACCAGCCCTACACTGTTCGGCTTCATAAGAGCCAACTGGATCAAAAGAGTATACCGTTCCCTTACCATTTTCATCAATTCCTGCAATGATGGTATGGACATAGTATGGGAAAAATCTCTTACCGTACAACAAATGTTGAATAAATCTAGCAGCAGATCTAATTCCCATCATCTTACCATGGTTGAAATGATACCATTTCAATTGATTTTTAAATCTTTCCACCAAGGCTCTACCATCTGCAGAGAATCCATTGGCACTTATAACTAAATTATCTCCTACATCAAACACTTTTGGTTCATATCTTGAATTAATCGAATAGCCAGTCGTGTGTCTTGTATCCCCCGCCAACACTGCAAAATCTTCACCTGCTATACCTAATATAGTTCCTCCATTGTCTTCATATCGGCGAAGAGTTAGTAAAAACTGATCTATTTAATAATCATCCATCCATCATCCTCTTTATGATAGAGCTTTTTTTCAAATTTTCAATTTACATACCAGAGTATGGATCAAATCTATGTTCAATTGGTTGTTGGTTGATTTCTGAGGAGTACTCAGATCCTATTGTATTTGGTTGTTGAAAACTAGTCATCTCCGAATCTTGTATTATTATCTTGGTCAATCCAATACTTTCTTCGTCTAATCGATCGATATCAGGCAAACACCTTAATTTTTTCCACTTACTTTCTCGCCACTAAAAAAAAGCACAAACACACACAAAAAGAATGCAACTTTTTACACGACTATTAATTAGAAATATTATTATTATATGTACAGAGTTTTACAAAAGATATCTATGGAAAGGATTCATCATCATGGTTCTCCTCCACCATACCCAAAGAATCCAACGCCATTACTGTTGGAATGTCTACTGAAATAATCAAAATCAATACTGACAGCAGTCCCCAACATAACCAGTCTTTGATCCAATGTCATACCATTACCAATCACTGGATATTCACCTTCTAAACCGATAAAACTTGCAGGAGCCATTCTCATTATATATACACCGGTATCTGTGAATAACTCTCTACCAAGTCCAACCCAATTTCTATCAATGGCACCATTCACGGCACCTGATTCATCCTTGATGGGGAATTGAAATGATAAGAATGGAGCATCAATCAGACCAAATTGATCATAAACATCATCTTCACCTTGTTCGACATTTTCATTTAAAAATAAATTATATCTACGTCTCCAAAGATGCCAACTTTGTACAGATTCTCCAATGATAATACCTTGTTCTTGATTTCTAAATCCTGGTAATATAGTTTTGATATGTGAATTGATAAAACTAAAAGGCCTCTTGATGGTGAGTAACAAATTACCCTGTACATCAAATAAATCCACCGTGAATGGTCTATGCAATCGATAAATCTGTCTCATAATCATCTTGGTAAAACCTATATCTCTTTCTATCATATATCCCAATTGATTCCCATTTGTATCCATAATGACATACCTATTGGCTTGTTCAAAACCTAAAAATACATTCATCATCTCAATTTGTCTTTCAATGACAAGAGTATGTTGTGATAAGATTTCAGTTATTGGATCTGATGGGGATAAAATGGTTGAATTTGTTTCTGGATAGTATACTTCATCTGGAATTATCTTACGTCTTATTCTAGGTGGACTTCTCCTGGGTAAACGAGATGCACGAGGTAAAGGTGAATAAAACCTTTTCGCTGTTTGTGCAAATTGAATAGAAAGCAATCGCCTCGGCAATTGATGTGTGAGCATCATCGTGATGATAATGATACTATTGGTATTGTTAGGATATTGATTATGGGAAAAGGGTTATTGGAATATCAAATGTTTGTAACCCATGTCATGTCATTCACTTATTATGAAACAAATGGGTGGCTTACACGGGAGACAAATACAATGTGCAACAAAATGGGCACTGTATCCAATATCAATTCCACCCTTTTCGGTACCTCTCTATTCTATTCAGATCATCAAAGAAAGAAAAAAAAAAAATTACACACAGCGAAAGAAAGAAAGAAAGAAAGAAAGAAAGAAAGAGAGAGAAAGACATTGACAAATTTTTCAATATTGGAGAAACCCATTACTGTACATACATACATACATACATACATACACCTACAACACTGGACAAATAGGTTTTGTTGATCAAAAAGAAATGTTCAGATCTTCGATAATATCGCAAAGGAGATTACTCCATCAGGTTCCTAGATTGAAGAACCAAAAGACCATCTTACAAAATGGTATTGATGGTTTATTCACACCGGCAGGAATACAGATAGGTTGGATAGATTATCAGAAATTTTTAATAACAAAATTATCATTGTTAACCATGGGGACCGATTTGGAAAACAAGAATTCATACCAAATCTTGAAAGAAACTGCAAGAAATAATCAATTTGCCAACATTTTCCATTACGCATCACAATCACATAACAATCATTTATTTTATGAACAGTTGATTGATAAATCTACCAACAAATCCAAGATATCAAGTGAATTAGAATCAAGAATAAAAGAAAATTATAATAGTTTGGAAGAATTTCAAGGTGAAATATTGACCGAGGCTGATCTTTTAAATGGACAAGGTTGGGTATTTCTTGTTGAAAAAGCTGATAAATCATTGGATATCATATCTTGTCAAAATGAGGGAACCCCATACTATTATGGTAGAAATCAATCTTTGGATTTGAATGGACCAATAGACATGGATGATTATCAAAAATTGAATGAATTAACCGAACTGGTGAATGTAAATGAACCAGATTATAATTTGCCATTATTGGTGATTAACTGTTGGGATCATGCATATTTAGAAGACTTTGGTATTAATGGAAGAGGTGATTATTTGGAGAAAATGTGGGATTGCATCAATTGGGATGTTGTTAATGATAGAGTCTTCAGTTGGAATAGATTGAGTGAATACTTATAGTTGAAATCTTGTAAATATACAAAAACCAAAAAATTTATCAATTATTATCAACTATAGTTTATTAATCTACAACTAATTTTACACTGCAATCTTAATCGTTCTCTTCTTCTTCTTCTTCTTCATCGCTAGATACCAAATCAACCAGGTTCTGTAATACATCATCAACATCTTCGGAACCACAACATAGTACAATCTCTCTTAAAACTTCATCTTGACTCCAATTAGTATTTATCGAAGCAACAAGAGACAATAAAAGTTCTGATAATATACCTGTTCTTAACTGTAATTTTTTAATTTCCTTCACTTGTAATTTGGTATTGTCATTCAGTAAAAGTGCCATGGCCGAATTAGTACTTGGCTTGGGCAACGAGTCCAAATTACGACGTGTTTCCCTTATCAAGTTCGATAATTCCAGTCTAGATTCAATCAACTTGGTGCTATTTTCCTGATACTCTGTTCGCAGTTGGGAATAATTTTTACTCAAATCATCTTTAAACTCAATCTTGGGGATCATTTGTTTTTCAAAATCTGTCATATTGACAGATTGGTTCAGTACTTTTAATATTGGTAATGCAACAAGTGTCTGTTCATAGACCAAATTCTTAATCCCTAATAATTGTCGCAAAAATTCATTCAACTTTATTATATCATGTTTATCGGTGGTTGGCCTGTTCAAATGTGCAAATATTATAGGATCTAGCTGATCTATTAGTGATTCGAATGTTGTGTCGACATCGTCCAGCGATTCCAAATTCTTCTGAAAAGTTATTTCATCGATGAGATGTATCAAAGATTGGTGTATTGAGACATATGTGGCTTCCAATGTCTTTTCCATTACACTGGTTTGGTTTGGGTTACAGTTCTGTTTGTTATCCGTGAGAACTGCTTTTTGTTTTGTTTAAGATCTTCAAAAAATGTATAAACAAAAAACTGAAAAAAAAACAAAAAGATACCCCAGAGAGAAAAGGAAGAAAGATTATACAAGATTAACTAAATCGAATAATAATGACTTCATCTTTCAACTTCCCGTCCATTTATAAGTTCCCCCCATTCTTCACTAAACAAGTGCATCTAGATACCGCCAATAGTCAGCTTGCCTTATGGTGCAAATTGATACTTGAATATTGCAAATTTTACAACATTTGGATTTTGAATTGCGATGGTATACCTGTAGTACAACAAGATGAATTTTCAGAGGCGGAAGGTGTTAAAATACCCAAAGATAGTTTATTCTGCAATAAATCAATAAATAGAACTTTGAAACCTGAATTTGTTCAAGAGATTGTTAACCAATTGTGCAAAAATGGTAATCTGGAGATGATCAATAGTCAAGAGTTTTATGTCTATTATAGAACCTTGGAGGAGATGTCCAATTCCTTATTACAATGGATCGAAAATACTGGACAACAAAACACAATTTTGACATTATACGAATTAAGCAATGGAGAATTGAACAAGAATGAGTTTTTCCACAATATCAATCAACATGTGCTTTTAAAAATCATCAATCTATTGGTATCGAAGAAGAGGGCTATCATTTTGAAAGATGAGAATGACAAGATCATGGGTGTTAAAATACAGTAGTAATAACCAGAAGCAGTAGTAATTGCTGTATTTGGAAGTCATTCACAGAAGAAACTTTTTAAAAAAGACAAAGACAGGGAAAAGAAAAAAAAAAAAAAAATTTAATTTTAAAAAAAATTTTCTCAAAAAACTTTTCTAATTTCTAGTTTCTTTCTTCCCGTTTAAAAGTTAGTTCAACTTTGACAGGCAAGCTTGATATCTATTGAAAGGGTTTGTTTGAATAGTGAATCCACTTACTCTAGGTCTTCAATTTGGTATAAGCTTAAAAAAAATTAACAAGAAAATAAAAATTTCACAATGAAGTACGTCGTTGTATCTGGTGGTATGTAAAAGTCGCGTTTTTTTAAAAAATTTATTTTAAAATTCTATGAGACTAACAGATCATGATTTAGGTGTTATCTCTGGTATCGGTAAAGGTGTATTGGCATCTTCTACTGGGTTGTTGTTGAAAACTTTAGGTTTGAGAGTCACTTCAATCAAGATTGATCCATATATGAACATTGATGCTGGTACAATGTCTCCTTTAGAACATGGTGAATGTTTTGTTTTGAATGATGGTGGTGAAGTTGATTTGGATTTAGGTAATTATGAGAGATATTTGAATATCACATTGACTAGAGACCATAATATTACTACTGGTAAAATTTATTCCAAAGTTATTGCCGAAGAGAGAAGAGGTGGTTATTTGGGTAAAACTGTACAAGTTGTTCCTCATATTACCAACGCCATTCAAGAATGGATCGAAAGAGTTAGTAAAATCCCAGTTGATTCTTCTGGTATTGAACCAGATGTTTGTATCATTGAATTGGGTGGTACCGTCGGTGATATTGAAAGTGCTCCATTTGTTGAAGCTTTGAGACAATTTCAATTTAAAGTTGGTCATGAAAATTTCACTTTAATCCATGTCTCATTGGTTCCAGTAATTCATGGAGAGCAGAAAACTAAACCAACTCAAGCTGCAATTAAAGATTTGAGATCTTTAGGTTTGACTCCTGATATGATTGCTTGTAGATGTTCTTCTAAATTGGATATCCCAACAATAGAAAAAATTGCCATGTTTTGTCATGTTGGTAGTGAACAAGTTTTAGCAGTTCATGATGTCAACTCAACTTATCATGTTCCATTGTTATTAAAAGAACAAAAAATGTTGAATTTTTTGAAAAAAAGATTACAATTGGATGACATCAAGATATCCACAGAGATGGTTACTAAAGGTGAAACTTTATTAACTAGATGGACTCAATTGACTTCAAATGTAGATCATTCATTCGAAACTGTCACCATTGCCTTGGTTGGTAAGTATACTCATTTACAAGATTCATATTTGTCAGTAATCAAGTCTTTAGAACATGCCGCTATGAGATGTCAAAAAAAATTAGAAATTGTTTGGGTAGAATCAACTGATTTAGAAGTTGAATCCCAAACTAAAGATAAGGTTAACTTTCACAAGGCATGGCACTCAGTTTGTTGTGCAGATGGTATTTTAGTTCCAGGTGGATTTGGTTCAAGGGGTACCGAAGGTATGATTGCTGCAGCTAAATGGGCAAGAGAAAATAACATTCCATATTTGGGTGTTTGTCTTGGATTGCAAATTGCTGTTATTGAATTTGTCAGAAATGTCTTGGGAGTTCAAGATGCTAATTCATCAGAGTTTATCCCTGATTTAGCTGAAGAATTATCCGCTGTGGTTTACATGCCAGAGATAGATAAGGAAAATTTGGGAGGTACAATGAGATTAGGTTTAAGACCAACTGTATTCCAAGAAGATACTGATTGGTCAGTCTTGAAACAATTGTATGGTGGTAAGGAAGAAGTCTTGGAGAGACATAGACATCGTTATGAAATTAATCCAAAATTTGTTGATGATATAGAAGCTAAAGGTTTTAGATTTATTGGTAAAGATGAAAATAATGTTAGAATGGAGATATTTGAGTTGAAAAATCATCCATATTTTGTCGGTACTCAATATCATCCTGAATATTTGTCAAAAGTTTTGGATCCTTCAAGACCATTTTTAGGATTGATTGCAGCAAGTAGTGGAATGTTGGATAAGGTTCTTGAAAATGAAGAATTTACAAACTCTGCTGGAGATTTTTAGAGAGAGAAATAAATGATGAGATTTCACACAATATATTGATAACATATTTTTAATTTTGTGTTTTGATTGATTTTGGTTTTTTAGAATTTTTTTTCATTTCAGAAACTCCAGAATTATTTTGAAAAACCGTTGGCTTTGGACTGACTTTGATGATAATTTGTTGCATTTGATTGCTTTTCTGTATTTTTTTCAAGTGATGTCATGAATAATATTACATGAGCATCTGTTTTTGTTTTTGAAGCATTTTGTATTTAGAGTTTCTGTTCTCTTTTGTAATAATAGAAAAAACATATAATTTATTATAAAGGGGTCCCCCGCTCAATGAGCTAAATCTATTCTACAAGTCATTTCATCAAACCTACTTCTCTTTTAGAACTAGGTTTTGGTCTCATATAGATAATCAAGTCTTAATTCATACAAATTACTAAAACTATAGAAGCCAATTATTACTACAACTCTAACTCTCTCAAGATGAACAATTAGATTAATAACTCCTCAGTTCTACTTCATCATGATTTTTTCACAGTTTGTTCTACTACTGAAATGAATTATAGTATCTATGATGGCCTATCTATTTGATATACGATTGTCTTATTGCTCTTTCGATGAAATAAAGTAATACCAAGGAGAAATTAGATCCAAAAGAAGTGGGGCATTGCCATCTTTGCTTCGACCCAACTTGTTTCAAAGACACACACTTCTGTGAAATTGGTCACCTTCTTGTACATTTTGTGGTACCGCTCCCAGCTAATCCATGACCACTAGTGGAACCAAGATTATCTGGGATGAAGAAAAAAAGTTGAACTTTAAGACAAGAGTAGAGAGATTCTGGAATTGAGAAAGATGCTGAAGACGTTTAGCATTGGCATGATGGCGAATATAAAGTAATTTGAATGGTTCATTGATTGAATAGTGGATAATCATAAGGTCAGGAAGTACGGTACTGGTATATATTACATCCATATATCACTTTTGAATTGTTTTAAATAGGGATACCCAAGTCTTGTTTGTTGATTGTTTGAATTTTTGAAAAACTGATTTTCGCTTTTCATTTTAAAAAACTCGTTGAATATCAAACAATCTTTCATCGAAGGATTGATCTCCACACCAAACGAAATTTTTGGTATACAACCCAAACTCTTTATAAAATTCCAATTGGACACTGAAGAAAAACTGTTTGACGAGAAATTTAAATATTTAAGTGAAGGCATTTGATCGAAATTTTCAATCTTTCCGATACTATTGTCAAATTAGTTAAGCAACTCCAATTTTTCAAGATAAGATAAGTTTTATTTTCAATTTCTGTATCGTGTTGTACACTTGTTGTGGCAAGTATTTTTGTGAATTATCTGGAGTGGCACTATGCAAACATGTTCAGAGATGAATTTTTGGACGAGCAGCTGATGTTGAGATGGTAGAGTCAAGTAGATTTTGGAGATCGGAATGATTTTTTAGGCATGGTAAGACTTGGAGTTTCAATTTTGGTGGGAAAGAGAGATGCAAGTTATTTGACATCGAGCTGCTCTCCTGATATCAGATGGTGAAGTAGTTGTTGTATTAACAGCTTCCACAGGTTTTTCCTTTTTAAGTTGGCGCGGCGGCATTATATTTTGACATGCTATCACTACTACTTCATGATACCATTATTATTCTCTTCAAGTAAATACCTCCTTTAGGTAGTTTTACCTTATTTCGGAAACCTCTCTTGTGCCACCTGCCTATTTCTAAGTTTTAGAAAACTTATACACTAACGATCAAGGCGGAAGGGACCATTCTTCAATAAAGCATCAGATGAATTCGGAGCCCTTTTTTTTGGAAAAGAATCCAGCAATTCCAACATCAGGCAATGAATTCTTAATCCATACAAGTTACTAAAGTTCTATAAGTCAGGCGCTGTCACTACTCTTATTATAACTTTGTTCAAATCAACACTTTCACTTTCTTCATGTTGTGTAAAAGAATGAACGGCATCCCGCCTTGCATGCTGATTTGATTTTCTCTCGTTTTTCTTTTTTGCGCTGACACAAAATATTAAAAATCGTACTACATTTTTATTTAGCAATCATCTGTTTATTAAACTAAATATATATACACAAAATTAGATACATTCTTCAATTGACAAGAAATATATCAACTTCATCTATTATAAGATCAACAATGTCCGAAGATAAGAAATCATTCATCGTAAGTGGCTGACTCAATTAAATTGGGCAATTGATTTTTTTTTTTTGAAGATCAATCTACTAACAGAGTTTTGCCTCCCCCGGGCTCACAAAATTAGATCACCTTCAAAGATCATGTCAGCGATCCAGCCATGGCCAAATGTAAAGAGGGTATCAAGGCTGCAGGAGGTCTGATCAATCATGAATTCACTTTGATTAAAGGATTCTCTGCCAAATTGCCAACCTTCCACGCTGAGGCTTTGAAGAAGGATGACAATATTGCTTCTATTGAAGAGGACAAAGAAGTTCATATTCAATAATCCATTTGTATTTCATCATAACAGACAGATTTTGGACATGGAAATTCATATCAACTAGTGATCATTAACACCCGTTAGCTTTGAATCCATTTTAATATTTTCAGTATATATATATGCAATTTTTTTTTTGACGATCATTTTACTGTCCCATTTCATTTTAAAGACAACTTAAGTTGGTTAATTACTGTATAATTGTAATATTCATATATATAATGACAGGCTCATTTTTATTTTATTATTTTTACTACCATACTAGTACATTGATAAAATTTACCACCTCATTCGACAACAAATATTCTACATTGATCTGGCGTAAATCAGGGTTAAATTTTCCAGTCTCGTTGAGTATGCAAAAAATGACAGTCCCCAAGAAACTATGAAGTGGATCCGGTGTATCATCCTCATCTGTAGTCTTGTTGAACCCACCCATCAATTTGTTTTGAGTTTGAGATAAAAATTTCACCAATGCATCACCATTTATTAAAACTTCACCAACATCAACAATCATCTTCAAAGAACCCAAACACCAAAATCCATAGCATGTATCGCCATATTTATTCAACCTACCATTGAATCCACCATAATCATCTTCATCATTGAATTCGTAATCCAATTCCTTCTCATTGAAATGTCCTATTTGTCTATGCACCAAGTAATCAATAGTCTTGTCCCAGTTATGGCAAGAAATTTTCCCAATCAACTTCAAAGCACATAACCCACAATAAGTCAACCCGGCATGACTCTCTTGGAATTGAGTACCACCAATACCCCCATCATACGAAACTGTACTTAATATGTGATTTTCCAATTGTATCAAGTTGATATCAAATTCCCCACCTTGCTCGTATTTTAAGAAATTTCGTATCGATGCGGCAATCATACAATATCTCAAATCTGTTTCACCAAAAGGATTCCCCTTTGAATCCAAGATGGGACAAAAGGCACCATTGGGTAATTGACATCGTTGTACTTGTCTCATTATCTTATCTCTATCCAACCTAGTAGTCATCGATTCATCTCTCAAAATTAATAAGATGTTCAAGGCGAAAAATGTAGCAGCCAAATTTGGTGGGTCATAGCCATTGGCCTTGTTAGGCTTCCCATCAATGGTGAACTTATATATAGGAGAACCTCTGAATCCTTCCCCAGTACTGATAAGATATGTGTCGTAGATCTGATTTATCAATGAATCACGCTCTTTAGGTTTGATAATATCTAGTTTATTTATGATGCTCAACCCATTAATGGCAAAATAGAGAATAGCGAGTTTATTAGAATCCTCCGATTCATACAGACTCGGTAGCACTCCTAAGATCCTGTTGAAATATTTGGCATGCTTGTCTATAAGGAAATCAGTGGTCATTTTATCGTTGACATTAGAAACTAACTACACTAAAGAAATATGTATGTATCGAGTTGACTTTTTTTTTTTTTATTTCAAGATCAAAAAAAAAAAAACTTACACACTTATAAAGGTATTGATTGATTCAATCAAATTCAAAAACAACAAACAAACAAACAAACAAAATAGAAAGAGATATAATTCAAAGCAGAATAAAAGTCAAATAGAAAAACTTTCAATTTAAAAACTAAAATAAAAATGGCAATGAAAATAAAAAAACTTGTTCATAGTTAGTGATCCAGTCACTTATAAATCTAATTGTCCAAAACAACACGATAAGAGGCAATTTCAAAAGCTCTTAACTCAACATCAAATCCACCTTTACCAATTTCCAATTCTTCCAACTCTTCTTCCAAGATATTTGTCTTGAAAACTTGCTTAATAGGCAATCCAATATTAACAAATCCCTTAGATTTACCACCCAAAGATTCATAAATTCTTAAAATAACTGTCTTATAACCTTTGAATTTCCTTTCAATATTTGGATGATAAACAGGTAATCCATAATCATCATCACCTCTCTTAACATTAGATAATACTAAATTTCCATCCGATTTCAACGATACAAATTTGAAAATAGAAGAATCCAATGGATTCATCTGTGATCCTCTAAACTCATGTAATCTATCATTATATTCATAACCCAGTTTAACAGTGGCTGGACCCAATGGACCTTTGTGTGGGAATATGGCATAGTTGAACGAATGATGACCCATATCGGCATTTCCATCTGGGTATTTTGGAGCTCTTAACAAGGATAATCTCATCAAGTTACCATGAGTACTAAAACCATATTTACAATCGTTCAAAATTGAAACACCATAGTTAAAATCGGAATAATCTGCAAATCTATGATTACAAACTTCAAATTTGGCAGTATCCCATGAAGTATTGTAATGAGTTGGTCTCTTTGTCAAACCAAATTGAGTTTCATAATTGGCAAATTCCAGATTGATATCAACTGGGAATTCAACTTTTAAAAATTTATAAGTTTCATGCCAGTCAACTTCACAATGGAAATCTATTTTAGATGGAGTAGATTCATCGTTGGATCCATCAATAGATATGATTGTGGACATCGAGGAGTTTGAACTGATGGTATGTGTTACTTTGATGGAGGCAACAACTGGACCTTCCGATAATATTTCAATATCAGAAGCTTGTTCAATATATTTGAATTTGTTCAAAGAATACAATTCCGTATCCCATGCCTGATAGGTTAAAGGTTGATCATCAAACAAGACAAATTGATTAGCTCCATTTTTGTTAGCTCCATCAAGAGAGATGATCTCTCTACTACCATTAACCAAATCAATCAAACTTACAATGACACCATTCTTGTTGATTGTTGCCTTCAACTTATCGTTGGTCAAGATAAAATTATCATCATCATCAGATGAGGAAATTTTGGCAGGATATTTCAAGTTTGAATTGTTACATGGTTTCATCAATTGTGGACAATTAGAGTTCGACTCAACCAACAGATAAGTCTTATCATCATGTCCATTTATTGATAATGATTGAGTGCTTCCCTTCTTCATCTTGCTATTCAACTTCTCATCAATAGCAACAACACCAGATCTTGCCCAAGGTAAAGTGTTGACGAATCCAACTTCATTTTTTGGGGAATGGTTTTTCAAAATGTCAAAAATCTCATCAAACAATTTTTGTAATCTTTCAAAATTTCTTTTAAAAATTGGCTTCACTTCATCATTATAAACCATCCCAATACATGAACCGGGCAAGACATCATGGAATTGACAAAGACAAATATCTTCCCAAACATTATATATTTTATCCAAAGGGTAAGTATAATCATCTGGATAATAAAGAGATGTTAAAGTGGCCAAGTATTCAACATCATGTAATAACGATTCACTGGCTCTCATATTCTTCTTAACATCTGCTTGTGTGGTATAAGTACCTCTATGGAATTCGAGATATAATTCACCTTTCCAACTTGGTAATTTAGCACCTTGATCTGATTTTGTCAAAACATTGTTGAAAAAATCTTCAATGGTCTTACCAACTTCAACAACAGGTAAATCTGAACCCACCGTATTGGTCAAACCTCTGCAACGACGTAATTTCTCCAACATCTCCGGTTTCGGACCTCCTCCACCATCACCTTTACCATAAAGTAACAATGCACTTTGATCAGTACTCATATTCAAATGTTGTTTCAAAGATCTATTAACATCACCAAAATTTGCATCTGCGGTATAAGTGTTTGCAGGAGGCATATGACACAAAACTTGAGAACCATCAATGGCAACCCAATTAAAAGTTGAATGTGGGAAACGATTAATGTTATTCCATGACAATTTTTGGGTGAGAAAGTTTGGCATACCAGCCAATCTACACAATTGTGGGATTTGTGATGAATAACCAAATGTATCCGGTAACCAAAAGCAATCCGATTTGAAACCGAAATTATCCAAAAAATAACGTTGTCCCAATAGGAATTGTCTCACCAAGGATTCACCACCTGGCATGTTGGTATCATTTTCGACCCAACTACCACCAATTGGGAAAAATTGGTTTTCCAGAATTTTTTGTTTAACTCTATTAAAAATTTCTGGATGATACATCTTTAACCATTTGAATTGTTGTGCTTGTGATGCAACAAATTTATATTCGGGATAAGAATCCATGATATTTAATTGTGTTGTCCAAGATCTAACGATTTTTCTCTTTGTCTCTGCAAATGGCCATAACCAAGCGGTATCTATATGACAATTACCCATGGCATAAACATCAATCTTACCTGCAGTAATTTTCTTTTGATAAACTTTTTCTGAATCGATATCTTCACCTAAAAAAGATTTCGCCAATGCTCTAC
The DNA here is from genome assembly GCA_030567715.1 of Nakazawaea wyomingensis. Classification (NCBI taxonomy): domain Eukaryota; kingdom Fungi; phylum Ascomycota; class Pichiomycetes; order Alaninales; family Pachysolenaceae; genus Nakazawaea; species Nakazawaea wyomingensis. The sequence goes on from JAJLSQ010000003.1 coordinate 44,493, forward strand.
ATTTCAGAATTGAACTTTCATCTTCTGGGTCAAAAGTATTCATGATTTCATTACAAAGATCTCTTGCCTTATGTTTTTGCCAACCATTACCAACTAATTCTCTAGAGGCATCACTCAAGATCCAGAAATCATAGTTCAACAGATGAGCCTCAAGGTTAGGTAAGATGAATTCCAGCTTATTCAACCGGAAAGAACTACCACCATTGACACCACCAAACATACCATTACAAGCCATCTCGACAAAGAATTCATGTTCCTTGGTGTCACTACGCCAATTTTCTGGAATGTTAAATTCTGTTCTCTCACCATTACCGGTAAGAGCTTGTAAGGGCATACCATCTTTATCGTAGATCAAGGCTTCATTACCACAATCAAATTCAAAATGGATGGGTAATTTGGAATCGATCCATTTTGATGAAAATTTATAATGAATGTGGAACCAAAAAGTGGCCCAACCAGGTCCAAATGATTGTCCCTTTGAAGTTGGTTTGAATTCATCCAATTTTGCTGGGATAACATCTTTGAAAAGTGGCCTTTGAATATTTGGTACAGAATAAACTTTCAACTTGATGTATTGTTCATCACCATCTTGATTATCAAACCTATCTTTATCATAAAATTTTGGCAAGTTTAATTTGACATATTGACCACCGTTATCGGTGAACTGTCTCAATCTGTCACTGAAGATATGATCAACCTCGTGGAATTGAGGATTGTTGTTGATAGTGGGGTAATTACTACTAGATTGATTGTAATCCATTCTGATACAAAGGGAATAATTATTGCAAATATATATGATTGATGGAATTTATTTCATTAAGTATATAAATAACTCGGTACTATTACTATCTTTACTATTATTATAACTAATTAACTTTTTTTTTATACAAACTGCAATATGACTTCCTAATCGGGGTATCTTCCATCTGGGGAAATTGATATTTATATATATATATATTGATGTAAAGAGGTTACTTTCAACTTGTCTATGATGTTCATATCAATCATATATGATAATCCCCATACTATCAAACTACTTTGTAGAATCAAAATCATAAAAAGCTTTTTGTCTTCTTTCTTTCTCAGACTATATACAGTTAGATATCATTATTCATCATCATCATTTGAAATACTTAACCATTTCTTCATATAAACTCCAAGCAATAGCAGCACTAAAACCTTTTCTGATCAATCTCAATGACAATCCATCAAAAAATCTTTTCAATCCACCTTTTTTAAACAACTCGATAGATGTATTTGAAAAATTCAATGAAGGATTTAATTGCATATATGTCTTGATAGTATCGAATGGAGCAGTGATAATAGTGGCCAATGAGGCAGCAACTATTGCCGAAGATGTGTTAATAATTGCCGATTTCGAAGTGGTAAACATTGGAGTTACAACTTGACCAATTTCAGCAGTTTCTAAATCAACTTTGTTCGGTAATAATGATGGAACAATGATCTTGAATTGTTCATAAAATAATACATAAAGTCCCGCATATGGAGAATCTCTTGCCGTTGTTGCCCAATAACCTTTGAAAAACCCTTTAAAATTTTCCTTCAGATATATCGATGTCACTGCATCCCTCATTGAATTATAATGGTATAAATTAGACTCATATCTAACTTTCACCACAGTAAATGGCATGGTGATCAACCCAACAACAGCTCTGGCAAACATTCCAGTGATCAAGTTTTCCTGTGGAGACAAAACCACCAAGATTGAACTTGATGAAGCTTTTTTCGACCTTTGATGGAAATTGGAAAGGTAAACTCTTGAAGAATTTAAAAAAGTCAAGTATAAAGCACTACCAATAGAAGTTCGTAGAGCAGATGGTAGAGTACCTCTCCATAACTCTGCAATCGAATGTATATCTCTGATGGAAGAAGATAAAGTTGACAGACTGGTCTGTTGTACTCTGGTCTTCAACAAATCAAACGGTTGAAGAAGAACAGCAGAGGTTAACCCACCGGTAAAACCAGCAATCAAATGGGTTCTTGTCTTCCTGGAGGACTTGGGTTCCGACATGGATCAAAAAAGTTCTCAACACGGAAATGGAATCCGAAAGTCCAAAACAAACAAACAAAAAAACCAGTTAATGAAAAGGAGTTAATCAATCGGTATCAGAGTTTACAGAACATTGGTATATATATCTGTGGTTTTTCTGTTTTCAAATGGATGAGGATTGTATGAATTCTTGGTTGGAGTAATAATAGTAGAATTCTTGATTGGAGTAATAATAGTAGATATTAATGTAATGGAGACGCCTATCTATACTGTATATTTCTGTCAGATCCAGGTTAAATTCTTCCGTTACTTCTTCAATCAATCAATATACTTAGAATTGAAACAAATATATCTATAAATTATGAATTATAAATTATAAAATACAAATTAAAATGAGATTTGAAAAAAAAAAAAAAATTTTTGCTTTTTGCTCTTCTTCTTCTTCTTTATTATTTATTATTTATTAACTTTGTAAAGGATGAAGTGAATTTTTAATAAATGCAATGAGGAACTCAAGTTTGATCTCAACTAGTTGTGGACTCGGTACTGGTTCACGGGAGAATACTGAACAGACTATATCCCGGTTCAACATGGTTATGTAATTGGTCTTGTTTACAAGATTATGGCTTTCCCAAGTGACGTTATCGTACCTGATTATACCGCCTCTTGTAGTATCCATATATTGGAACAGGTGTATTTGTGAATACACGGGTACTTTGTCTATGGCATTGGCAAAATTAAAATTTTGGAACGATTCGTTTAACCCAGTCCCTAGCAACTTGCTATAACTCTCTTTCAAAGCCCAATAATGAGCAAGAATGATGTTTTGATTGTCGTTGTGATGGTCAAGATCAACAAATAAATCTTGCAAATGTCTCAACTCATCTGTTGCAAAAATCTCACTAAAAGAATTCAAAAATTCTCCATCTATATTGAAATTTTTGACATCTTTCACATTAGCCAAATCACAACCCAACTCGTTTTGAGAATTCTTGAAATCAATCACTATCGATACAATACCATCTTCATCGGATATATTGAATGGAAGACCCTCGAGATAAGGTTTCCCATATTTGGTGTGCTTTAGATCGAGTTCAGTTGATACATTTGGTTGCAGATTAGATAAACTAAGAATAAAGGGAAATATAATGTGGTTCAACAACTTTAGTTGTTTGTCTCTTGTGTTTTTCTGTTGTAATACTCGTTTTTGATGAGTCAAGGGTAATAGCCTCATACATAATTCAAAATTGTAGGCATCTTTTAAGGACTCGTCGAGTTGGATGAAAAACACCACCGGTAATTGGAAATCGATCAGCTCATGGAAGTTTCTAAATAATGATTTATAATCCATTGATATACTTGTTGCTCTATATAAAACCAATCTCTATATATAACAACATCTATATGTCATCCATCAATCCATCAATAGATCAATCTCCTCTGTTAACAAAAAAGCCAGAATTGAGGGAAAATTAAAAAAACTTGGAAGAGAAAAAAAAAAAAAAAAAAACATTCAAGTAAGCAAGAGATAAAGAGAGATAACAATATATCAAAACTGTAACAATATATCACTCATAAGATAATGTCACTAAGAGAGGATTTAGTTAAATCAGCGGTAGAATTCTTAAAGGATCCTTCAATCCGTGATTCTCCTTTGAACAAGAGAATCGAATTCATAGAATCCAAGGGATTGACACAGGAGGAGATTCAAGAACTGTTGAAAAGAGCTCAACAACAAGATAATCAACAACATGTATCAATACTGCTGTCATCATCATCATCAACAACACCACTGATAAATGGGATAAATAATACTCCAATTATGCATGATTATTATCCGAATCCACCACCTTTACCTGAAAGAGTTTGGAAAGATTATTTCATTATGGCAACTAGTACAATTGGAGTCACATATGGTATTTATCAAATAGTTACTAGATATTTATTACCAAATATTCTTCCACCATCAAAATCGAAATTGGAACAAGAGAAGGAATCAATTGATCAAGAATTCAGTAGGATTGAGAAATTGTTGGAGACTTTAGAACTGAATCAAATTGAATTTATCGAAGAAAATAATCTCAAAGGTGAAAAGATTGATGAAACTTTGAATAGTATTGATAATATTGTATTAAAGACCAATGAAAAAAATTTACAAAATGAAGAGAGTTTGAAGTATTTGAAATTGGAGATTGAAAACATCAAATCAACAATGATTTCAACTTTGGATTCACAGAGATCAAGTATCTTACAAGAATTATCCAATTTAGAAACCGAATTAAACAATTTGAAAAAAATAATCATACAAACAGATTTGAAATTCGATAATAAGGCTGATATTGAATTGAAACCAGAAGAAAAATTGGATCGATTTAAGATTCCACCCGTGAGCTCTGTACCTAGTGCCAATCAAATCTTGGAAGATGATAAAATTCCTTCTTCTCAACCATCATCATCATCATCATCAGTACCTGCATGGCAACAATATGCGGATAAAGTGCAACAAGAAGCTTCAAATGGTGGTTCATCTTCGGGGATCCCAGCATGGCAACAAGTAGCAGCAGCTTCAACATCTGCTGATACTCCTTTACTGCTAGATTCCAACAATGGCAATGATGATAACAATAATAACAACAACAACAACGAAGTCAAATCTGATTCTACAACTGGAATACCTGCATGGCAAATGAGATCTTGATTGAATAGTCTATCTTTTTCTTTTCCTTTCTGATATCATTTAAGATGAAGTACATTTTTTTTTTTTCATCCTATGTTTTAAAAACATATAACGATACGAAAATTGATATCAATTGTATAATTACTCTATTTAGATGTCCTTGATATCGCTAATCAATTTTTGAATGATCGGATTTGAAAATTAAATGATGATGATCTGTTTGTTACCCGTCTTCAAAACATCTTTCTCTGTGGTATATGTCATTCTAGCTAAAAATTAACAACATTACAAGAAATCAAAGGGAGTTATCAAATCTCATCTTTATAACCACCACACATATCCACAATTAATCTCATAAAAATCCTTATACAATCGAAATAATCGATCAAATCAACTTTTTCATCGGGCATAGTATTATATTTCCCACCTGGACCCATGACTACACCTTCCATTTGTAACTTCTCGTACAAATGACCTGCATCACTACCATAGAAACAAGGTGGTTTAAGTACACCAGTGGGTTGATCGTTATTTCTAACATCGATATAATGTTGGTTTAATTTCTTGACAATGGTTGAATTTGGATCAACTTCAAATGGAGGCATAAAATCTCTTTTAATTAAATTTATTTCGAATTGCACTTTTGGATATTTCATCTTTGTCTTTTTCAATTCTCTCTTGATATCTTCCAATACTATCAGTTCATTTTGTCCAGGTGCATATCTTGCAGCTAATTGGATGGTACTAAAATCAGCCACTTGTGGTTGTCTCCATTCTTCATAATTTCTTCCTAAACCGGCTCTTATAGTACCAATATGACATCGATTGACCAATTCATGAGTTTCACTCAATGCAGAGCTGAAAGTTAGATAAGTCAAGTTATTGATGATATCCATTGACAGTAAAATGGCATCTGTCAGTTCTTCTCTCTTAGACATATGTCTAGTGTCACCAATAACATTAATCTTAATTATTGCCGAACCTGCGTGCATAGTCAAGGCCTTAATATCAGTAGGTTCACAATTGATGAAAAAATCAGAGTCCTTTTTAGTGATAAGTTTTTGATCAATCAATGCCCTAGTACCAGAACCACCTTGTAATTCACCAACTACATATGTCAATTTACAATCTTTAGAAATCTTGAAACCGGATTTGATCAAGAAATATATAGCCATAAAATATGCACAACATCCACTTTTCATATTTGAAACCCCAATACCATATATAAATTCCTTATCGTATAATCCACCGATTGGATCTATAGTCCAACCTTCGGTGATTGGATTGACATCAACATGACCGTTGAATAAAAGTGAATTTTTATCGGGTAACTTACCAGTTCCATGCCAAACACCAACAGAGTTATATCTAGTTGAACCATCCTCTTTATCCTTAAAGGGATAACTCTGCGCTTCAATGCCAAGCTCTTGCATTGCATGTGTCATGTAATTAATTGCATCAATCTCCGGTGAAGTCTTTGAATGTGATGGAATCTTGATAAAATTTGATAAGAATTCAAGACATTTTTTTTCTTCGATATCGGGTAATTGATCAAGTATTGGTGTTGATCTTTCCACCATTGCCTCTAAGATTATATATATATATATATAGATATAAATTGATGAAATGATGAGTTGATATATGTATATATATACTGCTTTCCCTTGTTGGCCGTGTTCCCCCTTTCTCATGTAGGTACAAAATAGGCGCGAGTGCGCTCCAGCGAACCAAACGATAATTGCATTAGATGGATGGATCGATCTGTCCCAGTATAGGGCAACTACACAGGGGCTGTCTGTCCGGGTGTAAGTATTACCCAAATTGGACAACTCCCAAAGACGAGCACATTATTTTATTTATTCTTTGTAAAAAAAAACAAAGAAAAGAGCAAATTTATTTAAATTCTCATACACACACACACATAAGCAGAAACAGAAACAGAGTGTGTGTTAGTGTTTGCAGAAAATTATCTGACTTGATTTGATTGATTGATTGTTTGACAGTATTATTACATAAACAGTAGTTGGAGTATACTGGATGAGCATATTTATATATTGCTTTCTTTCTTTCTTTCTTGCTCTGTTTTTGATATAAAACCAATCGAGTACCCCCGCCCCCCCTACCTCTTGTAAAATTTTATTATATATTCTTATTCACCTACAAACAAAATACAGATATCATCATCATATATCCAACATGATTGACTAATAAAATATATTACTATACCTGTTATAAGATGACTAGGCACCACGTATTGATTGATTGATTGATTAGCACAGTATCTGACACATCATAAGACATACATTCTTCAAGTTTGCTGTTGTTTGTCCTGTGTACTCTCTAATGTGTTGTTTGTTTTGTTTTGTTTATATATATTAAAGAGAGAGCCAATCATGGCCCATATAGGGTGGGGCAAAGATAGGGTAACTCTTTTGTAAAATGGGAAAGAAGAAAGAATGTTCTTTCCTTTCACTATGTACTGTTAAGTTAAGTTAAAGTGAGTGAGAGAAAACAAAGAGAGAGGAGAAATTAAAAATTGACGGCGCAAAGAAAATATTATAAATAACCGGGTTTGCTTCTCATATATTATTATTATTGTGTTATTATAATTATATATATATATATCTTGAAAGTTAACCGTTAAATTGGCATTAATTTTTATCAATTGAATTTCTACACATAATTAAATAATATTAAAAATGGTTAAAGCTGGTAAGTGAAGGAATTTTATGTGTTTTTTTTTTTTTTTTTCAATCTGTGGTCTTTTTGTACCCGATAATGCTGACTAACTAACTAATGTAATTTAGTTGCTGTCTTGAGAGGTGATTCCTCAGTTAAAGGTACCGTTACTTTTGAACAAGTATCTGAATCTGAACCAACTACTATTTCTTGGGAAATTAGTGGTAATGATGCTAATGCATTGAGAGGTTTCCACGTTCATGAATTTGGTGACAACACCAATGGTTGTACCTCTGCTGGTCCACATTTTAACCCATTTGGTAAGACCCATGGTGCTCCAGAAGATGAAACTAGACACGTTGGTGATTTAGGTAACATTGCTACGGATGCCACTGGTTTGGCTAAAGGTACTAAACAAGATTCTTTGATCAAATTGTTGGGTGCCAACTCAATTCTTGGTAGAACTGTTGTTGTCCATGCCGGTACCGATGATTTGGGAAAAGGTGGTCATGCTGATTCTTTGAAGACTGGTAATGCTGGTGGTAGACCAGCTTGTGGTGTCATTGGTTTTTCTGCCTAATTGATATCATCAACAATTTCTCTTTTGTGGTTCTTGTAACCCTTTTGTGATATTTGGATAAAGAGTTTTTGACGATATAATAAATTATGTTTTTTATGAATCTAACGTGAATTGATTTATCATTTTTCGGTAAAGTTTTATAGTAGAATCTTGAAATGAAAGGTAATCAATCAATCAATCAATCAATCAATCAATTGACTTGCAAAGAAAAAACAATGGGAATTTGTTAATACATCTTCTTATCTAGGTTAAAATCAATCATCAATCAATAAATAAATAAATTTAAGCTATATATATATATATATATATATATACTTCATTTGGTCAAATCCCAAGTACATGGATCCCATTCTGGATTACTAACCCAATATTCATCATCATGGGTAAGCAGTTTCATATCTTCCTCACTAATTTCGAAATCAAATACATCGATATTTTCAACCAATCTTGACTCCTTACTAGATTTAGGTAAAGTGACATACCCCATTTGTAAAGACCATTTGATCAAGATTTGAGCATTGGATTTATTATATTTTGTAGCATACTTGACCAATTCCGGATCATTGATTCTCTTACCTCTAGTCAAGGGTGAAAATGCCTCTGCCACAATCCCATTTGAATTCATAAATGATACAAGTGATTTTCTAGTAAGCCATGGATTTAATTCAATTTGATTGACAACTGGTTTATATTTCAAATTTGGCCATTTTAAAAGTTCTTCAAGATGATGAATACCATAATTGGAAACACCAATCGATTTAACTTTACCCAAATCAACATATTCTTGTAAAACTTTATAATTATTCAATCTTCCCATGGGACCACCTAATGGATTATGGATCAATAAAAGATCGATATATTCAATGGAACTAGCCTTGGCAACTGATTCAGCAATTGATGCCTTAACCAGATCATAACTACTATTCAGTACTGGGAAAAGTTTTGTCGTATAAAAAATTTCAGATCTCTTAACTTCCTTATGATCCAGTAAATATTTGGCAATACCAATGGCAACATTTTCTTCATTTTGATAAAATTGAGCAGAATCAAAATGTCTATAACCAGCTTCTAAAGCTTTATAGATGAAATCTGCAAGATTTGCATCAATGTTTTGGTAAACACCTAATCCAATTGATGGAATAGAAAATCCAGATGATAATGAGATTAATTGAGACATACTGTTCAGTTGATTTAAAAATTATAGTTTGTAGTAATATTGCGTTCTATTGCTATATATATATATATATATATATATATTGATTATTCAAACTTTGCCTTTTTCGCATTCGCTTTTTTTTCGCCACATATACCAAAGATAAAAACCGGTAAATCAATCAACCATACAACCGCATAACCAATATGGAGTTTGTTTGTTTAAAATAATCCTTACACTATCATTCTCTGTAGTAGTTTATATAAAATATTTATAATCATATTATATTTTAACTCAAATAAAAACAAAACCAAACCATACAAAAATTATTACCAAACCTGCAACTCCTCATATAAATCAACCCTTACATCACTAAATTCATCAATCATATTTGCACAGCAATTTCTAATTGAATCACACATCATTGGATTACCACAACTTATAATACTAATATCATGTAAATCATTCTCCATAATTTCATTTCGTATTAATTTCATAAAATCTGGTCGTAAATTATAAAATTTGATATTAGAATTCAATTTGAAAAATTGGAAATTATTATTATCATTATTATTATTATTATTGACTGTATCAATCGTGGTTAATGATGTGGTAGATCCATAATCAGATATCTTGGGAAGTTTCTCTCTAGTGACATAAACCTCAATATCAATTTTATTCATAATCAATTGTAATTCTTTGTTAAACCAATTCAATGATTCTAAATCCCTTATGACCCAACATAATTTCACTTTGGAATTTCCCGATTCATTTTGATCAATATCATTAATATTCATTAAAATAGATAATGCATGGTAAAATGGTCCTGGAATTCCATTACCACCAGCTAATAACATCACCTTTTGAGCATATTTCTTTGATACATGATGACCATATGGACCTTCTATGGCAACTCTTAATTCAAATTTATGATCTTTAGTTTTCAAAAGATGTTTGTATAAACTCATTGTCATTCCTAATTTGGGTTTTAAGATGATCATTATTTGATTATCAATTTCAAAAATTGTAAATGGATGAGATTCCCAAAATTTGAAATTTAAATTCAAAAAATGAATGAAAACATAACAACCTGGAAATGTCTTATAATTTTGAGGTTTTGGAATGGTAATTTTCAAAGTTGGATCAATTGTTGATAATATCTCCACCATGGCTTTTGGGAATCCAAATCTTGAAATTCTATAAATTCTCATCATTCGATCAAATGCCCATAATGCAATTGAATAAAAACAAAATTGTAACCAACCAATTTTCCAACAATGTACAACACAACATGCAATAAATATCAGCAGTAATACTATATGTATTATTAAAAAAATTTCATAACAAACTTTCCTGAATCTATAAAAAGCTTGAATCATAATCCCCAATGATGCAAGAAGAGCAATGCAACCACATATCCAATAAGTCTCATTCAAGTCGATCTGTAATCGATTCCCATGAATGGCATAAATTATATAACATACACCATGTATTAAACCACATGAGAACATCAATCGGGAAATCCATTTATGAAACATGATGAAAGAATTGTATTGTAATCCTGTAAACTTGATCAACAAGTTATTACGACCACCAAATAAAAATAAAAGAGGTAATTGAGTAAATGCCAATATTCCAGTTCTATCTGCAATATACCTTGTCCATTGCATAGTTTTATCCCCAAACAATGGATTATGTGGGAAAACAACATACTCTGTCGATGCTCCATATATGCAAACACCAAAATAAATAACTAATAACCAAAATTCTTGCATTGTAGGTAATAAAGTTTCAAAAAAATTCCCAATTTTATAAGCTTGTAAATGTGATTTGGTAAAAGTTGGTATAGTTATCAAACTTCTAATCTTGCCAATCAATTTATGTTTCATCAAATTATTTAATCTTGTACCTTTTAACATGTTAAACAAGGATATCAACAGTAATGAAATTATCCAATAGTTATTCAACAATGATCCATATTCGGCAGCCCTATTGACAGAATTGAAATAACCCACATACAGCTTCAAAAGTCCATTTACTCTAGCAAGATCTGGTATCACTGGCTGATATAAAATATTCCCTGTTAAATTCTGTTTTGAAGGATCAATTAAATATCTTGTCCCATTCAAATGAATCTCGTATAATTCATCAATGGTGACTTCAATTCCACCAAAACTTTGACACATTATTACAAAACCCAGTAAAGTTTTATTGAAATCCAGTTCAGATTCGGCAAAACAAGTCGTATAAGTCGCCACTTTTGGTGGATAAGTACAACTACCAACCCACATTGAATCACCTGTGAATCCGAATTGATAAGAGCCTTCAATCATTGACAAACACGAGAAAACCACTGGTGTTTCTGGGGCAGAGAAATCTAAACTGGGTTTCCCCATAGCACAAGTGGCCACCAGAAGAAGTACCACCACAAATACCACCAACATATATGTGTATATTGTTTGTGTGTACCACAACCTCTATTCAAGTGTGTATGTATGTGTTTTGATTGTAAATTAATTTTCTATTGCTCATTCCTTTCCTCTCCCTCAACCATTTTTTATCTTTTTCATCAAAAAAAAAAAAAAACTCAAAAAATCTCGTTGATTTCGGATATAAGTAACGGTAATTGTGTTATTGAATTGTGTCTCTGCAAAAGGCAACAAGATAAAAAACACACGCAGCATACAAACACAAACACGGTAGTAGTAAGTAGTAGAGATATAACATTAATATTAATATTTTATGTACTAGTCACTGTAATTTAGTCTCAAAGTTTTATTCTATATGTATATATAAGTTTCTATGCTATAAATATCTACACACATTTTATTGTAACCAATTAGCCAAAACACTAAAAAATCTGAAACCCACTATTGAATTATGACTGACCACCGTAAACAAATGAGAATGTCTAATTCAGATAACAAATGACAATATATAAATGTATATATAAATAATAGGTATAAATTACAAATTCCTACTAACCAAACTTCTTAGAATCACTCCAACGATCATAACTGTACAAACCAACACCAACCAATAACAATCCTAGCACCTGTGCCGAATTCATCTCATTACCAGCCAATACCATACTGACAGTGATGATCACTATTCTTTTCATCATACTAGCAATAGAGTAAGTCACGGTTGGTATTGAACCTAATAAATGGAACAGCATCAACAGTTGAACCGAATGGGAAGTTCCATTCAAGAGAAGTAATCCAATAGGAACCGAATTGAAAGTTATGTTTCGTTTTGAGTATAATTCAAATAAGAGTAGTGGGATTTGAAATACAAATCCAAGTGTTGAACAATAGAATAATATTGTCAATTTATCTGGTTTTGTGATTTGTTGAATCGAATTGTTAATCGATAGTACTCTTTTATGTCCCTTTTCATAACTCGAGCTTTGTTGTTTAATTTCATATTCTTTTTGTTCTACTCTTGGTAATCTATAATTCTCATCAATGACAGTTAAATTCAAATTAGATGGATCTTTATTTATGGCCAACTTGACAGGAGCTGTATTATTAGTGATCATTGAATTACTTATCGTATTATTACTATTATAAGTCACGACATTTTTAGCATAAATGTTCTGTGATGCAAAAATTATTGTACTTGCAATGGCAAATATGATTCCATTCCAATGTGTCGAACTATCCAATTGAAGTGATATATTTTTATCAGCCAACACTATAACCACAACTCCTAAAACCAATGGAATTAAGGAAACATATGTGAGTATTGGAAATTTAACCTTATAATAAACTCTATAACCCAATACAATTAACAATGGTGAAAGCAGTTTTATACTAGATACTGTAGCCACTGGAACTCTAGATGTTGCTGCTAATGAAGAAAATTTTCCTAAACATTGGAAAACACCTAATGGTAATGTCGTTTTCAAAATGACACTATTTATCAATATCCCATCCGTAGGCATTGTTCCCTTTGGAAATTGGTTCAATTTGGGATAATTTATTATGAGAAATGAAGTGATCAAACAATATATAGCACTCATGAAGAATTGAAATTGACCAACAAATGATGGAAATGGAAATTGTGTCAATATCTCTTTAGTCAATTGTGAAGTCATTGCCGAGACAAAATACCACGACAAACATGTGCCTAGAACTCTAAGTGATATTGGAGGGATTAACCCCTTTACATCCACCATGATTGGTTCAGTCTGATAGCTATAGAAACTTCAATTGAGAGCAGTAACAATTAACAGTTGTATGTAAATTATATTCCCAATAGAAAGCTTTCGTATTCTTCTTTTACTTTTACTTTTTTTGGGGTGGTTTAGTGTACAATTTATTAGTGGGTGGCTTTTCAAAAACACACAAAATCAACTTTGGTCTGTCTCTCTCCTTCTTTCTCTCTCTTTATCTTTGGTCTGCTTGGAAAATTTTCAATTCTCAGCAAAATTATCATCTAATATAAAACAATATTGATGGTAGTCCCTCGACGTATTATCCTTTGAACTGTTGTGCAATTGATAGATAGTATCAATAAAATCGCATCATCTTTTTGTTTTCTAACCTGTTTGGGTTGATCAAATGGCTGGAGTAAGATAGATAAATAGATGGATATAAATCACCAGAAAGAAAAGATATCGATAACATATCAAAGTAAATTAACTAAGATTATAACCAATACAAAGGCAATAAACCTGTTCTACTTGTTACCTAATTTACTACAAATTATAATTACTAATTGAACACGGTAAAAGAAGTTTGTGATGAGATAGATAGATGATTCCATTTACTTAAAAGAAGTTTTAATTTGAAGATACTATTACTGACTCAAATCTTGAACATTGAGATAGAATAGAACATTGTGTCAAGAATCCTATTATTGTTATTTCTCATGATGGTGGGTGCAATCGTTTTAATGTAACCTAATTCAACCAGTGTGATACTCGGTTGTATGTATGTCTGTACCACATATTCGATAGAGTTACCCTGCCTTTACTCAACCATGTATAAAAACTGGAAAAAGTTTTCCAACTTTGAATCTGTTTCAATTTTTTATAAAAATTATTTAAATTGTTAAGAGCATGTATTATTGTAGAGCCATCAATGACATTTCCACTAGATTGTGGCTCTCTACAACATCGCTCGAGAGTAGATCTTTCAACGAAGATATAGTTTTCTAGCTGGAAAGTACGTTGTTTACAAGATGGCGATATTCTCCTTACCAGGAAATAAACATTCCAAAAAAAAAAAAAAAAAGTAAAATCATCTATCTATTCATTAATTATTAATATGCAATATTCAATTTCCCTAAATCTAATCTTATATAAAAACCGTACTATTTTAATCCATTCAATTTCTGTTTTTTATAACCTTTACCTTTATTATTTGTGTCTTCCTTTCTTGAAACGCCAGTACGACTCTGTGATATTGTTTTATTCGATGCAGGTAAAATCTCCAATATTCCCTTCCTTCTTGGTTCCTTGCTAGCAATTCTCAGCGCTGGTGATGATGTATAGGATTCATCATCAATTTTTAACTGTGCTTCTAATTTCTCTTTCAGCGTTCTCCTCGTCTTATTCGATTTACTCGGTAATATTCTTTCCTCCAAGATTTGAACGTTATCCTCAGATGGACCAAAACTTGACATGAATTTTTCTCTATTCCTAGACACTGACTCATTGAAATAATCTTCGGTATCACTGATATTGATACTTTTGTTCAAATTTGAAATAGAAATGGATTTATCATCTTCAATTGGGATTATTCTATCTGAATCAACATCACTCAATCCACTCGATTCATCTTCTTCTTCATCAAGTTCTTGTACCTCTGAAGAGAAAATTTCTCTTTCCACATTTTCTTTCTTCTCTGGTAACTTTGGTTGGTCAACCTTAGTAGATCTATGATTCTCCAAGAAGGAAATAACATTATGGATTGGCCTTTTAGGTGAGGATTTTTTTTCAAATGTACTGTGAGAAATGACAGAATCAGAATCTTGGCTGATCATGGTAACATCTTTAGACTCCGGAGTAGACTTTCTCTCCTCCTCATCAACAACATCTTCCTTCTCCTTTTCACTCAAAACATTACTAGTATTGGTACTTTGTTCATTTTCGCTTTCACTTTCACAAGTTTCAAGAAATACTCCAAACCATAACACAATCACCTCTTTGTCTGGTTTTTCATTTCTTTTCAATTGATTAAAATATTTGAGTAACCATTTCAATAAATCGGAAAATTTTGAGCTATCCAGTACATTATTCTCAATGTTCCGTAAATAATGAAAGACTCTCGTTGATAATTTAAATGATTCATCACCCTTCACATATTTGATATATTTCCCAATGTTTCCCTCAGTTTGAAAATCTTTATCGTTTATCGCATTATAAAAATTCTCCAGGCTAGGCAAACTTATAGTGTTTTCCTTCAATTTTGTAGAAAGTAGACTCATGTCATTCAGTCTACTAGAATCAACTGAACTACCCCGTTTATTTCTTTTGGAATTTTCTATCTTGACCTCCAAATCCTCAATGAACGAATTGATATCAGTATCCAAAGCGGAATCTGAGCTAGTGGGAACCAGCTGTGAAGATGAAAAGTATTTGGATATCTCTTCATTTGGTTCACTGGGGCTACCACGTGAGTTGCACATTGACTCTTCCTTCATTGGTGATTCAATTGGAAATGTAGGGCTGTGTACTTCGTTGTTGTTTGAATTGGATTCTTTGAGTTTTGAGTTCTTCTCTGTTGTTTTTTGATTGTTGCTCATATCCAAAATTTCAAAATCGCTATCAAATTCCTCATTATCATCCTCTATTTTACTGGTATCAGCATCCTGATAATCTTTATTGGTCAATGTTCCTGTTTTCTCGAAATCTGGCAGGTTGTTATGTTTTTCTTGTAATTGCAACAATTTTATCAATTCTTCACGAAGCTTTATCCGTAAATTTTGTCTATCTGTTAGCAAAAACAACCCTTTGTTATTTTTGAACTTCTTTCGGGATTTTTTCCAAATCTCTTTGAAATCTTCTGTTTTGTTAAAGAAAATATCAATATTATATATGACATGAATACCACAATCATTAAAATTTTCCTGCTTTGGTATTGGTGACACATGCATTTTAAAAGAATCTGGTGATAACTTGAAATCATATCTTTCCCTGGCAAACTCACTCAAAAAATTTATTAAAGGTGTTTTGATAGACCTATGATCTTGATTTAATGAGTCCAATATAAATATCTCAATCTTATTCTCTTCGCCCTCTATTATAGGACTGTCATTTTTATTCTCCTCAAACACTTTATCTAAATTATGGATGATTAAACAATACCAATGCAAATCTTGATTAACCGGTATTATCACATATTGATATGTGAACAATTTATCGTCTTTGAACCAACTTTTCACATTATCGTAATAATTCTCATTCGTTACTAGCTTTGTGAAGAAAAATGAATTCAAGAGTAACACTTGGTCGGATTTCATATGATTTTGCCTTATGGCAGCTTCGAGATTCAACTTTAAAAAAAAATCAATCAAATTATCATTGATCCAAGAATTGTTATAAAGACATTTGAAATCAGAATTTGTTATAGTAAATGTTCTCTTATCTTCAAATTTAAAATTCAAATCCGGTTTGAACCTTATCTGATCTAACTCTTTAATATTTTCGTGTTGGTCATCTTCCCAGATTACCTCCGCTGTCTCTATCGTATTTATTTTCTCTTGCGCATGGTTTGTAGATGATCGTGTCCTTGGTTTTGTTTCTATAATACAATCATTATCAATAGCTCTGTCCTTTCTGGCTTTTAAAAGACTACCAATTTTGTTCATGCCATAGAATTGTGATGGCGAGGTAGGAGAATCAAGTGATGTAATATTCTGATCAGTGAACAATTCGTTCATGCACTTTATTGTCTCATGATGAGTTTTCGGATGAAGTTTTACAGCAAGATTATGGAATTTTGTAAAAGTTGATGATTTGTGAGCCTTAAACCAGACTTTATCAAACTTTGGTAATAGCCTACTTGGAACAGTGGCAGGGTTTAACAAATTCAAATGTGTTCTAGTAAGCTGTCTCTTCTCGTTGAATATTATCACAAATTCACCAAACAAGAAATCCTTTTCTCTTCTGAAATACATCAGTCGTACGCTGTGCTCCAAATTGAAGTCAAAACATTCAACTATCTTGTTTCCTGACATAATTGAGACATTATTGTCATTATCAATCACACAGAAGCACTTCCCAAGAGGGCGAATGGGTTTCAACCATGTCTGATTCAAAATTTTTATATACTCCAATTCAACCTCTATCACTTCATTCACTTCTTCATTGATGTCCTTCAACAATTTATTGGTTGCAGCTCTCTCGTACTTGTCAAAGTCAGGTGTTGGTATTGACACCGCTACTGGTCTTCCTGGTGATATTATAGCTCTAAGAAATACTGTTAGTATGCCTTTTATTTTTTGTTTTTGTAATTACCAAGGAAATGGAGAATGATCCGCTTCAACTTACCCGCTGCTCAAAGTGTTTGATACTTTCAAACCTTTGGAACGCCTTCTCGACAATGAGCTGACATCCTTGTTCCTGATATCCTTTGTAAGTCTACCTCTCGGTATCAAATTTTGAGGAGAATTATAGGTTAGCAGTGAATCATTAAAATCCACTTTTGGTCGATGTATCTTATCATCCGACATTTAATATAACATGTGAGAAGGTGATCAAGAAAACCAGATGATGATATGGAATTAGATGAGTATTGGTTTCTAGCAAGAATTGAGATCGGTATATATAGTGTAGCTAAAGTCAGTCTGTCCCTCCCTCGGATGATCTTCGTTTATGGCCCTTGTATGTGTTTTTGTGATTTTTAGATTTTTTTCTTTTTTAGATTTTTTGTGTGATTGATTCCTTTTCGCAGAAATATAATAAACACATATGGGGAATGAAGGAGAGTAGAGAACTGAAAACAACACAGCAGCATTTTAAAGATATTATAGATACAACTAGGTTGATTTCGGGGTAAATAGTATGAGTCATTGGTTTTATAACGTGTAAACATTTTGATTATTATCATATATACATTAAGCAACTAAGTAAATTGTCTTGATCCACCTCTAACAAACTCCAACACTTTCCATCCTTCGGTAACCTCATTATCTACATCCTCTGGGATTCTTGTCAAGACCATAGCGTAGGAACTTAACATGATATTATCCATGGTACCAGCCTTGATCTCACCAGTTTTGAAATCTTTGAAAACTTGTAATTCCTGAGCTCTACAACCAACAACCAAGACTGGGATATTGTTTGGAGGTAAGATTTTGGAGCTGACAATATCAACACCTCTTATATCCAATATCTTTCCATCACTGAACAAACCCTGATCTCTAATAGCCTTTTGTTGTGCAGCTATCACGTTGAATGGGGCTTCCGAAAGCCATTGTTTCAAAACTTTCTCATCTCCCTGGATGTATGCATCTAGTAACTCTGGAACAATATAGTCTCTCAATTGTTCGTTAAAGCTTTCCAAATTGAATGAAGGATCAATCTCTCTGAATTTTCTAATAACTTGTCCACTTTCAGTTTCTGCAAAGAAACCAGAGATTTTTTCATTAATAGTTCTAATGAGTGAGATGAAACCATTTTCACTTTCTTCATATCTTAATCTAATCTCTGCTAAAAACTTACCGATTGGAGAAGTTGGACTTAAAATTGAAATTCTTTCACTCAATTTTGGTTTAGATGATTTGAAGTTGGTTGTTACTAATGAAGTACCAGCTTCATCATCGGATTTGATGACTTTTGATTTTTTTCCTGACTTCAACAACTGTTCACGTTTTCTTTGTCTCTCTTCTTTTGATATATAACCTCCATATCTGGTCGAAGATCCATCATCTATAACGTCACTGACTTCCTTATACACTTTTGTCTGTCTCACTGGTTCAATAGTTTTATCAATAGCTTCGGCTGTAGCTCTAACACCAGTTCTAGTGGCCCTACCAACTGGAGAATCCCAAGCTTTAACAGCAGCATCTCCAACAGCACCAGCAGTCTTAACAAATGCCTCTGAGGCAGCACTTCTAGATTTTTGGGCCTTCTCAAATGCTTCTTGAGCTTTTTTGAAACTCTCATTCTCAGCGATTCTCCCTGTTTCATCTTGTAAAGCCTTTATATTATCCTTCAATTCCTGTGATTTATTCCATTCTTTCCTGAATGTGTTCATGAAAACTTTCAATGGCGAATTTGGATTCGCATTCTGATACACCAGAGACGACGAGAAATTTCTTGTGCTAGAGTTCAAGATGGAACCCCTCAAAATTTGATTCCTCAACATGCTGACTCTCTATGCTGTTTCTTTTTGGATTTTTATAGATGGTTGATGATGTAGGCTATCTACTCTATATACATGCAAATGATAGCTGGTTGGTTCCTTCACCCTCCATCATCGCTGAAGTTTTTTTTTTTTTTTTTTTTCAATTCAAAG
The DNA here is from genome assembly GCA_030567715.1 of Nakazawaea wyomingensis. Taxonomy (NCBI): domain Eukaryota; kingdom Fungi; phylum Ascomycota; class Pichiomycetes; order Alaninales; family Pachysolenaceae; genus Nakazawaea; species Nakazawaea wyomingensis. The sequence continues at coordinate 64,062 of JAJLSQ010000003.1, forward strand.
TTGTTGTTGGAAAAAAAAAAATTTGCGTTGAAAAAAGTAAAACCTATAGTTAACTTTCTATTGAAGAAGAGAGAGAGAGAGAAAAACGTAAGTAAAAGACACAAAGAAAATTCTATGAGTCAAAGATTATACAGCGACACACAGTTATTAAAATAGATATCCTCTCTGGCATTCATATCAATATCAAACTCATCTAATAAGGCTTCTAACACTTGACCCCACTTGTTGAAACCATGCGGGTCATATCGGTCTCCGTTGGTGTTATCCATTGGCCAATTACTGCCAAAGAGAATACGTTTGGTTCCATATACTTCCAAGATGATTTTGAACCATTGTCTTAACTTCTTGATTATATTCTTCATGTTGTTTTCTTCAACGAAATTATGAGGTAACTCTTCAAAAAATCCGCTCAATTTCACATATGAATTGCCAATTTTGGAAATCCTGTTGATGTGGTATTCCCATTCTTTGAATTCTTCGTTAGGTTTATCGAGACAGAAGTTGGGTTTGGATAAATGATTGATAATAAATGTCATTTGGGGGAACATGTAAAGCAAATCATAACTCTCGGAAAATTGGTATAAACCTCCCCCTTGTAAATCTATTCCTAAATCAAAAACAAATTTATTCTCATTTAAATATTTCAACCCATCCAAAAAATCTGGTTGTAACATCGTCTTTGGTGGTTTATCTTGCAACAAATATCTGAATCCCTTGACTTTAGCAAATGAATCAGTCGATACTATTGACCTCAACTTTTTGATATATTTCTCCACTTGTGTATATCCCAGGGGTATCGGTGCCCAGGGAATGATACCCCTGATAAACTGTTCCGGATCCGAAATGTTATTACTTCTCTGGGGTGCATGAAGCAATTTGCAATGATACAGAAACTCTTCCAAGGGAAACTGCCAACCTTGTTCATCAACAGAGGACTTAACATTCATCTCAATAACAATAATACCTTGCTTGTCATATAAGGGAAAAGTATTATTCTGCATATACTCTTTAAGTGTATGATTTCTGTATAGGATATCATCCTGGGAGATGTCCAAATAGTGAATGTTTTCCAATGGACAGAGGTGTACGTGAGAGTCAATAACTTTATACTTTGGTGTCATATTATTCAAATGGATAGATTTTGAAAATGTTTTAGTTATACAGAACTTATCTCATCTCATCTCATCAAAGGATATATTTATATCCATCTCTTTCACCCCCAACACATAGCAATCATATCGATTATAAACAGGGAAGATAAGAGTAAGTGATCATTTTTTCTGGGCAGGAATGCGTCGCGTCTTGCGGCAAGCCTTTTTTTTTTTTTTGCATCGTTTATCTTATCTTAGAGAGTAAATAGAACTACTTAATCATCTACTTACTTTCTTCTTCTGGAGCTTTCCCATTAGTTTTCAAAGATTTTTGAGGAGTTGGGTTCAAAAAAAACTCAGCATCGATCAACTCAACTTCTGGATTAAGATCTAAACCGAAACCTGGCTTATCGAATTCTGTTATGTCCAAGTAACCTTTGACTGGGACCGGTTCATTTGTAAACAACTTACCAAAGACAGGAAGAACCGATAAAGAGTCTGGAGAATTAGACAAATATTCATGAAATGGAGTATTCTCTTGTGAGATAACAAAATGGTAAGAGTATGGACCAGAGGCATGAGGAACCACTGGAATATCGTAAGCAGCAGCTTGGTGACTGATTTTCAATATCTCAGTCATACCACCACACCACATAATATCCGGTTGTATAATACTAATATTTCTACCTTCAATCAACTTCCTGAATCCATACTTAGTATATTCATGTTCCCCAGTGGTGAATTTTTGCCAAGGACAGGCTTGCTTCAATTTGATAAATCCATCAAAATCATCTGGATGCAAAACTTCCTCGAACCAATTGATATTCAAGTCACGAACAGCGGTCACCAAATCAATAACATAAGTGACATTCAAAGCCATGTAACAATCAACCATCAATGGGAAATCTGGTCCAACTGTCTCTCTGTGATCTCTCAAAAACTTGATATTTTTACGCAATCCTTCAAATCCTTCATCAGGTCCATATGGTAAGGCAACTTTGGCACCCCAGAATCCCATACCCTTTGCAGCATCAGGTCTACTTCCAGTACAGTAGAAATCCAACTTCTTTCTAGTGGAACCACCAATCATTTTGTATACTGGCTCATTTCTAATCTTACCCAAAAGATCCCAAAGAGCCAAATCGATAACTGATATGACTGCTATTGTTAAACCTTTTCTACCGTAAAACATTGAAGCTCTAAACATCTTATCCCATAAAATAGTCAAGTCTCTTGGATCTTCACCATTCAAGAATCTAGTGAAGTGGTGGTAGACCAACCAACAGGCTGGTGGGCCACCAAATCCAGTGGCAAATCCTTTTGTACCATCAGTGGCCTCAATTTCAACACAAAATGAACCCAAAACATTAATACCCCAAGTGGTCCTTGAAGATCTGTACTCTTCATATTTCGACATTGGGTTGGCAATAGGGTTGTCGATAATCCAATGACCCCTCTCCACGTCATGATAATCACCTCCTATACCCTTTCCCGATAAAACGTAGGCCTTAACTTTTTTAATCTTTGGAAATTCTTTAACAGCCATGTTCGTAAATGGTCAATTAATTGATTTTCTATTTCAAGTTTGAAAAAAGGACAGGGGAACCATGACATATATAATGAAATACTTTGCCTTTTTTACTTGAATTGGAAAAGAAAAAAAGTAATAAAAATAAAAAAATGATGGAGTTCGGCTCACTAATCCACCGACGCCCCGAATTTAAAGTGTGGAGAACTCTCGTGATGAAAAACTTCCGAGCAGCAATAAGAACTCTAGTTATCTCATGTAGTCCACTCACCCGTTAAACCATCCTTCAGTGATGAATTTCGTATTGTTGGTTTTGACTGAGCTGATCAGATATATGTCCATCCTCCATGAGGATCTCTGTGTTATCTGACTGTTTCTAGCCAACGTGACTCTTTTTTTTTTTTTTTATTTTCGGAGGCGTGCTAGAATACCTAATCTACATTAAGGCCTGAAATAAAAAATCATCAAATGATAAAAAGTCTTCCTGTAACACATGCAAGTCAAAGGGGTGTCTCCTAAATTTTGATGAAGAATGAAGAAAGAGAAACTTACACTTAGTTTCATGTTATTTTTTGAAGTTATTTATCAAGTGCTCCTTTTGGCGGACTTGTTTATTGTTTAGTAGGCTATCATTATATAAAATGCATAACTCATTATGGACATCAATTAAAAACTGTTCAAAAAAGATAGTACTGTAACTGATTTCAAATTGGAAGCTGCACTATCATGAGGCTATTGATCTATTAATCCTTTTTATACTTGTAATTGTACTTCATCTCTTTTTTCATCAATTAAAAAAATATCAATAATCTGATAATCTGAAGAGCAAATCAAGAACACCTAGGAAATCATGATCGATTAATTACAAACTAGATTGAAAACAAACTGTAAAAAAATTTTAAAAACCTATCGTAGAAATATATAGCTGTATATTACTGAATGTCATTAATGTCCCCCAAATACTTGAAAAAATCTTCAAATCCGTAGCTATTCACGTCCAATTGGAACAGTGATCCTGTCATATCAGTACCATTGAATTCAACATTTTCATTCATGGAATTTTTTTCCAATTCTTCCATCTGTGTAGTCAAAGCCAATGATACAAAATATGTGTTCAATCTCATATCTGATATGATAGAGGATGGTTCCCTCTTAGAAACCAGATCATCTGAGTCCTCTTCTTCTGCTTGTTCACCTTTTTTAAATCCGTTATTCAATTTGATCTTCATATTGCTCAAAAATCTAATGATTTTGCTGTATTTTTTAGCAATATACCAATTATCCCCAATACGGTCCAAGATTTTCAACAATTTCTCCAACCTGAACTTCAGTCTTGAATTCTGATTAATGGTGATCTCGAGGTCCTCTTGACCCAAAATTTGCTCCACAATCAAAACTCGAGTTACTATCCACAAAAAAATGGCATACATGGGTCCAATTTGAATCAATAAGTTAATATCGCCAACTTTGGAAACCATGTTCAACACATTATTACAACAATTCGAACAAATAACCCTCGACTCCTCTGAATGTTTAAAATACTCACTTTCATTATGTGGATATCCTAATGGAGAATGCAACTTGATCAAAGTGATGTTATATATTGTATGGAGCATCACATTAAAAGACGATATCGATTTCAAATGTGAAGTATCATTGTTGATCAATAAGCAAGAAAACTTTAAGGGTAAAGAATCAACAAACTCTCTCAAATCATGTTCAATTTCTTTGAAACTGTTAAACCACCTCTCGCAATCTTTAATGCTCAATATATCTGCATGTGACCTATTAAACTCGTGGGTTTTACCAAATATCTTGATCAATTGAAGAGAATAGCCGAATGCATCCAACTTGTATGATTTTTCATTCTGAAGCCATTTGGAAGTGTTCAGTGGGAATGAACATGTTATGATGTTGTCGGGTATCTTCAAAGGTGTTGATGATATTACGCCATTAATACGGTCTAATAAATAAATACCCCAAAATACTCTCCTCCTATTTTCCTCCTCGATAAAATTTTTCGGTTTTTCTAACAACTTCAAACTCTTTGTCGATATCGACTTCACACCGTTCGAAGCCGATGAATTAACAGACCCTGGGGTGTCTACACCAACTTGAGTCAAAACCTCATCAATTAAATCCAAATGTATAGCTCCAGAACATACAATTGCTACAAGCGACCATGTCTCTTGATCATTACACTGACCCATAGACTCGAATGCCAAAAGCAGCATGGTAGCGAGTTTGTCCATATTTGAGACGTCAAAACAGTTTAACAAAATTTTCTCCTTCATTGTCTTATAAAAAACAGAACGATCTTCACTTTTGATGAAAGGTTCATCTTTGAAATATTTCAAGCTCACTAGAACTAACCCATAACCGATGAAGCTCACTTTCTTTGAATTAAACAACTGGTCGTATGTGGTTTGTGGATGTAGTATGGGGAATATAGGATTCACATAAGTGAAAAATAAATCGTAAAACTTTATCAACACCTCAGCCGAGGGCAATCCATCCATTATATTGGGTTCTACACTCTTCTCATATGGATTCAACAATGATGGTAGTGTCATTGCTTGATGCCCCAGTGAAGAACCACTCGATGAAGTTGTGATGGACGGTGCGATTGTAGTTGTAGTTCTTGGTGATTGATTTGATATATTTTGCTGTTGCTGAGCTGGAAGTGGTGGGAACTTCATCGCTGGAGATACTGCTGAGATCAGTGTATCCATGGATGTGACTGATGACGGTATGACAGTTGAACTAAGTTTTCTCTTTTTGCTCATCTGATGACTTTCCAATGTTTCTACTCTCGATGATAACTCTTTCACTATGTTCATGATCTCAATGTTGGAGTTATCTATCATGTTCAACCTTTCGTTCAAGTTCCTTCCATAACCATTTTTTAAACCAGGTTTCTTCATCAAGCTGTAGTTGCATATCTTGCTGTTCTTAAAGCAGTTTGAGCATTGAGGTTTCAATCCATCACATTTTACTTTTCGTAACTTGCAGGTATCACAACTTCTAGACACCTTGGATAGATACTCATTTTCATCCGACTCCATTTTGAAAATCTCCGTGGGAATGGACATATTGACAAGCAGGTCTGGATTATTGTTTGGAAATACCTTAAAACCATTAATAAAGATTCATTTTACAAGTATCTATCTGGTCACACTTAAATCATGACTTTTTTTTAAAATTTTTTTTTTTTCTCCCGCTGCCCTTCCGTAAGCAGTACCTCATGTTTTCACTAATTCTGGGGAAATCAAAATCAAATTTTCATGTTCTACGTACAATTTACTAATCTAATATCTATATAAAATATATCCATCATTGTAAATTCACAAACAAACCACCATCGACAAGAATTTGTGCTCCATTAACATATTCACTAAGGTCGCTAGCTAAAAAGATCAGAGGCCCGGCTAAATCTTTTGGTTGTCCCAATCTTCCCAATGGAATTCTCCCCTCCATGTAGGCTCTCTTCTCGGGGTTCGCCATATCTTCATCGTTCAACTGAGTTCTAATAGTACCTGGTAATAGCAGATTACATCTAATTCCATGTTTTCCTAGGGAGCATGCCGTACTTTGCATGAGGGACAAGATACCCAGTTTGGTTGGTGTGTAATGGCATTGATATGCACCTCCAACCAAGGCACTGATGGAGGATAATCCAATGATAGAGCCCCCTTTACCTTGTTTGATAAATTGTTTAGCCAGGGCTCTGGTGGCAAAGAAACAACCATTTAAGTTAATGTTGATGGTTTGGAGATACTCCTCATCTGGGATTTCTGTGAACTCATAAAACTTGCAAATCCCGGCATTCGATACAAAGCAGTTCAATTCACCAAACTTCAGGACAGTAGCATCTATCAATTTAATACCTGTCTCTGGTTTAGAGATGTCACCCAATGTTGCAAGAAAGTTCTCAGAGCCAATCTCCTGTTCCAATTCCTTCACAGAGTCAATTTGGTTCTCCGGATAATAGTTTATAGATATTTTGGCTCCTTCCTTGGCCATTCCCAAGGCGATCGCTCTTCCGATTCCAGTAGCTGCTCCAGTTATACAAACTATTTTATCTTGTAATAAGCCCATTTTTTCTTCCAAATTATATCTCCAGTAGTACAAATAGATTATTCAACCACGTAAGTTCAGTTTTTCGGCCTGCATTTATGTTTATTTTTTTTGCTTTGAATTTTTGTTCTTCTTTTTTTCAGCCCTCCTCTGTTTATTGAGCGCGGTGGAATGAAAAGGCATTACCCCACAACATGTGGGTGAAACATCCACCGAGCTCATTATGTCTCACCCCACAGAATCTTTGAATGGTGAGCAAAAACAGAACATTCTTGATAGTGATAAATGATAAATCCACTCATTCAGAGAAAGAAAGAAATACCCAAACCTTTTTTGACTAACTTGTTATCAACCATGAGAAATGAAGGTTAATATTTAACACATTGTTACAAAGAAGAAAAACTTTATTTTGTATTAAGCTTATACGCAGCATAAAACGCCAGTACTCAATTTAACTGTTTAAAGAGCCGAAAGATTCAAGTTGTGACTATTGTTAGTAAGGAAACTCTACATCATTCCCAATTAAGGGTTAAACCTTTATCTGAGTATTTTTATCGTGTCTTCGATTATATAAAGATATAGAAACCATATATGTGGCCCGGAAACAAATCTAAGAGTTTTGACCAGTGGATAACTATTTATTTCCTAATGAATAAAACCTTCTCTTTTTTGATATTAATGTCAAATTAAGAGAAATAAAAGTAAATGACCACAGAGTAACGAAAATAGAACAGAAATAACAGAAAGAAAATAAATAAAGAAATATAATACGTTCTTCGAGAAGAGCAAAGTGACTCGTAACTGGCTGAAGAACTTTTGGTATTGTGGAAAGATATCCCTTGTTTGCGGGAAAGCAATGAAGGATTGTAAACAAAGTATTTTGAAAATTGAAGAGGTGGAAAAGCAAAAAAGCATTCGAATTTTTCCAGAAAGATAAAGATTAATAACAGTAAAGCCTTATTTTTTAACTCCTTCTCTTTCCCATATTCCCATATCAACATCAAATAAGAAGGTTTTTTATTGGGAGATGCATAGTTTCTATTCATCAGAACTCTTCCAGTTTTTTCCGAGCTTATTTTGATATGTCATTTCTTTGCTTTATTCTCAAGACACATATATATATAGTATTTTCAACCAATTCCTAACTTTATTTCCCCATAGCCAGGCATTTTTATTTTATATAACAATAAACTCATTGTACTTCTAAAAAAATATATATATATTTTATTTAATTAAAAATAATTTTAGTCCTCGACGCAAAACAAAGAAAGATAATTATGAAGCTAATTCAATATTCTACTACTTCATTAAATATTCAAAGAACCCAAATTATTTCTAAATCAACACTAAGAGGTTTGTAAAAGAGCTTTTTCAGGTATATAAAAAGTCGTGAAAATAATAACAAAAAGCTATGTAGTTTCTCCGAGTATGACGCACAAAAAACAAAAAATTGCCTGGTGAAAAGCTCTTGTGGCGCAGAGGTTAGCGCTTCGTGCTTATAGTTGTTTAAATCTATGTTTAATCGTGTGAGGAACGCGATGGTCGCGGGTTCAATCCCCGCCGGGAGCATTTCACCTTTTTTTTGCATCTCTAGATTCTTTTTTTATCCACATGATTCTCCAGAGAGATAGAGCAACATTTAATAAACTTAACAACTGATACTTGATAACTAACCGATGTCTTTTACCGACGTCTTACCGACTGGTACTAACAACTATTTGGCCACGTGCCTAATATCAAAGAAAACACACCAAGGACGGCCAATAAGATATGCATGGTCAAGAGCTCTTGGAGGCATATAATCAGTTCTTGCAACCATCTGTCGTAGTTGTCTCTTTGAAATTTTACTTAGTGTCATTACTATTCCCGAAAATTTTATTCTCCTAAATTTTTTTTTTAATGTAAATGAAGAGTTGTTTGTAATCAAAACCGAGGATGTGATAATCACCATAGAGTTTGCTCTTTAATTAAGCTTATTATTGAGGGGCCCATTGATCTTTCTTTACTCTTGCTCTTTACAACCGATGACCATATCTAACCCGTGCTCTAGTTGTGGCTTGATGTGAGCTGATAAGAGTGTTTTCAGTTGCCCTACCTACCCTTGGCGCCTGACAAGATACAAAAACTCATCTCGGCATTATTACCTCTTTTGAAGAACCTGAACGAAACTGACTTGTGCAGTCAAATTATCACCATAGATTGAACACTCAAAGTATAGTATATATAAGGAGCTTATCCCGAGAAAACCTCCGTCTATAGGAACTAATTTCACTTAATGATAAACGTGAGCTTGGTTCTCTGTTTTTATTGTTGCTGTTCTCTCTGCCCTTTTAAACTTTTCTGCCTTTTTAAACTGCCCCGTGTTTGCCCTTTGGTCTTTTGTTTCTTTTTCTGTATCATCATCTCTTCTCTTGCGCTGCTTCAAACTTGATTGATGTGCGATGATAACTGAGAGTTGCGCCACACCACAAGATAGATAGCTATGATATAAGTAAGATGCAAACATCCCATAAACATCTTGATACATCTATTGATAAAAGATTAGAACGATAATTATCTTTTGATGCGGTGTGTGTAATTATAACTAAAAAAGGGGACCAAGAGAGCAAATGGCAAAGATTAAAAAAAAGGCAAGATATTGGCGCCAATGCCAAGATCACCATTCAACGAATATAACTACAACACTCCCGTCTATCTATTTAATTAATAATATAAAAAGAGTATGATTCCCCAGATATCTTCTAGAATAATTAGGAAATAATTAAGATTATATCCATCGATAAATTAAATTATACTATGGTTGATAACAATACTACGTTGCATGATAAGAACGAGTCAGATCGTTCAAATAGATCCTCATTATCGGACACATCAGTGAAAGATCAAAAAGAAGCAGATCAAATATACACAGCTCTAACGTCAAACTCAGGAACTTTGAATTCGGATGATTTGACCACCATTTCTCCATATCTTCTAACTATCAAAAAATGTTTGGATATTTATCAGACTGACCTCAACAATGGTTTAACAAATGAAAAAGCAAAACAGTTGAAGGAGAAATATGGACCAAATAATCTTGGTGAAGGTACTTCAATTTCATATTCGAAAATTTTAGCTCATCAAATTTGTAATGCAATGATCATGGTCTTGATTATCTCTATGGTTATTGCGTTTGCAATAAAAGATTATATTAGTGGTGGTGTCATTGCATTTGTGGTGGGATTAAATGTTGTTGTTGGATTTTTCCAAGAAATGAAGGCAGAAAAGACTATGGGTTCTTTGAAAAGTTTAAGCTCGCCAACTGCTAGAGTCATTAGAGATGGTGTTGATGAGACTATCCCGGCCGAGGATGTTGTTCCAGGTGATATTGTGATCATCAAGGTTGGTGATACGATTCCAGCAGATTTGAGGCTTTGTGATTCCTCTAATCTTGAAACTGATGAAGCATTACTCACAGGTGAGTCTTTACCAGTTTCTAAACAACATGGTGCTGTTTATGAGAATGTGATTCCAGTAGGAGATAGATTGAATATGGCTTTTAGTTCCTCCACTGTTACCAAAGGTAGAGCTACTGGTATAGCTATTTCTACCGGAATGAATACTGAAATTGGAAAAATTGCAGAGTCTTTAAATGGAAAAAAGTCAATTGTCCGCGAAGTTCAGAAAGTCGAAGGTTCGGCATCTGTCATTCCTTATTTGAAGGCTTGGTCTGGTACTTTAGGAGATGTTGTTGGGTCCTTTTTGGGAACCACGGTGGGAACTCCTTTACATCGTCGTTTATCTAAGTTAGCAGTTATGTTATTTTTTATTGCAGTCATTTTAGCCATCGTTGTTATGGGTTCACAAAGATTTGATGTTACCAAGGAAGTTGCAATATACGCAATTTGTGTTGCTTTGTCAATGATTCCATCATCATTGGTAGTTGTTTTGACAATTACTATGGCAGTTGGCTCAAAGGCTATGATTAAGAGAAATGTCATTGTTAGAAAATTAGATTCATTGGAAGCATTAGGTGCTATCAATGATATTTGTTCTGATAAAACAGGTACCTTGACCTTAGGAAATATGCTTGTCAGAAATGTTTGGATTCCAAGTTGTGGTTCATTTGCTGTTGAAAATACAGATGAGCCATATAATCCAACTAGAGGTGACTTGAGTTATACCCAGAAGTCACCAGTTGAAGTTTCCAACAGTGACGAGTTAGAGTTTAAACCATATAACAAAGATACCGTGGAAAACAACGAGTTGTTTAAAGATTGGTTGACTACCGCTACTTTAGCTAATATCGCTGTTGTTTTCCAAGACGCAGAAAAAAACTGGAAGGCCCATGGAGATGCTACTGAAATAGCAATTCAGGTTTTCGCAACAAGGCTTAGTTACGCAAGAGAAAAATTCACAGAAGGTGAAAACCCCCAATACATCCATTTAGCAGAATTCCCATTTGATTCTTCAATCAAAAGAATGTCTGCCATTTATGAAAACATAGCTACTGGAGAACATCAAATTTTCACTAAAGGTGCTGTTGAAAGAATCTTGGGATGCTGTGATACATGGTATGGGCATAAAAACGAGCTCGTTGAATTGACCGAAGATGATGTAAAATCGATTGAAGATGAGATGAACACACTATCTTCTAATGGATTGAGAGTTTTAGCATTTGCAACAAGAGTTGCGCCAGAAAAGGAAGAGAACTGGGCTACTGTTGACAGAGCAGCTGTTGAATCCAGATTAACATTTTTAGGATTGGTTGGTATCTATGATCCTCCAAGACCAGAATCTGCTCCTGCTGTTAAAGCTTGTCACAAGGCAGGTGTCAATGTTCATATGTTAACTGGTGATCATCCAGGAACTGCAAAGGCTATTGCCAAAGAGTGTGGAATTATCCCAAGAAACTTAACACATTATTCCAAGGAAATGGTAGATGCGATGATTATGACGGCGCCACAATTTGATAGTCTCTCTGAGGAGGAGATTGATAACTTACCTGTTTTGCCATTAGTCGTTGCCAGATGTTCCCCGCAAACTAAAGTTAAAATGATTGAAGCATTACACCGTCGTAAGAAGTTTTGTGCAATGACAGGTGATGGTGTCAATGATTCTCCATCATTGAAAATTGCCGATGTTGGTATTGCTATGGGAATCAATGGTTCTGATGTTGCCAAAGATGCTGCTGATATTGTTTTAAGTGATGACAACTTTGCTTCCATCTTAAATGCGATTGAAGAAGGTAGGAGGATGTCAGATAATATTCAGAAGTTCGTCTTACAATTGTTGGCTTGTAATGTTGCTCAAGCATTGTACTTAATGGTTGGTTTGGCCTTTTTTGGGGAGGATAATTTTAGTGTTTTCCCATTATCTCCAGTTGAAGTTTTGTGGGTTATTATTGCAACCTCCACTGTTCCTGCCATGGGTTTAGGTATCGAGAGAGCTGCTCCAGATATTATGGAGAGACCTCCAAAGGATCCAAAGGACTCTGTTTTCACTTGGGAAATGTTATGTGATATGGTTGCCTATGGATTGTTTATGGCTGTCGCTTGTTTGATTGGATTTGTTATCATCATTTATGGTAAAGGTGACGGAGAATTAGGATTCAATTGTAACGAATCTTATAACGCGTCATGTAATCACGTTTTCAGAGCTCGTTCATCATCATTTGCCACAATGACCTGGTGTGCATTGTTAGTTGCCTGGGAAGTTATTGATATGAGAAGATCATTATTTAAGATGCAAATCGAAACTTTTGAAAGTAACTGGTTTATTCAATTTTGCAAAGATTTGTGGGGAAATCAATTGTTATTCTGGTCTGTTATCATTGGATTTATCAGTGTCTTCCCAGTTGTCTACATTCCTGTCATCAATGAAAAAGTTTTCTTGCATAAAGGTATTAGTTGGGAATGGGGAGTCAGTTTTGGTTTTACCGTTTTCTTTTTGATTATGTCAGAAGCCTACAAGTTCCTGAAAAGGGCTTATTTCAGAAATGAGGCCAAGGTGAAAAACCCTGAATATGAATTGGAGAGAAATGATCCATTTGCCAGATATTCAAGTTTTTCAAGAGCCAACACAATGGATGTAACTCAAGTTTAATAAGAGAGCTTTTTTTTTTGATTTCAACATGCCTTTTTTAATTAATTTGCACTAAACCATATATATATATTTACTTCTAAGCGTCATTTATATACATCTAAACATCTTTATATACTTTTAAACTTCGTTTGTATTCTAAGTTAACTAAAATCTATATAAGTCAGTTAATATATATCCATCCATGAGAAATGTTATCTCAAAAGCTGATCCTTTACCTTTAATTGCTCACCAAGATGAGCAGTATCACCAAAAACCCGAATGATTCCATCTGCTTTATCTTTTTTATTAACATCAACCACGGTAACACTGGTATTATAAGGTACCTTAAGGTTCTCTTCTGTGATTGAATCACCCAATTTGTAGTTCAAATCAGAGTACAAATGGTTGATGAAATTTGTTATGACACCACCATGAGTGACGATGACGACATTTTTATAACCTTTCTTTACACTCAAATCTATTATTTCGTCCCATTTGTAGTAAATTCTCTTCAATAGTTCATCTCTCGTCTCACCAAAATTTCTAAAACCAGGACCGTACTTGGCCAAGGCATCTTTTAAAAACATGCCTTCTACAGGTCCCATCATTCTCTCTCTCAAACTAGATGATAGATTCATATCAATATCAGTATGATAAACAAGGAACTCTTTTGCTGTATTTTGACATCTTATCAAGTCTGAACTTATCAAGTAATCGATGGGTATATCTTTAAACCTTTCTGCACATAATTTAGCCTGTTGTATTCCAGTATCGTTTAGATCTATATTGATATGACCTTGTAATCGCTTCGTTATATTGTAAGGAGTCTGTCCATGTCTCACTATGAATATACGAATTTTATCCTTGTTTGAATTTACTGTCATTTTTCCAACACGAGGGAAGCTTTTCGACTGAACTACTTGATGACTCAACTGATGTCAAATAGATAGATCAATGAAATTTTATTCTGCAAACATGGCAGAAGAGAATCAACACGGGTTACTAAGAGACAGCCCTTGAAATTGAAAGGTAAGAAAGTTCTCATTTGAAAAAAAAAAAAAAAAAAATTTGTCGAAAGAGTATGAATAGAATTCGTCACTGATCACCAAACTATTGAGAAATATTATTGACCATGACTTCGCGTATAATGTTGAAGGAATATCGTTCCTTTGCAACGACTAGTCGGAGAGAATCTATTTTAGATTACTTCAAAATCAAATCAAAGGCTGCTGCCATTCCTGAATTGTCTACAAAGGAGGTTATAAAGAAAGTAGAGACAACAGATATTAAACCAGTGAGACTACCTATTCTTGGAAAGAGAAATAAAAGAAGAGAGGAACTGTGGAAGAATAGAATGAATGGATTTGTGGTAGATCGTTGGATACCAAAAGTTTCCAGCTACCAAAAGCTGATCACACAAGAGAATCTGGATCCAAATACTATTATCGACAATCTTGTTTTACAATCATACAACAATATACATGGTGCAACAATAACTTCTGTGAGCAAAGAAGTAGAACTCAGCGATTTGATAAAGAGATTCCAATTTGTGAAACAAATCCAAATCGATTTTGGTGTGAAGATCTCCGATTATGATTTGACAAAATTCAAAAATTTGATGAAAGTGAAGGAGTATTTACAAAGAGAATTGTTAGCCAAGAAACAATATAATGAAAAAGAGCCCAATGCTATATACTTGAACAAGGATGAGTTCAAGGGTACAAATGTGATCATCACAGAGTTTGTAAGTAAGGGACAAAAGGAAAAGAAATTCAACCAATTATTGAGAAAAGCAAGAAAATTGGAGAAACTGGAGAAGAAGAGGATTTTGGAGACGAAGTTACAAGAATAAGTGAAGTTATCAATTATTGAAACGTGTAAATATTATATTGAAATGATACAATAAAAGTATAAAAACTACTTTTTTGGTATTTTTCTGTAGTCGAATTAATGTGGAGACGATGCATAATCATTTTCTGGTGAGAGAAAATACAATCACAATAGATGCGGCCAAAGCAAATACCGCAGTTGGCAATAAAAATTGCGTTGGAACTCCAAACAACTCATCATCGGATCCGGTTTGGTTTCTTTTAGCGACAGCTGCATTTATATTAGGCTCTTCATCTGGATGATGAATAAATAAATCTGTCTTGTCTCTTTTCAACTGTGAAGATATTGTAACACATTGAAATAAATCTTGATCACTCGTGATTGCAACAATGTCACCTTCATCATCGACATATGAGATTGCAAACTCCAGCTCTTCAGCATCATCATTGTGAAGTTGTAACAATTCTTGTTTGTTAAATTTTGAGGAGATCAGAGTTCTTAAAGTTATATATCCTTCTGCAGGTTTGAAATTTAATCTGTGCACTCTTCCGTTAGGAGATCTAAACTTGAATTGAAATAAGTCGTTATAATCAACTTCAATAGTGGAAATTGGACCTTGTGAGCCTAGAAATCCAGATGGAGGTACACCAGTACCTGAAACGCTATCCGAGGGGCCAATGTCACCAGAAACGTTAAATTGAGCAATTTCTGAATTTGTGACATCGAAAGCAGGGGGTGCTAGGTGATCACTACCTATCGAGTGCAATGACTCTGAGTCGTTGTCCAAAGAGGTCCAGAATTTGTTCCAAGCTGGACCTTCACCCTTCTCCATTCCCGTTTCACCAGTACCTTGGGTTAATGTTTGCATGGACTTAATTTGGTTCAAGGTGGTGTATGTCAACTTAAGAACTTCAACAATACCAATGATTTCGCTCGAGTCTTCATCTATAACAGGTAAATTCAAATATCTACCGTTGAACATCTTTCTCAAAGCTTGGTGAATTGATAAGTCGCTGTTAGCATAATCAGGCTTTGGTGTCATGACTCTTATTACAGAGCAAGTTTTTGGATCTAAACCAGCAGCGATAACTCTAAGAACAACATCTTTAGATGTGAAAATACCATTAACCTCATCGTTATTCTTAGAATCCTTCACCAATACGGCAGTGGTTCTATGCTCTTTCATCAAAATTGCGGCATCATACGCTGTTGCCTTAATATCAATATATACGGGTAAGGTAGTCTCATCTAGCATATCGTTCAATGTTGGACCCTCTATCAAATTTTTCAAGTTCTCAAAATACTGGATGACTTGGAATGACTGAGAACCGATAGATCCACCTCCAATCTCATTGTTAACACCTTCTAACGCATCTTGTAACTTCTTCGAATTTTCGTACATTCTTTCTAGTTTGACCATGGCTTCATTGTAGCATTTAGTGATATCCAATACTCCTACTAATTGATTTTGTTCATTAACGATTGGCAAATGCCTAAACCCCTTATTGACCATCAAATTCAAGGCATCACTGGCTAAGGTACTATTTTTGCAACACATTGGCTCAGGAGTCATGATTTGATCAATTGTAGTTGTATTGGCATTCAAACTAGATCCGACAACCCTAAAAGCTAAATCTTTAGCGGTGAAAATCCCCAATAATGCTCCAGCATCATCAACTACTAAAACACAATTTTCCTTTTTCAATGACATCATTTGAGAAGCCTCATATACAGTTATACTTGGTTTGCATACAATTGGCTCGGATGGTTTAAGAGATGAAACTGTGCCTGGAGTAGCGCCCTTGATCTTTTTGCTCAGCTTCGTTGGTGATGAAGACATCTGCTGTTGTATCTTCTTCTTCTTCAAATCATTTTCGATTTTTCTCCTTATAGCTTCATCTCTTTTTGACTGTCTCTTTCTCGGGTCCTGAGAAGAGTCAGCTCCAGAAAACTGGTGAGTGGAAGAAGAAGCATTCGATCCTGTGTTTGATAAGGAAGACTGAGATCTTCTAGGGGTTCTCGAAGCCATATTGATAACTCGTGATCCTTCTGTTTCTCCCTTTGGATTAAAGAGATCAAACCCATTTTTCTCATTCTCCTTTCTCATAAATGTAAACAAAAAACAAAAACACACAAAAAAATGAAAGGCAGAAGAAGATAAGTTTTTAACGTTCAAATAAGAATTATGCTAATTATATCCATGTGTAACATACAAAACACACACACTTCAATCCTCTCGGAACCAAGTTGTGTGAATTTGCATACACTAAAAGATGGTTGATTAGAACTATTTCTACTAAGGGCTTTTGAATGGTGCTGTTTTTTAGATGTCGAATATTTTATTGCTCAAGTTGACTTTTACCCCTTAATTTATGGCTAAATTGATATAAAATCAAAATATCCCTATCTAATCTACTTTATTCACTCGACACATATTTCCAAAAAGAACAAGAATCACAAAATGTCATCGTTTTTAAATTCCATTTTCACTCTTTTACCTTTTCACTCCTATGTATCGAATATGATATATGAGCTCATCATCGGTGTATTGAAGACGGGTCCCGTTCCGAAGCATGTGGCATTTGTCATGGATGGAAACAGGAGGTTTGCCAAAGGAAAGTCATTACCTTTGAAAGATGGTCATAATGCTGGTGCTGAGAATTTGATCTCAATTTTGGATACTTGTTATAGACTAGGTGTTCATGCAGTTACTATTTATGCTTTCTCAATAGAAAACTTTAATCGGCCAAAGCTGGAAGTTGATGTTCTCTTTCAATTGTTAAGGGATAGATTGGCTTATATCAGTACTGGATGGGAGTATGCTGATAGAAATGAAGTCAAGATTAGAGTCATAGGTAATAAGTTCTTGATTCCAGAGGATATTTTGGTGGACTTAGAAAAGATTGAAGACTCGACAAAGGAAAATAAGAAATATTTACTTAATGTTTGTTTTCCATATACATCAAGAGATGATATCACGCACTGCATCAAAAGAATCACCAATGATGTAGTTGTTGAACATAAATATTCGGTAGAAGATATTGATGAGAACACTTTGAACACAAATATGTATTTTGGAGATGAGTTTCCTGACATTGACTTGTTGATTAGAACATCTGGCCATACTAGATTAAGTGACTTTATGCTATGGCAGACAAACCAGAATAGTGTTATTGTTTTTGATAACTCTTTGTGGCCTGATTTCAAACCGTTATATTTGGTACTCCATATGGTTAAATGGAGTTATTATAAGACCTTGTTGTTGAAAGAGGGGGAAATTGTTGGGTTGAAGCATCCACATTCCAAAGGCCTTGCAGTCAAGAACATAAATCATCCTCCATATGCCAGTGTTACAGATAGTTGATTTAACTGTGCCAGACAAAATTCATTTCTCAAAGAAAATTTGGGAGGAAGCTGGTCTATAGAAGTCTAAAATTGAATAGTTAACTTTATGCTTATAAAAATAAGTCTAATATTATTGCTAGCAAAGAAACTAAATATGTAATATTTGTTACATTTAATAGTATACAAAGTGATTAATCCAATACTAAGCGGAGGACACAGTTTCAATTGACTTTTCTTCCAAATACTCGGCTGGTACGTAAACATCTTCCTCAACAAAATAGTTTGTCTCCGAGACATGATTTTTGATAACCAATCCCATTAAGGGTAAAGATACGGCATAAACAACAAACCAAATTGCAAACATACTAGTGAACTTAATCGTAGTGGAATTAATTCCAAATCCTAGAGCAACACCCGCTGCTTGCAATGCAGGAACTAAACCTGAATAAGTTCCTAATTTCTTTGGATCATTGGACAAAGTACTGATCAACCATAATCTGTAGTTCAAAAAAAATCCAAACAGAAGACCAGCAACGCAATACCAGATGAATGATCCTCCAAATTTTGGCTCAGTCCAATCAATTGCAGGTCTTTCTGAAGCAGGAAATTCTCTGTTGAAAGTTTTTATACCTCCCCAACTACCGTACATGATATAAAAACCGACAAAAGTACCAAAAACGAAAATATAAGTCAAAATCAAACCAGAATAAGCTCTAGCCTTTCTGCTCTTCCCCTTCTGATCAACAAAGGCTTGCATTATAAAAGCTCCTGGTATTTGAAATAGCCAGTATATCAAGTTACATAAAGCTTTCGTTCTTGTATTGAAAATAAATGAACCTGTCGTTGTAGTCGGTGGTAACATAGTCTCAGCCAGAAATAAAGGAATGACCATGAGTAAAATTCGTTTTTCTGAAAGTGCATTTTTCAACTCGGTGAGTTCTTCCATAAAAGATCTCTTTTTGAAAACTGCAATTTTTGAACCATCATTCCTTCTGACATCTCTAGGATCACATAATCCAAATGAAAGGAAAATGGCAACCACATTTAAAATAATGAAAATTAAGTACAAGTACCAAGGTGCGGGATGGGAACTAGATCTTTGATCTTTGCTGATACAAAGACCGATCAATGAACCAACCACAGCACCACTTTTGATGATTGCCCAGTTACAAGCCACATAGAACCCCTTTTCATTTTCCTTGGCATAACAGGTTACCAAATAGTTTTGAACTGACCACAAGAATCCAAACAAACAACCGGCTCCAACACCACTTACCATGTAGGAATAATATTTTGCATCATCAGTTGATACCGAAGAATAAAACCAAAATCCACTGATGTACATTGGATAAGCTGTAGCTCCCAAAGCCATGCACCATCGAGGGCCAATAATATTCAAAGTGGCTCCTCCTACAATTGAAGAAAGAACCCAAATTGCATTACCGATAGCAGTTGATATATCAGTTACTTCTGAATAAACGGCTGGATCATGTGACCCATTTGTACGTAATCCATTGATTGCCACATAAAGACCAGCAGTTAAGGCAACAATAAAAGAACATAAAACAGTTTGAATCTCTGGAGATTTCCATCTCCATTTTGAGAGTTGGATTTCTACTTCTGAGACCTCATCACTTTCCGCTGAAACAGATATAAACTGACTATTTTTCACTTTTGATTCAATTTCTGACATTTTTGTTTCCCCCACTTAAATGCTTTTTCCTCCTGAAATTGATAATAGGCCACAGAACTTTAATTTTATATAATTTTTAATGATGTATATATTGATGGTACCCTAGCAGTTCAAATGAAGAAAAACAAATTTGGAGAAGTTTCTTATCAAGTCAAAGGAATTAAGATAAGGGTGAATGATAACCAGCATAATGTAATACGGAATTAGCTGAAGTCCGGCGATTATCATATTTTATAGGTCTGTTAAGACAGGTACACTTAACTGTCTAAAACCAGTCCAGCGCATATATTACCCTCTTTTTTCTTTTTTTTGCTTTTTAGAATCTCTCAATAAAGCATCAAACTGAGATAAGATAGGCAAAGACATAAATCAAACAAGAACAAGCATTTATTTACATTTTATATATATAGAACCTATCTAACCAAGAAATAGACACGACATGCTTAGATTTTTAAGGGAGACAAAAGCTTTTATCGTCAACAAATGCCTGCAAAAGTCCTTGAAGATCAAGATGCATACGACATCGAACAGAAAGTTATACAGTTAGATAATGGAGATATCATACAATTGAGTACAACAGAGTCAACAGATTTCGATAATGACTTTGAATCAATCCCGATTGTCGATTTGGAGGACATGTATTCACCTGACATTGAAAAACGTCAAGAAGTTGCTAAGAAGTTGTTTCATGCATGTTCAAATGTTGGTTTCTTCTATGCCAAGAATCATGGTATACCTCTGGAAATTATAGATGAGACATTCAAATATGCAAAGAGTTTCTTTCATCAGTTGACCGATGAACAGAAACAAAAAGTTCACACAGACTTATTACCAAGAAGTGAGTACTCGGGCTATCGTGGTTTTGGTTATTATAACAGAGGCACAAAGAGAAAGTATAAAGATTACTCTGAGGCTTTTAATTGGTCTTATGAATTAGAGTTTGATCCTTCCCAACCGTCAGATTCTGAAGATAACATCCAGTTTAAGAACCTATGGCCAGAAGAAATTCCCGAGTTTAAAGAAAAAATGATGGCATATCACAGTGAATGCTTAAAGGTTTCTAGAGCATTGGTCAAAGTCTTGGCCTTAGCCTTGGGGTTGAATGAAAATTATTTCGACGATGCAGTCACATATCCTGCAGCTTCTGCTAGAATCTTACACTACCCGAGTCAGGAGACTTCGGAAAATGAGCAGAATGGAGTGGGTCCACATACAGATTTCGAGATTTTTACATTGGTGAATCCTGGTAAAGTCTCAGGTTTACAAGTCTTGAATAAAAGTGGCCAGTGGGTCAAGGCACCACCTATTGAAGATTATTTGATTGTAAACGTTGCCGATTGTTTGATGAGATTGACAAATGATAAATTTAAGTCCACTGTTCATAGAGTTGTCAACAATACCGGCGAAACAAGGTACTCTATTCCTTTTTTCTTTGGATTTAATCCCAGGTATGTCTTAAATCCACTTCCCACGTGTTTTGATGAAAAGAACCCCGCAAAATACCCAATTACAACGGTTAGAGATTATTTGGTTTGGAGGGCGAACATAGCCAATGGACCTAAAGTTGATTTGAAGATTTTGTAAGTCTTCAAAGAAAAATTTGCTATGAATTATTTTACGTTAATATTGAGTAGAGCTTTATATTATCTTTTCTTTGTTTTCTGTTTTTTAGGTGACAAGCTGTAATTAGATCGATGTCAGCCGTACCATACCCTCTTATTATCTTCTTGCTTCTTAGATGGTTGGAAGTGTCTGAGTATCTAAATCTTTTCATTGGGTGGCCTATTCATAAAGTGATGCTTAAAACAACTACCCCTCCCCACCCAAATTTCATTTTGAAATCTCTCAAGCCATCTGCCTATTGACATCCATCTTCTCTCTTAGTAATTAATTACTTACTACTTAGAACGGTAATGCGCCGCAAAGTGAATGAAAGAAAAAAAATAACTTCTTCACCCGCCCTCCACTTAATTGTGGAGGATCTCGCCAAGAGAAAAATAAAAACATAAAACGAAAATAAAATAACTTTGTGAACCGACCGGCTGACGAATTTTTATATTATCTTGTTTGATCTAATCTGCAATCTCGTTCATCTGTACTGCAGGAACAACGACGATATCATCAATAACATATGGGAGAATTATACGATAGAGACTTAGAGTCGACTAAGAGCTCTTCAAGTTCATATCAACAGAACGGGATAATACCGACTATTTCAAGAGATCTTAAACAAATATTAACTTCGGCGGAGCAGGACAATATACAGACACAGGAGGAGGAAAGTAGAAGAGATCAGGATGATAATGAGCTTCTTTTGAAGGATTTGGACCTCTCTGAAGCAGTCAAGATATCCAGTAGGTTACCAAAAGGACCGAACGATGAAGAGTCGGCAGTTATTAACGAAAAAGATAGGGAGTTGAAAAAAGTTTTCTCGCGGCACAATGAACAAACTGGTGAAACGGAACTAGATTTACCTCCAGATGGTGGTATTCAAGCCTGGCTATGTGTCTTGGGAGTGTTGTTGATTGGACTTTCCACATGGGGAGCTAATGCAGGATATGGTGTTTTCTTGGAATACTATTTGAATAGTAACACTTTTGAAGGAGCCACGGCATACGATTTTGCTTTGATTGGGGGGATAGTTGTATTTTGTGCACAATCTTTGGCTCCATTTGCCCTATTGGTGGTAAATGTCATTGGATTCACAGAAACTTTTGTAATAGGCGTGATTATGCAAACAGGAGGTTATATTGCTGCCAGTTTTGCAAAGAAAACTTGGCAATTGTACTTGTCTCAAGGTGTTTGTGTTGGAATACCATTTGTGTTATTGTTTATACCTGGAACTATGGCTATACCAACTTTTTTTTTGAAAAAAAGAGCATTTGCAATGGGAATTGGAGTATCAGGTACAGGTCTTGGTGGTGTTATTTTTTCACTTTCGATAAACAAGATGATTAATGTTGATAATTTCAGGTGGGCATTGATTATGGTTGGAGTAGTGACATTTTTTGCAACCACAATTGCCATTTTTATAACAAAACCAAGAAATTACCAAAAACCAAAGAATGTCACCAAACTGTATATAATTGAACAAGCCAAAATCATCTTTGACTTTTCAGTTGCGAAAGACATTCCAGTTATCTTGGTAACGACTTGGTTTGGATTTGCCATCTTAGGTTATGTCATATTACTTTTCACTATGTCAGACTATGCTATCTCGGTGGGATTAACTTCTAAACAAGGATCCAATATTACGGCAATAATCAACGTTGGTCAAGCTGTAGGAAGACCATTGATGGGTATGGCTGCTGATAAAGTGGGTAGAGTAAATTTTACCTTTGTGGTAACTTGTATCATTTTCATCTTCGTCTTTGCCTGGTGGATTACTGCCAAAAGTTATGGTAATTTGATTGCTCTTTCTTTCTTACTTGGAATGGGTGTTGGTGTTGGTAATGTTATGAATCCAGTATTGATGGCAGATTCGGTAGGACCTAAAAAATTTGCCCCATCTTGGTCGTTTATGAATATTATATGTGGATTGATATCACTAGTTGCAGAAGTGATGGCTTTAGGAATGAGAGACTATTCCATGTCAAATCCATATCTCAATACGCAAATATTTTCAGGCTTCATGTACGTTGCAGGTGCCCTTTTCTTGTTGATTTTAAGGGAATGGAAGGTGAGAATGTTGATTGAGAAGCGACTTGATGCGATTAATACTAGTGAGACCGAAAATGATGACATTTCGGAGAAAGACTCACTGGTTCAAACACAAAAGGTAAGCATGTATGAGAAGATTTTACAAAAAGGTGCAACAGGATTTTTCTACAGAATGTTTTATCCTATCAAGGTATGAATGATTTTTGGGTTTATATGATAATATGTACACAGTTCAAATTTCCAACTTATCTAAGGATAAATCCTCAGCTGATTTCAAAGATTCTAAGTAATTAAGAACACTCTTTTCTTCTCCCTTTTCAAAAGAGGAGATTTTCCCTTGAAATTTACCCTTACCACCACCTTTCAAGTTGGTAATCAATTTTTTGAAAGATTTTGAAATTGGATCGGTCAAAGGACCATGAATGATCAATGAACCACCCATTTTACCCTCTCCGCCGAGTAAAACTAATGTCTTGTTCGTGTGTTCCTTGAAATATGCTGTGAGATCTTTTGAGATTTGAGATAAAAATTCTAATTTAGCCTCTGGTTCGTACAAAAAAGTGAAATCGGATTTTTCAAAATCGGATTCAATCTCTTTGATTTTATAAGCACCAAGTTCTTTCAAAAGATTTGATTCCCTCTTTGTTGATTTTTGATAATTAGAACTTAACAATTCAACTTTTTCAACAATCTCATCAGTTTGACATGACAATGAACCATTCAAACTCTTCAACAAAGAGTGACTATATTGTGCATATCTTCGTACTCTATCCCCGGCCAAGAAAAATAACTTGGAATTGGTACCTCTTATTGAAGCTTGATTCAAAAGGGCAATTGAAATAACTTGTGATGTAGAGGACAAATGTGTACCACAACATGGATTGGCGTCGATGTTGCCTATATGCACGACTCTGAGAACACCCTTTTCGATATCATAATCGTCAGGCATTTTTGATTGATCAACGAGATCCTTATGTGGAACTTCCACATTGATAGGAAGGTTGTTCAAAATAGCATCATTGACTTCTTTACTGACATCTTCGAGTTCCTCCTCGGTTACCTTTCTAGGTAATTCGATATAATTGATCATATCTGTCATGGCCCAACTCAATGTTTTCAAACCACGCTTATCAAGGACAGCACTCAACAAGTGTTGGCCCGTATGTTGTTGCATGTGATCAAACCTTCTAGACCAGTCCACTTCCAAATTAACCTTCGTTCCAATATCAATAGGTTCATTGGTGATATGTTTGGCAATGATACCGTCCCTAATAACTGATAATACTGGCACTTTCTTGATATTGTCCTCGAACTTATACGAGATGGTTCCAACATCAAATGGTTGACCACCACCTAATGGGAACAAAACAGTATCTTCTAACTCGACCTCATATTTAGGGGCCTCATTATTATTCGAAGCATTCTTTTTAGATTTCTTATCTTTCAACTCTTCTGCAATGTACCGTTCGCAGTTGACTACTGTTGTGGATAACTCTTTCAAGTACGAATCTCTTTGGCAAGCCAAAGCACCAACAACGGTCGAGGTATATTTTGGAATATTGACCACCATTCTTTTGTCTAATAAGATAGTTCAACTTTAGGTTATTTCTTTTAAAAATGAATGTTTTGTAATAAATGAAATCTAGTTGGCCTGAGAAGGTGGGAAAAACTGTGTATAAGCAGATAACAGTGAGTGATTGATATTATTTGCACAACTAAATTAACGCCCATGGCTTTTTTTTTCAGTTTTTGTCTTTTTTTTATCAAAGTCAAAAGAAGCCGGATATAATATTTATGAATAGAGGAATGTGTGATACGGAGAGATAACATTAACGGATATGACCAGACTAACACTAACACCGAAAATCAAAGAAGCCCTCAAGTTGCTAGATCAGCGAGTGCAAGATACCATAATTTCTAGAGGCTGGATATCACATAATGATTTGATCAAGCTTTATCGATATTCAAAAAAGACGTCATCTGGAGATGATTTACTATCGTTCCTCCAAGATTCCGCCATATATATCACACCGCCACCGCCTGTGAAAGAACCATCGGCTGAATTCAAAAAGAACTTGGAACAGTTGCGATACCAAATGGAAGAGGCCGAGTACCAGAACATGATCCAATCGAAGTTAATACCGACAGAACTGGTTAGCAACACCGAGACACCAGCTCTGTTTGCAAAGGAGATGAAACATCAATTGACCACTATAATAAACATACTGATCAGTGTTGTGTCTGTTGCTTATGCTATATGGTACTGGACGGGTACCTCAATGCATATAAATAATGCATATAGGGTGTTGTTATGTTTGTTTTTCAGTATATTGGTCTTAGTGGCTGAGGTTGTTGTGTTCAATGGTTATTTAACGAAAATCGATGAGGCCAGGGTGAATGAGAAAAGGAAGAAAGAGGTTAAAAGGGTTGTTGAAACGGTTACTTTTGAGTCGAAAAGGGTTCGTAATGGGTTGAAACAAGATTGAAAAGTCGTAACTGATATTTTATTTGAATAATAATTGCTCTAAAAATTATTGTGTGGTATTGTAAAAACATGTCTCGTTTGCTCTTCAGCTAAGAATAAATATATAAAGTCTCACTCATTATTTAATCCCCCAATAATAAGGGAGAAGAAAAAGAAGAAATAGAAGTAAAAAAAAAAAATGCAAAAACTCGTAAAAATAATGTTCATGCCCATCTCACAAAACTTTCGTTATCATCGTGTTGGGTAGCTTCCATATTGGCCTCATTTCTCAGACCAGTTGTATACCAACTGATCAATGTTTTGGCTTTTATCCAGAAATCATCGCCAGAATTAGTAGTTTCCGGATATTTCAAAGTTAATTCTTTGAATTTCTCAATTGAGTCCTTAACACTCCTAAAAGAGCTAGAAGGGCGTACCTCATTGAAGTTGAAATTGAGTTTCCTCGTGACAAGTGGTGCTGGATGAATGGTTGATCTAGTTACCACTTTGATCAAAGGATTATGAAATCTTTTTTTTCTCGATGTCTCCAGAATCCTTTTTAAGTTCTCATCCTGTATCCTCTTCAATGATCTATATACCTTATCAAAATTATCTCCTGTCTCGTCATCCGATTCTTGATCGAAATCGTTCCCACGTTTTCTCGTTGAGCGTGATTCCTCACATGGGGAAACACTCATAGGTCTCAGATTTCGGTAATCCTCGCTATTCACATCATCATCATCGTCCTCGTCGTTGTCATCAAAGTGTTCTTCTTCTCTTAGTTCATGAGCCTTATGTGGATTTACCAGTTCACTGTTGATCAATGTGACTAAGTGTTCGTATTGTTCGGTACAATCAAAGCAAACCAATTCTTTGAATAATGATTCAGTCGGCAGCTCTTTTAATTCCGCCTCGCAGACAACACATCTCTTCACATCAGTCTCCACCAAATTTTTTGAAGTGGTGATAATGGAAGAACTGTTGTCGTTCAAACGCGATGATGATGATATGGTATTTGTACTCCCAGTGGTAGAGAAGAAATTATCCCTCACAGTAGAAGTTGATGAAAAAGTGGATGGCTGGAACAACAACTTTGCTGGAGGCAGTAGTAGTGTATTAGTGCTTTTGATAGTATCAGTATCGCTTTGCTCTTTGGATTTGTTTAATATAAGAGAAGCATTAGCAAATGCACCAAATGATGGGTATGTCATTCCCAGTTGCAGTTGTTCTCTTAGACCTCTTTTGAAATCCAATACAGATAATTTCTTACCTTTTCTCGACTGATATCCAAACAATTTTCTACTCTCCTCAATATAATCTTCTACCAAATACATGGATTTCTGCCCTTCGTGTTGTTGTTGTTGTATAACGTGTTGTTTTTGAGAGGTTGGTGTACTTTGATCATCAATTGGCTGAGCAGTTATATCTGCTTCTGGTGGTTCAAGGGGAAAAGATGTAAATCCGGGGTCCAACAAGTCTAATTTGGATGGTTGATTCCTCAATAATCTGTGGTGGTTATTGTCTTTTCTTAGATATTTGAGTCTGAAATGTCTCCTGGATCGTGCTGAGCTCCTTGATGGTGATCGGAGATATGCGTAATGGTCGGGTGTTGTCTTTGTTGGGGTATGATATACAGCGTCGCTATTGATCTCCGAAGATGTCTTTGATGTCGATATGATTCTTCTCATGGGGGTGTTATTATTTGATGAGGTATTGATTAGATCATTTATATTGTTCAAATCACCAAGATCTGTCTTATTGAAGATATGGAATTCTGAAGCTGAGGTTGGTGCCATTAAGGTTTCTGAGTCTGTCATGATTGAATAATGATGTGGGGAGTGATCATCAAAATTTGGCCGTACCGGTGTCGACTGTGAACTATTCGTCCCTATCTCCATTTTCCAATCGGGGATCAATATAACGAGACCACAGTCTGCCAACAAATATTTGTCAAATTATCTGGATGTTACTGCAACCAGCAATGGGCTAGAATGGGCAAAGCACTTTTTGAAGTGTATATTGTAAACTGAAACCTGTATTTGTTATATTAAGAATCGAATCTGATCTGACGTTTATTAATAAAAAAATGCCAATCTTGTTTATTTACTTCAAATTGTATGTGAAATTGTTTAGATTAGAATAAAAAAAAAACACTTTGGCGCTTAGAAAAAAAAAAAGAGCACTTTATTAAAGAAAAAATGTCCAAAGCGATGACATAAAAAGATGGATAAATAGATATATTCATTAGTAGATTGGCCTAACTATGAAGTCGGTAACTGTGGGATTGCCTTGGAACACCCGCAGGCTCTATAGTGTACTACCAGATTCTGTGTACAGGTTACCCATACCCCGCCATCGCACTTTGCCGTCTAGAACTCTACAGATCAATCCAAAACAGGTGTCTTATTTGTCAAATGACAAACTGGGGAATGTCTTAGTTGAAGACCAATCATCACTGAGAATTCTTACGATTCCAAAACAGATCACTGATTCTCGAGGGGTACCGTCATTTGACTTGAGTAAAGGTTACGAGAAATTTGAATCATGTGCGTTGAGTCGAGATGTGCCCAAGCTCAATGATATATTGAAAACTGTTCAGCATGTAGAATCTCGAGAGGGTAAACGAGTAAAAGTTGATTTCATCACTTCTAGAGGAGTGTTGATGGATATTGCCATCTCCCCTTACCTCCGACTGCCCTTCGAACTGAACATAAGCTGTATCGACGGACAAATATTCATGAGTTCAAATAACTATAGAGATGAGGTATTCACCGAGGAAATAGCTTTGAAAAGTATTTTTTCAGGTTTTAAATTTGAATCGATAATGACAGCACCATTAATGGGTGAAACTGCAACCACAGATGAGAATGGTACAACAGAGGTGATAAATAATCTGCAAACTTTCAAAACATTGGTGCATTTAGACATCGGTCTGAATCCAATTCTCTTTGGTGCCGAGGTTGATGCCTATTTGAGATCTGATGGGCTGCAGTTATCCAACTATGTTGAGTTAAAAGCAATGATCGGTGAAAGGGGAAAAGCGATGAAGTTGAGAAAGCTTTATGTCGCTCTGATGCAATGTGCATTGATCGGGACACCAGTTATCATAATAGGGACTAGAAATCTGCAATTCCAATTGGAATCTATCAAGATATTAAAAGTGGCAGAACTTTTGGAGTCCAATAAGTTTAAAGGTATTCAATATAATATGCAAATGTCGTTACAATGGTTGGAGAAGACTTTAGATTGGATTCGTCAGTCTGTGGACTTTTCCGAGGACAAACTGTGGAGGTTGATCAGAAGGAATGAGGATGCTTTTAATTTTCAATTACTTGAATATAGAGATGAAAAAGATGTTAAAAAGATAAGAGCAATGGTGATTGGTGACGAATTTCAAAATTTTAGACAAAAATTGTAGTATTTAAGTTTAGAATAAAAGAAATGGTGATGGTATGAACCCATTGTACATAGATAGATAGATATATCATTGTCATTTTCTTTTGCATTTATACATAGCACTTTTTTTCTTAGCATAATCATAATCGTATATAAGTGAAATCAATTATATATATCAAAACAAAATTTCAAGCATCTTCAAGCGGTAAAATGACTCAAAGCTTCAATGACGAGGAAATGATCTTGAGATTGTTCCAATCCACTAATGGTGAGAACACCAACAACACCATGAATACCTTTTATTTTGATTGGAACACCTCCACCATGGGTAGCATAATCCTTTTCATCATAATGACTTATATCATCTAAAGTATAACCCTTCTCTTCCAACATCTTACCAATGGCAAAAGATGACATTTGGAATTTGATAACGGCATTTCTCTTACGTCTAACCCAGTTGTCGTTCAAAGCTGATGTATTTTCACCAACAACGGTATGGAAAAGTGATTCACCAGTAACCGAGATGATATCAATTTTCAAATCAGCTTCTGGGTATTTGGAAAGAGCCAATTCTCTAGCCTTATTACCTAAAGCCCATGCGGTTTCAGAATCAAATTTTGGCAAGATACCAGCTTTTTCGCTCTCCTGTACTTGGGCAAAAGTGTAGTCTGATGCTGCCATTATAATTATTTATATATGAGGTGTATCGGTTTATGCAATTTTAAATTGAATGAATGATAATTGTGGAGAAAAAGTGTGTTCAAAAAAAAAATGGGGGATACGGTGTTCAATTTATATAAAATTCAAGGATCTACCTTACTTGCAATGCAAAAACATCTGGTGGTTGTTTCTGTCTTTTGTTGTTTGTTTGTCTGTTGATTATCTGTTGTGCGGGTGTCTCTTTTTTCTTGCCCGTTTAGAATAATAAAAATTCAAAGGATTGACCTTCTTCTATTACCGCTTTCTACTTATTATATAAGATCAGCTCTGGGCAATCAATATAATAATACTATTGGATGGATATAAGATGATGATGGTCAACGTTGTACATATTACTCAATTATACGCCATACCAATTATATGCCTCAATGTCTTATCCTCGTTCATTCATTCCCTCCATTTATATCAGCAAAAGGTGGAGAAAAGGTGGGGTAGTAAAACTTGGTCGGCCAGATCTATATATCTATATATCTATTTATTTATCTATCTATCCTGCATAGCAATCACGCAAGCAATAAACTATTGTATTACTGATTATGATCTCTCCTTTCATTCACATACGTATACACACATTCTCTCTCTCTCTCTCTCTCTTTAATCTCTTTCCTTCTTCTGTATTCTTGCAAAATATATATTTTGATCGAAGGTACTACTTGCCCTTTGCTGAGAGAAAGGTAGTGTAAACTCTACAAAGTTATGACGAAAACCGAAACGCTTAATATAAGTTAAAATTAGAAGTTGTTTATATGAAATACAGGAGATGTAATGAACAGGCATAAACAGGGTATTTATTATTATTATTATTATTATTATTATTATTATTATTATTATTATTATCATCGTCATCATGATGTATCTAAAAATATATCAGTAGTTTTTTTCCTGGAAATATGGATGCAACAAGGCTCTCTTTGCACTTATTCTTGAAGTTGGATCGTAGACCAAGAATTGTTCTAATAAATCCACTCCATCCAGATCCAAGCTGGGAACAAGATCCGCAAGATTTTGTGCTCCCCATTTAGGAAAAGTTGGTTTAAAATCAGGTAAATAATTGACATCTGGCCAAGTCTCTTCAGTTGGTGTACCAAAGACTCTGAAAATTCTAAAAATTTGATCAATCTCCGAATCACCAGGAAACAATGGTTTCCTATTACACAACTCAGCAAAGATACATCCAATAGACCACATATCTACTCCAGTAGAGTATTGTTTCCCACCTAACAAGATCTCAGGTGCTCTATACCATAAGGTCACAACTTCATGTGTATATGCTCTCAATGGAACTCCAAATGCTCTAGCCAAACCAAAATCTCCTAATTTTAAGGTTCCTTCTTTATTTATCAACAAATTTTGTGGTTTTAAATCTCTATGTAAGATTCTATGAGAATGACAAAATGCAATCCCACTGACTAATTGCATCATAAATCTTTTTATCATATCTGCTCCTACTCCAACATTTGACGGTAATGACTCCATATATTTTTTCAAATCCAAATCAAGGTACTCAAAAACCAAGTATAATTTGGTAGCATCTGAATGCACAATGTCATATAATCCAACTATATAGTCATTTTTCAATTCCTTCAACAATGAAATTTCACGAATTGCAGTGGATGGTACACCTTCATCTTCAGATTCAAGACGAATTTTTTTCAAGGCAACTACTCGGTTGTGATGTTTGGTATCTAATGCCTTATAGACAACTCCATAAGTTCCTATATTATTATTGGAATTGTCATGTTAGTATCATATTATGTCATATTCTCAAATTCGATCACTGTTTTCTGAATTATTGTGTCATCCTTGCTTAGACAAAAGACATGTATGTCTATTATGATAATCTCAACCAATAACTCAGCACGGGCAAAACCAGGATATATATATATATATATAACTAGAAAAGAAATTCCACTTTGCCTGAGACAAAAATAAGAAGTGCACACATACCTTCACCAATTTTTTCAAGTCTTTGATAGTTCTCTAATTCTGCCATTGTACGATGAATTGATCTAGATAAGCTGCTCTTTGTAACAAATGTAAACGAATGAAAAAAGAGATAGATCTGTATTCTGATATAGATGAATGCAAATTCGGAAGGGTGGGATGCAAATTCAATAAGATATTCCAAAAATGAATGAGTGTTTCAGTTCTACTCTGTCTCTATGTCTTCGTCTATATCTGTGTTTGAGGATGATTTTTTTGTTGTTTTGTTTTTGTTTTGCAATTTCAATTTTAGACAGATGGCTTTTGCCTCTTTTGGTTTAATAATTAAATATTTTTTTTTTTTTCTTTCAACGCGTCAATCGTTACGGACATTGCACACGACTTTTATCTTTTTGTTTCCCCTGAAGAGAGTTTATTAAAATAAGAGCTAGTGAACTTTAAAGTGCTTTTTTTTTTTTTTTTTTTAAAAAAAATTGTTCATCAATAGCTCTTTTTACATCTTCTTCCTATCATATATTTTGAAATCTAACGTTACTAAACCAGTTTGGATGGATCTGCTAAAGGATTGGCACATATCCCAGGCGTTTCGAAATCTCTTTTCTTGTTTTGGCGCTTTTTCCCTTTCTCCCTAAAATTGCACCCCATTACCCCTCCAACGCACCCCCATATTTGCTTTCCCACTGACATATAGAGATAGGTCATCAACTATTAAAGCTGCATAATTCCGAATGGAATTGCAACTGTGTAACATCTGATACTTTATATCAAATTTCAAATTTGTTTTTTTTAATGATTCTTTGGAGAAGAGCATGGAGCTTTGCAGTTGTGTACCCTCTTTAAAATTAAAGTTTGTACTGAGTTAGTTGGATTAGAAAAAAAAAATGTGTCAAAGATAAGATCTGATATATATATTTTCCATGATGCTGTCAGTCTCATTTCTTTGAGAACAAAAGTTCTTTCCATTTTTGAAAAATCGATGTCTTTTCTTTGACAGTGAATGGGTACTACCCCTTTTGGTGAATTTAAAACAATAGGATAAAAAAAATTTAAGCTTAGGATAATATTGACATTATCTTTCCTTATTTTATGTAAAATTACCTCTATAATAATGCAATCTATATAAAGTGAAAAATTGCAAAAAGTGCAAATGAATAAGCACAAAACGAAAACTGAAAGGCACAAACGAACAGTAGAAGAACATTTTGAAGTTGTTCCTCTACCCCTCCCCCACATCCTATAACGAGGAGATATCCTAAGAGGGTTTTCTTTCTTCAAAACCACAAAAGTCTAATATTTAAAAGGTAAGTATGCCAAACTGTGAAAAAAACAAAACTCCAAATACCCCAATAATGATCACCTGTAATCAGGCTGAACTTATTAAATCAAATGGAAAGCTTGGTTAAACCCATATTTTTAAAATTTCAAAAATCATACTATAATAAAATTTTTTCTTCAATGAGACAACTAGTTTGTTTCTCAGAAGTGCAGTGACTCACTCAAAAGAAGTAAAAGAATAAAACATGGCACAATACTTCACAACTAGTATGGTTAGTCTGGATGATAATCATAGAAATTCTTGCCAGAATTCTCATCTGGGTAATATCCGGTAGCACTCTGATTCTGATCCAGTAATTGAGGCTGTAAAACGCCAGTTTCATCAGTGCAATCAATTAATTGTTGAGGTGGTAGCACTGGTAGTTGATTTACAAATTGAAATTGATTCAAGGGGGGCACATATGATGGGGGAATTGTTGATAACAATGGAATAGTTGTTGATCTTAATGGAGCAGGTGGTAAGTTGAGAGAATTGCCACCAAAATTTAAATTCCTAGCAGTGGTAGGTAGAACTGAATCGTAGTATCGATGATCAAAGGAATATTTTGAAACCAACTTGTTAAGCAGTTGTGAAAATGAACTCCAAAGGAAAACCTTCACATTTTTTTCAATGTTTCTTGGTTTTGGGGAGTTGTAACCCATAATTAAGTTGAATAAGTCTTTGTTATGTTGTTTGGTGATTGTCAAAGGTTTAAGACTCTGTAAATTTCTTCTAATTCTATTCTTTTCTTTGAGATTGAATTTCGAATTGGCCAATCTTTCGAAAAAATTGATGAAGTCAACACTAGTAAAGAAAAACCTGCCATAGTGGTCATAAATACAAGAGACAATAGTCATATCTGGATGATATTGAGTTTGGGAGATGGGTTCAAAATTTAGACTGATCTCTGATCCTGATTTTTGACTCCAATTGAACAGCACCAACCTTCTCCTCTTTTTGATCTCTTCTTCTGTCCAATTCGTTAATATTTTCTGTAAATCCCCTTCCAACACAACTTGAAATTTTCTAGTAATACCACTACAATGGTTGTCATTGCCAATGCTTCCCTCAGCAATGGCTTTTTTCTTTCCTGTATTATTTAACCTGCTATTAGGTAAAGAAGATGTCCGTATCAATCTAGGCATTGCAAATCCAGATCTTCTTGTATATATAGAGGGTGCCGAACTTCTAGAGGCTCCTAACAGCGGTTGTTGTTGTTGATGCTGCTGTTCATATTGATACTGGTGTTGATGTTGATGTGAAAGTTGATGTGGAAGTTGATGTGGAAGTTGTTGTGGAAGTTGTTGTGGAAGTTGTTGTGGAAGTTGTTGTGGAAGTTGATGTGGAAGTTGTTCCCGCTGCTGATGCTGTTGAGATTGATACTGATATTGTGGCTGTTGTTGCGATTGTTGTAATTGTTGTTGTTGTTGTGGATGCTGCAATTGTTGTGGATGCTGCAATTGTTGTGGATGTTGCAATTGTTGTGAATATTGTTCTTGTTGTGGGTGTTCTTCTTGTTCCTGTTCTTGCTGTCTATGTTGTTCTTGTTGTAACTGTAATTGTAGTTGTAGCTGTAGTTGTAGTTGTTGATACTGTTGATACTGTTGGTACAGGAGATATTGTTGTTGTAGGTGCTGTTGTTGTTGTAATGAGATTTGTAAGAAAGATGATGGTCGCAACTGGAGATTCTCCGCCGATTGCATAAGGGGGATCAGATAACTATTTGAATCATCACTAGGATCTTCTCTGTTGTCCATTGACATTGATGAGAACCCAGAAGTATTTATTGGGAGTGTAGTTAAAGAAGTGGAGGTTAATGTTGACTGAGAAAATGGGTCTTGAAAAGACAGATAATTGTTCTCTTGTTGAGAATGAAAGTATGGGGCATAAAAGAAATCAATTTTTTCCTGTGATTGATTATTCAGAAAATTCTGAATCTCACCATTATATACACAAGAATTCTCAGAAGAATAAAATTTTTCGAATGAGGAACCTTTGTCGTTAAAACTCATTTTTGACAAGTCTGGCAATTTACTGACTGTATGAAGTAATTTTCGAAACTTTGGATGAGACTATAATTTTGCTGTAAACCCATTTGAAATCTATCATCGATTATTTACTTCCTGATTACCTCTGAGTACACTCGAAGTAATTATTGACAAGAGTAAATTGGTTAGCTCCCTTTTTTTTTTTCTCGGAAGTATCTAGCCGAATATTGTTCTTTTCTTTCAATCTTTAAAGAGAATTACAAATTTCTAAAGTGAAAACAATGTATTTGGTATTCGTAATGGGGAAAAAAAAATTTATACTAGTAGTTCTTGATATTGAGTTGGGTGCAATTGAGTTTATTAAATACCAATTGAAAGCATTGAAAATGCAGGTCAGTATGGGCTTATATAAATGACCATCCAAAAGGAGATGGCGTGCTCTTACTTTACGTTGGTGAACTTGCATGAGAAGATCTATGAACACACCTATCCATAACTCACCTGTAAGAACGTAGAAAAGAGTTCAAACCGAAGTAAAAAGCCTAAAAACAAAAAGAGTCTATTTAGCTCCTGCATTGCATAATTTTTCAATAGGCTGCATATCTGCCCCTCCCTACAGTTTTTTTTTTTTTTCTTTACCGTTATAGTTCCTTATGGCAACTAAACTAACTCTCAACAACCAACTTCATATCAATATTGCCTAAAATACAAACAGAAGGCTCTTGCCATTGTTCAGCTTTTTTTTTGCAGTTAGATTCAATGAGGTTTGATATTTGCAGAAGGATGAATATTTCTTATCTCTATTTTTCAAACATGACGTTTGTTTTATCTTAAGGTAACCGATAAGAGTTTTTAAGTTGGATTTGTTCTAATAACTCCTGCATTCTTAAATTAACAATCAACGTTTGAGTTTGTTAAAAAAAAACTTTCGATTCATGTGAGAGAAAAACTTTTTTCTTTCAATGAACTTGTTTGCTTTCTTCTTCGTTACCGTAAGGATAGATGGATTAATTATGTCAACTAAAAGAAGAATGTTTGTTTAAAGGAGGTCAGAAGCACAAGGGGGGGCTGCAGGTGTGAGCTATTTCGTTCATGTCTTGAACATATGCATATGCATATCCATGAGAAAACAGGCTCAAAAACGCGAACATCGAATCAATAACTTGACGTTGAATAGTTTTGCTATTCATAACCCCACCCATCATTGATTCAACTGCAAGCACATCGCTATACTGTAGATCTTCTATTAGAGAACTAAATGAATAGAACATCTTATGAATTAAGATTTGCAATTTAAAAGAAAGTTTTTGAGGTTTTTTCGCAAATATATGGTAAGAGAGAAAATTATTTCAATGTGCCTTGTGCGTTAAAACGAGAAATTTTTTTGTCAATCAAAGCCCCTTTGATAAAAGAAAAAAAAATAAGTGAAAAAAAATTTTTTTTTTTTCTGTTCTAAACAAAATGGAGACAAAAAAAATTAGATGACAAAAGAAAAAGAATGATGATGTGATGATGCTGACAGGATCAAAACTGTTTTGATGTCTTTTGTTGTCATTGTGATAGTTTTTGGTTAGCGAGTAATTGACTTGACTTGTTTTTGGTTAGCGAGTAATTGACTTGACTTGCAATTACTTGGTTCCTTCATCTATTTATGTGATACTCCTATTTAGCCCATTAGGGTACAGATAGCTTGATAAACAATGTAACCTGGATCATTCCTGTAGACAGCCAAGTATAGCCTCTTATTTTATTCCTTGTACCTTCTTTACCTTTGCAGCCCTAGCAGATAAAAGTGGGAAAGATTATCTTGTAGTTCAATTAGAATTTAGTTCAGTTTAGGCGAACAATTCTGCCCATAAAACTTTGCATGAATAGTCAGTTGTCGTCAACCCATCACACTTTGCATTCAAAATTATATCGAAGACACTTGCTAAAAGAACAGTCAATTCTGCAAAACATGACTTAGAGCCGCAGAAGATGGAGCACAAAAAAAAAAATTTTTTGACGAAATTTTTTTTTTTTTTTTTCAACAGTCTGTCGCTCTCCTGTATGATAATGCATGTATACATTACAAAATGAACAAAAATGATGAAAAAAACAAAGAACTAGAGTTCAGTAATGGAACATATGGACATCAAGTTAAAATTCTTATCATCTTCAAAATTTGGAAAAAATTATCTTTGAGGCGTCTGATCTTTTTATCTTAATTGCCCAACGGTCTATTTACTGATGTGTTTTCTAGAAGTTGTAAATGATGTTCTTATCCGTGCAGGTATGCGTGATTGGCGCACGATAGTGCATATCTATATGATTCATGAGAGAATGAAAACTAGAACCGCAGGTGATGTGCCTCCGCTTTTTCTCATCTCTGCACATCAAGTTTCCATCGTTCAATAATTTATTATTTTTTTTTCTTATTTATTTTTTATTTCTTTTCATTTCACCATCATCATGTATAATAATTAGACAAGTTAAGCATAGTAAATCCCGGAGATTAGCATAGAAAAGTTATTACTTTGTCCTTTAAAATCATGCATTATGCGTGTGACCAAGAGTAACTCTTAACTTAAACAATATGCTACTGATGGGATAACTTCTAGAAAACTGACTCCCAAGAAATGAAAGAGAACAATAGTAAAAAAGGTTTTAACGATATTTACAAAGAACAATAACTTTCAAAGAGTTGTCAAATTGACCAAAATTGGCTCCAATGAAATTAAGGAATTGAAAGTTTTTGACCACTGGAAGAGATACGCAAAAAGAAAACTTGTTTCCACACATATTGCATCATGTGAAAAATAGTCCTATGCAAAATGCTTCCAATCCAAGATTTATTCAAACACTGGAACAACATAAATTTTTCTCATGTAATAGCAACTTAGGTAAGCAACTTAATTTATGCACGTGTAATATCCTCACGAATTTGTGCTCTATTAATTCTAATGTGTAAACTTCCCGATGTAATCTTTTACCCAAGTATCATCTGTAATTCTCGGTATCTGCATCAATCTGCCCAGATCCAATTTCAGGGTCTTGCTTATATGTAATCGTATCTCCGCTTCTCTTGCATCTCTCCAATTTTTAATCTCATCTTTGCATGAATCATCTATTAACTCATCCAATAATTCATCATATTTCGGGATCACAATATGGGTTGCATTTGCCATGTTTTGTGTCACTTGTCCATGATAAATTTTAATCAAAGATCTTATGTTTAAATGAATAAAAGAAAGATCTGAAATTAATTTCAAGTTTAAATCTAAGTCAACGATATAGAATGAAAAATCTTTTAGTAAATAGAAAACTTCATTGTCTAACATTTCATCATCATCAGGGATAGAAGCAACTGTTGAGGAGTCCTGCAGTTGAAATTCTGGAAATTCTAATTCGGAAATATACTCAATCAAGTTCTCTTCAACTGGAACACGGAAGCTATCTCCGTATTGATCAACTCTGGTCAAAGACTTCTTGAAAAGATCATCATTCACAAGCAAGCAATGATCAGGTTCAAACTGCAACAATTTTTTCGCCTTGAGGCAATCAAATACCCACTGCGGTTTCAAAATGTCGTAATGCTCATTGTACAACTGTCGGGCCTTGAGCGAAATTTTATCACTCAATATCAATAATTTCTTACCTCTCAGATTTCTTGAATCGACAATAACTTCACCGCCATTTTCTTTCACTACTTTAGCGATATCTTCGATTGATCTTCGATATTCGCTAGTCACCATATCACTTAGTATGTAAAATGAGACATTCCCAACTGCAAAAATTGAGGATTTCAAGTAAACTTCATCAGTTTTACCCAATTCGTTTGCAATCAATTCCTTCTTCGTCAATCTTCTTTGCTTGGTCTTGGTCACTACATGTTGCTTATCATCCAACTTGTGCTTCCTTGACCTTGTAGACTTGATTTCCTTATATTCACTCACATTCAAACAGTTCGTCCAGTCCTTGTCCAATCTCAATCCTTTGAAATAAGCGTTGTACAATGTGGTCCCAGCTTTATAGCTCATCCCTCCATTACC
Source organism: Nakazawaea wyomingensis (assembly GCA_030567715.1). Classification (NCBI taxonomy): domain Eukaryota; kingdom Fungi; phylum Ascomycota; class Pichiomycetes; order Alaninales; family Pachysolenaceae; genus Nakazawaea; species Nakazawaea wyomingensis. The sequence goes on from JAJLSQ010000003.1 coordinate 103,207, forward strand.
AACATCTAAAGACCTAGCCTTTACTTGGATGACTACAGATTCTTTAGGGTCGATCCACTCTTCGGGCAACCTTGAACCAAATTCAACTAATTCTTTTGGTGGTGGTTTGCTTTTGATATTCTTCCATTTTCCATGAAGTTTTTGCTCAATGGATTCATAGTCATCAATTGAAATTCCGTTTGCAATGCTGCAGAAAGATATAAAATGAGTTTGGCTTGCATTCTCACCTTCTACATCTTCTCTCAATCCACACATATATGAAGTCTTACTCTGTCTGGTTCTACCAACGATTATTACATCCACATCTTCACCGAATTCATCAAGATATTCTGGCTTCACTTTAATCCATTGTTTGTTCCTTTCGGCAACATAATATGTGGATAATGGGTTCTTCAATATTACTCCTTCAGCGTTTATTTCAATCGCCTTACGCAACGCCTTTTCTATTTCAGATGCTTCCGATATTCTATAATATTTAATCATCTCAATTACATTTTCGATTGGTTTCAAAACTTTTTCAAGTGCTAATCTTCTTTTATTTAAGGTTGCATGTTCAAATGACCTACCATTGAGATATAGCAAATCGTATGCTATGAACATGGGCCTAACAGATTCATTAGAATTATTGATCGTGCTCAAAGCTGAACCTTTCAAATAACCAAATGGTAACAATTTTTTTCTCTCGTGATCGAAAACTATCATTTCCCCATCCAATATAACACTTTTGACATTTGAGGGAAAACAGCCTTTGATATATTTCGTCAAAGACCCGCTTTCGTAGTCCTGACCGTAAAGCGGCGTATAATTTGTTGCCTTTCTAGAAAAATATTGGAAACTCTCACCAAAATTATCCATGTGTAATTGCATTCTTTCTCCATCCAATTTCTCTTCGAGGAAAAAGTCCCCTTTAAAAACCTGTACTATTTGATCGTAACTCAAATTGGTACGAGAAGCTAGTTGTGGTTTAAAGGGATAATTAACTCTGATGGAAGTTTCCGTGGCATCAAGCCGTATCCTGGTATTACTTAATTGATAAAGTACTCTTTTCAAATCATTGACCACATCAAATAATCTAGGGGCATCTGGATGCCAGACTTGTAAAAAGCTGTTTTCCATTCCTTTCAGCACTTTTAACTTCATCATTATCTTGATCAAATAACAGATTTCATCTAAATTCATCTTGGATAAGATTTCCTGTAATAGATCTCTTTGATAGTTTTTCCTTTTCTCGGCATCAGCTTCTCCTTCTTTTATCATCAAGTCGGGATGTTTACCAAAATTATCAAGAAACTGATTAACTTCAGAAACTGTAACGATGTTGCCCTCAACGTTCACTGCTCCGCGAAACTTTATAGCCTCACAGCAAATCTCTGCAAATCCTTGCTCTCCTCTTCCAAAATTGTTTTCAACACTTCTTTTCCATTTTTTGATTCGGATATAGTCACTTGAACCAGCCGGGATTTTGTAAATGTTGATTAGAAGATCACCCAATTTTGACTCCTTTGCATGATACAACCGATTGTCTCTCTCCGGTAGCAATAATCTTGCAACTGGATAAATATTGTCACCTACCGTCCAGCGGAAGTTCCTGATGAATCTTTCAACTATTTCGTACTTTCGCGATGATAATGTACGTAAATCAGTAGGATCCTTCTTCACCTGTGAGATTGGGATGAGAAAGTCGTAAAGAAGATCAGAAAATTTAGGAAGTGGACCATGGTTTGGAGGCTCCAGAAGATCAATGACATTGGGAACGTCTGATACGCCCAAGTTTAATTCTGGACTTTTGGATCGATCGCTAGGCATTCTTGGTCTTCATAAATGCCGATAAAAAATCTAGAAACAAAAGAAAATATTAAAGTATCTGTCAGATTATCTACCCTTGAAAAGAAAAAATAAAAAGGAAAAAAATTCTCATCTTATCATGGATCATTAACTACCTCAAATCACAAATAGAATGGGAAAGGGCAAGAACAAGGAATCCTTTGAGGATACTAAAAAGAATAGTAGAGGATCAAATGGGCACAAATCAAAAATTCACAAAAAAGCAAGCCACCAGGAGATGAAGCAGAACGTTTTGAAAGACTTACCTTTCAAGCTAGCGATGTGGGATTTTGACCATTGCGATCCAAAGAGGTGTAGTGGGAAAAAGTTGGAAAGACTAGGCTTTATCAAAAATCTTAGAGTTGGTCAAAAGTATCAAGGAATAGTAGTAGCTCCAAACGGGAAAGGGTTTGTTTGTCCGAACGATTTGGAAATCGTAGAACAAAGTGGTGCAGCAGTGGTGGAGTGCTCGTGGGCTAGACTTGATGAGATTCCATTCAACAAGATAGGAGGTAAGCATGAAAGATTATTGCCCTATCTCTTAGCTGCAAACCCTGTCAATTATGGAAGACCCTGGAAGTTGAACTGTGTGGAGGCCTTAGCTGCTTGCTTTGCTATTGTGGGGAAGTGGGAATGGGCAGAGATGATCTTGGAGAAATTCAATTGGGGTCTCACTTTCTTGAAAATCAATAAAGAACTTTTGGAAAGATATCAAAAGTGTACTGATTCTGACTCTATTCAGCTGACCCAAGATAAATGGATAGATGAGGCCGAACAGGAAAAGAAAGAGAGGCGAGAAGAGATGAAAAATAGAGATCTTTGGATAATGGATAATGACCAAGATGAACTTTATTCCTCTGAATCCGAGGAAGATCAACTTCCTAAAGAAGTCAAGTATGATAATTTAGGTAATATCATTGAATCTGATGAAGAAGGTGATTTAAAGCAATTGAGGTATGATCCATTGGGAAATATAATAGAATCTGATAATGAGGAAGAAGAACAGCGCTACGATAGCCTTGGGAACAAGATCGCATCAGAGTCTGAAGAAGAAAGTAATGAGGAAGAAGAAAAGTTATCAGAACAGATGTATGATGCTTTAGGAAATCTCATAGAAGTTCCTAGCGTCTGATAAGGAAGTATGGTATTTATCAACGTATTTATAGACTTTAAAACACACTGTTTGTTCTATTAAATCAATTGCAAGCAGAAAAAAAAACCTAAAAAGTGAAATCAAAAAAAAAATGTAGAGAAAATACAATAAGGAGAGAAGGTTTCTTGATCGATTTACTCTACACTCAATCCTGATATGCATAGAAGGTCCTCGCTGGTATATCCAGTAACTCATCTACCATTGTTGCATAATCCCTTGCTCAATGCTATCTTCAATCACCCAAATCCTACCAAATCCAGATTGAACAAAATCTCAAAGCAGCTCTCAGATCATCCAAATCGGTATATAATATTACTACCCGACTCCATATCCTTGCAGGACTACCAAGATCTTTGCCATGATGAGCTGTTCGTTCAGAGTCATATAGTTCAGGAAGTACTGAAGGGCTCTTATGTATCTCTTAACAACAGAACTTATGCTTTGTCCAAGAATTATATTGTACTACCAGGCACCGAACTCAAGGTGAAGATGTTATCCAATGAGTTATTCTTCAATTTCAATAATTATATGACGAGCAAGCAATTATATAAAATTATTCATATTGAGCAGCCTTTGGAAGTGCCCTTGGTGAAGCAAAATGAGGCAATGGAAATACCAATTATTCAAGATGTTGAGTTCAATCAGTTGATACGAGAGTTCCCCTTGATCTCGGAAAAAATTGGAGAGATATACAGGCAATTTTTTACAAGGCTAAGTTTGAAAGAAATCAAGACAACTGAAAAATTGATAGAAAGCTATCATAGCATAATCACAAGTGGCAATGCCATATTCGTGGATAATTTGGACAAAGAATCCGTCACGAGTATTTTGAATAAATATCCCAATTTAGACTTAAATAAGAGTCTATTTAACTACATTGAAATGAACATATATGACAAATTTTGGGCTCAATTATGTTCTATAAACCAAGAAAACGATAGTTTTCTCGATGATAACTACGATAATTTAGGAGAGATTTCCTTAAACCAAGTTGATATACCAGGATATACCGACATGTCAATGGAAAAGCTAACAGCAACAGAAAAGTGTTTGAATAGGTCCAAGGCCGAATTAGAGTCCTTGAACTTCACTAATAGCTCTGAACAACAGTGCAAAGCCTTGGTTTCTGTGTTTCAGATATTGGCAAATAATTCTGAAGTGGGGGCGGATACACTAATAGGTTTGCTCATTGTGACTATATGCCGCTCCAAAGTTTGCAACTTGAATAGCCACTTAAAATATATTGAGAATTTTTCATACGATAATCAGAACTATGAAAAGGGTTATCTTGGATATGTAATTTCAACGTTTAGTGCAGTTTTGGATTACATCAGTGATCAAAAAAATTTGGATTCTTTGAAAAACTATAGCCTCTCTAATCGCAATTGTTGGGCGTTGTTTGAAGATTCCAGTGATTATATTCACACAATTGCAGAACTCCAAGATTTATTCAGAACACATGAAAGAGGCGAAAATATTCCTCTTGAGAGCGTTCTTTACTCAAGAACTGAAGAAGGTCAATCTTTATTATCGCTAGCGGTTAAATCAAACAAATTCATCATATTTAAAACCGTTGTAAATTACGAAAGAATATATTCAATTGAAGATATTCTCAAGGATAGAAACATCAATAACCTCACTTTACTAGGACAAGCAATTTTGACTGATAATGAAGAATCGGTCTACGAATTAGTAAGTATAATACTAAGTTCGGCAACTTTGGAAGAAAAATACTTGTATTTCAACCAATGTGATGATAACCAACGCAATATCGGGCATATTCTATTTGACATAGATCTTTTGCAAGTGATTGGGCCATATATAAACTGGAAACAAAGAGATATCAATTCTCAGACACCATTTTTCGCAGTCTTACGATGTTACGATCATCCACAGTATGAGGAATTGGTGACAACGGTTATTGGGATTGTTAAAAAATGGTACTCTAATAATAATATTCACTTTGATTATAGAGATCACAGTGACTCCAAAAATAACACTTTGCTACATGTTATCAAATGTAACTTGGCCTTGTTGTTAAATTCATTTGAAAACTTGAATTTAAATGAACTTAACAACAAGAATTTAACTCCTTTAATGTACTATATAAAATACAACAGGGCAAGAAATGTTCATGATATATTGAAGGATCCAAGGTTGGACTTAGCAAAATTGGATGGAAAATATTATTTGAGTGCTCTAGATTATGCCAAAGTCGACATCAAATCTTTGATCCACAACCATGAACACTACAACTCTAAAAGTAAAGTCGAATCACCAAGCAAATTAAAGATGGTCAAAGATGATAAGGAAAATAGAGAGATTGAGCTGATGGTTGATCAAGCCTTCATGGAGAGATACTTTCCTATTGTTGAAAACAAGAGTTTTGGAATTACTCGTATCAAATCTGACAACGTCAACTTTGACTTGTGTCTTTTTTTTAAAACTTTGAAGATAAGTGATTTTGGAGAACAAAATTGGATTACGAACATTCACAACTTGCGTGATTATTACAAGCTTCTACAAATTTTGAAAGTTGAGAATCCTCAACTGTTAATAAGCACCGATTACATCAGTTTGATTCCTATATATCCATCTCAATCTTTAAAGTTAAACAACTTTTACAAATATCAATCGCAAAAATTCGCGGTAATTTTGAATCTGACGAATAAAGTGGTGTTGAACAACTTTTCGAACTCACAAATCTTGGATGATTTCTTACTCAAGCCAGGAAATATCAAAGAGAAAAAACTTTTGAATCAGTTGAACCATCAATCACTGCAGAAACCTGTCGAAAGAATATTAAGTGGGGAATTGGTTGAAGAAGAAGTAGTGGCAATGAAGCATTTTTTGAACTATAGTCTTGAACAGTTGGTTGAGTTTGAACATAACATAGACAGCTTTTTGAAAATGCTCATTTTTGTTAATGTCAAGTTTGATGAAACTGAATACGTTCATTCTCATATACTTAAAAACTTTAAGATGGATGAGTTAATGTTGGTTTCTGATGATTGTATTGAGTTATTGGATGACTTAAAGAAGGTCTTGTCGGAATCAACTCAACGTTGCAACAATTTCACATTTGTAGCAGGTCACAAATTGATTTTGTTCATGTGTCAAGAACTAATCACCACCATCAGAAAGACTTTGACAACGAAGTTAGTTGTATGGGATGAACACAACAAAGCTGTTACAAGAATCGATAACGAGATTCGGCGGTTGCATTCGATTGACGGTAAGTCATCTCCTCCGTTGCCGCAGGTGAAGAGAAGGCCATCTCATATTGTGTTGGGGGAGCCTCAGGGTGTCTCACTGGGTGAGCCACAACTGAACCAACAGCAGCAGCAACAACAACAACAACAACTAGCAATTATAGATACGGCATCTTCCGGTACTCCGCCAAGTTCATCTTCTAACTCATTTTTGTTCTCGTCAATCGTACAAACGAGGAAGTCGAGAGATCTGAAAATCGAAAGATTAACGGAAAAGAAGATGTCGTCCATGAAAAGATTGGAAATTATGGGTAATGAGTTGAGAGAAGAGCATGAATTTATAGCATTAAAACTCAACAACTTTTTGAGTTTCAAAAAAAAATTTACCACACATCAGTTTAAGGATTATACTGAAAATGTCATTAGGGATATGAAATTCAGGTTAAAATTGTTGGAAAAATAGGTAGAATCATAATAGAATTTATGAAAACAAAAAAAATATTATCTTCAGAAAATTATACTCAAGATGTAAACTCCAAGTAATAAGATGGTAAAGAGGAAAGCAAGGATCGCACCAAGACCAAATTTGTAGATATACAAATCTCTTAATTGTTCCAAATACTGGATCAGAACTTTACCTGATAACTTGGATTCACCCTCAGTTCTAACACCAAATGAAAATGGAACGTCTCCAATGGCGTTGTCTTTTGGTAATGGAAGTTTGGCCAATAATTCCAAAGCAATCTTGAAACCCTTATCGTTGACTTGGTCCAAGTTGGTTAAATATTTTTTTTGCAAACCGAAAAGTCCACTCATTGGATCACTTGCTGGTGTTAATGGCAACAGCAACATTCTAGCACCTGAAGAGATTATTCTTCTGTGTAACGGCCAATCTTTGTCCATTTCAACGCCTGGTGCATATCTTGTTCCCAAAGCAAATGGGAATTTCTCCAAAGTTTCAAACATCTTCGGAACAACTTCAGGTGGATGTTGCAAATCCGCATCCATACACATCAAATAGTCACCATGAGCCTCCTTGAAACCTCTCAAAACAGCCGAACTTAAGCCTCTTTCGGTTGTACGAACAATTATATTAACGTTGTAACCCTTCTTCTTCAATTTTTCAACCTCTTCAACTGAACCATCGTTGGAATTATCGTCGACGAAGATCAACTCTGTTTCTTTAGCTTTTTGAGGTCCTACAGCGTCAAACAATCTAGTAGTCAAAGGTTCGATATTTAACTTCTCATGGTAAGCTGGGACTATAACACTGTATGTGGCCATTGTGTATGGGTATGTTTATGAATTGAAGGTGAAGCAGTGACTTCAAAGATCAAAGGTAGAAATAGTAAACAGTCTTTTGATCGGAATTTGTTTTCGTCTATTTTTTATTTGCGACACGAAAAGTTCACCAAAATTAAAATTAACATGCAAAAAAAAAAAAAAATGACAGCATCTCGAAAAATCCGAAAAATGTATCTAAATCTAATAATGATATACACGACTCCACATTCCCCTTTGAACAAGTTCAATTGGACTCCTGTTGTTTTATACTTATAATCAGGCATCTCCTTGGAGAAGATTTGGCACAGCTCCTGACTGAGGAAGTTGACTAAATTCATCAATTTCAAAAGCTCAAAACTGTTTGTGCTGCACCCGCCGAACTTCATATTTTTGCTACGATCATCCATTTGCCATCAGGTTATTTGTGGATTCTCTCCAAGATCTTAGTGTATATTCACTTGGATCTGTATTAAAATATATGAATGATCCAGGAAATCCTGTGAGGCAAATGTCTTTCCACTGAGGCGCCAGTAGATTTTGTAATCCCCAACCTATTCACTGCTTATTTATCATATGTACGAAAATAGATATTTTAGGGGTGGAAATTTTGGTCTTAACTTCTAACTGCAAGATCTTGGATTAGTATATCATTTGAAGTGGTTTAGATCATTTTGATTCAAGCATACATTATTTGAGCTATACAAATTTAATCACCTTCAATGGAACTCAAATCTTGTATATGGTCACGTACTACAACAAACTTAATTTAAAAACGCTTTTGCAGAAGATAATGAAGCTGCTAAAAATGGCCTATTCTCGGTTTAAACTCCACCTCAATCTCTTCCATTTCAGTGGTATTCTCAAGTCACTACTTATCTCAGTATCCAGCAAAAGCTTCATCTGTGGCATGATACCATGCAGCATCGACACGTTTGTTGCAAGAGCTTCCCAATATCTTCAAAGGCATCTTTCAACTTCATATTTGATGTTATTCCTGCCATCAACTACTCAACTTTCTTATTTACCCCTTTGTGTCATCTGACTATTTGAACCCTCTTTTAACCTATCTCAAATTGGGGAGTCCCAGACACTCAGGTTAACAGAGGATCCCAGATTTTTTTCCGTTCTTATTATTATTACTCATTCTATTATTTTCATTTCACACTGCAACTCATTCAAAGTATCAAAGTTTATTGTGATATATAGTTTTTTTGAAATTTATTCAGAGTAATAAAACTTCATCTACTTCTAACACATATCTCCGGGACTAGTTTCCACTTCCTCCATTGTTTCTACCACCCATGAACTGGTTGGCAAGGTTAGCTAACATTGGATTGTTCAAGAGCTCAGAAAGATCTGGCTGACCGCCTGTAGCAGGATTCTCATTCGACAGTGAACCTGACCTAGAGGCAGCACTGGAGGCATTTGCTCCTGTTGAGGCTGCAGCTTCGCTTGCAGCACCACCAGCACCACCTAAACCGAATTGAGAAGCCATTTGCAGAATGGCTGGATTGTTCATCAATCCTTGTAAAGCCAGAGGGTTGCTCATCATTTCTTGTGCAGCTTGCATGACTTGTGGGTTGTTGAATAAATCAGCCATACCTCCAGCTCCACCGGCTCCACCAAACATAGAGCCCAAGCTAGAAAGATCTGGAAATCCGGCACCTGCGCCTGCATTGGCACTGGCAGATGGAGCACTTCTTGTGGAAGATTCAGGCTCTTTTGTTGATTCGAGAGAGCTTTCCAAACCTTCTTGAACCCTTGCCTTTGCAGTTTCGTATCCCTTCTTCATTGACTCGCTTGGTTTGTCGCCTTCTGCCTCAATACCAGACTTGTATGCCTCCATTGCACCCTTGGCATCACCTAAAGCAAATTTCAGCAATCCTAATCTTGAATAAGCTTTAGCATATGAAGGGTCATTTTTGATTGATTCTTCTGCATCATTGATAGCCAAATCATGTTTCTTGGTAGATGAATAAGCTGCAGCTCTATTCGATAAATACACAGAATTTCCTGGAATAACTTGAAGCGCCTCAGTATACTTTTGAATGGCTTCCAGGTAGTCTTTTCTAGCCATGGCCCTGTTGCCTTCTAACTTAAGAGCCTCAGCTTTTGCCTTCGATTCACTATCTTCGACTGGGATATTGACCGGAACTGATTCAGAAGAAACAACAGTGCTTACCAATTGGGGCAATGATTGGCCACCGAACTTCGATTGGATTGTCTTCTTGTCATCATCCTTATTGACACCATAAGCATCTGCTATACAGTCGATAGCTACGTCCAACGATTCGACAAACTCTTCGTCAACTTCACCCTTGGAAGCAGATGTTCTTAAGAAATCGATGATAGCTAAGGCTATATCGCTATTTGAAGTGGTCATTATATATTATAAAGGAAGATATTAAGATTATCAGTTCGATAGTATCGTCTCTTAGTTCTTCTTTCATTTCGTTGATCGCTCCAAAGTATGTGCCAGAAAAAAAAATCAAACAATTTTTGTTAAGAAACCGCGCAAGCTAGAACATTCTACTGCAGACTTCCTTATCAGGCAATTAAGATAAAAGGTTACTCTTACATATAGGGAACAGTCTATATAACTAGAACAATCTTGACTTGTCTTGAAATCTCAGATAGAGGTTTTTGGACTTACGTCTTAAGCTCTTGCCGAAATATATCATCAGCAAAGAGCTTCCATTGATTGCCAAGGATATCAGAACTATGGTCCAAGTGAAGGCACTCAAGCCTACTTTATTCAACCATGGAGTAACAGCAAACGTGAACAGACAGCCGATCATATTTCTCATGAACAAGATAAGTACGATCAATTCGGATGCCAATGCTGGATATGAATCAATCGCATAAGTTATAACAATAGGACCACAGGAACAGATACCAATTGCGATGAATGCACGTCCCAATCCAGCTGGAACAAACCAATGAACACCATTATTAGCTGCCAATCCATACATGAGTAATCCAGCCGCAGTTATTGCTGTAGGTGGTATCATTGCCCATAACCTCATTTCTGGTTCAAAAACACCATTGTTTCTACGAGCCAATTTCACAGCTAACCAATCAGCAACCACACCACCGTACACCATACCAATGCATGATCCAATCAACGATGAGAGATTGGTAAGTCCAACCAGTTGCGAAGAGAAGTTGTATGGATCTGCGGTGAATATTGAAGTCTGAGTTGTTGTTGTCAATGACAAGAACATAATTTGAAGACCGTACAATATTCCAGAGAAGATGACAACGGGGAAACACAAACACAATAAAGGACGCAAAGCGATGACTATCCATGGACGATGATCGCTAGATGTGGTGTTGATTAGTTTCATACGTTCCCTATAAGTTTCAGGTTTTTCTAATTCTTCTGAAGACATTTCCTCTATCTGAACAATATCTGCAGACTTTTCCTCTAAGTTATTTTGTGTTTCCCTCTCTGTCGTGATTTGACGAATGATCTCCTCTTCAACATTGGCCGAACTCTCTTGACGGCGGTAGATACTATCTTCCATGAGAAATATCTGAAATATGAAAAATACTCCTTGAAGGATCAAGCAAATCCAGAATGCCCATCTCCATCCAACACCATCACGGATTTCACCTAGATATCCAGTGAAAATTGGGCCTATATAGCTTCCGGCATAGATGACAAAGATAAAAGCTGAAAGTTTGCCACCTCTTTCATGTTGAAAAAATATATCTGTGGTAGATACTTGTACTAAAGAATCAACTGGAGCTGCACCAAGACCACCAAATGCACTAAAAATGAAAAACAGAGCCATGTTCTTGGAAAATCCACCCAGAAACAAAGCTATAATCATCAAAATTGTGCAAAAAAGATAGACTGCTCTTCTACCAATCTTCAGAGCTGTTGGGTTGAACAAAACACAGCCAAAACCAAGACAGATATAAGTTACAGCAGAAGCATCTGATAACTGAGAGTAACTAGCGCCCGATAAATCCACTATTAAATAGTTCCAAATTGGGGGCGTGAACGCAATGTTCATCAGCACAAGAAAGCCCCATATCAATAACAAATAGTAATGAAGCATTTTTCTCTTCTTCGACCAATTTAAAGGGTCTCTAGGGCTCGAACTTGGCTGAGGAACCAACACTATGTCACTGTCTTTGTTGTCATGGTTTTTTTTCACGTGTAAACTACCATTCAAATCAACTAAATGAACAGTACCAGGTACGAATTCCCGCTCAATTGCAATTTCGATATCTCTTTCCAAATCAGAGGATGACATTTTGTTTCTTTTCTCATTTGATGGGAATGTTAGTAGTCAATGAAGAAATCTATCAGGTTATTTATACATCTATCATATATACTCTCGTAAACCTATGTGCTTCTTCCCTTCAACCATTATCTGCAAAATGCACTAGTGTCAAGCAGATAACAAAAAAGCAAATAGTTTTCCTTTCCGCGATCTGAATTTATATCTTGGGCATGTGGTGATAAGAAGAGATCGTTAAATGCCCGACTTGCAGATATTGTGTGCCAATCACAAGTCGTTGTCTTATCATTGTAAGTTTGGAATAGGAAGCTGCATACGATTAAATTTGGTTTCAGGCATGACAGCCCAGTACTAATAGCTAATATCTGGCAATGTCATAAGCGAGACCACTAGTACTAACAGTGGTAAATTCGCTGTTTCCGCCTCAGAGGGATTTGGCAACAGTCTAGACCGCCTAAAAATAGCAACTTTCTTCATTGTAGTGGCTGTTTAAAATTGAATCTATTGATTAGGTATGGCTATATGACGTCAATTTCGTGTGTGGAGAAAGATGGCAGACAGAACAAAGATTTACAGTCTTTTTGTATGTTTCGTTATCTATGTCCCTTATCTATGTCAAGAAAATCAATTGCATCACCTAATTTAGACAATTACCGACATGCACTACCTAATTAGGCGATTGCGACATGTAAGATAACAATTTCTATTTACTGCATATATTTTCCAAAATGTCATATTATATATATGATTTTCATTTTTCACTCTATTCGTATTATGTATGATTGTCACTCAAATGAATACCAAATGGTCAATTAACTTTCTCTCATTCCATTCTAAATTTCTATACACTATTAAAATCTTACCTCCTATCGTAGAACAAGATGTCATCTTATAGCATTCTTTTTAGCTATCGATATCTAGATGGGTTCCAGGAAGAGTTTATCCAGGCTTCTTATATAACAGATTTAGAGCTGACTCAGCATAACTACTAAATCTTCTTCCGAAAAATGTGAACTCCCAAGTTCAGTTCATACAATCAAATCAAACACTATCAAATGAAACTGATATTTCGGGATCATATATATGTTGGAGATCACACACTCTATGTTAGCCTTGGTGAAGAAATAAAGAATGTGTTGTTTACACGAAGTTTATTCTTAAAGTCTAAAGACTAAATTGTTCTTTTTTAGTATTTTGCTAATGTGTGGGTGAAAGAATCTCAATCGATGAATTTTCTTTTTGAAATGCTCTTATACATAGATATTGCTTACCATCTTAGTAAGGGAAACAACAGTAGTTTTTGGTTGGTAGAACTCAATTGCATTATTAGCCACAACAGTAGTTGCAAATGATTGTTCAAGTTGAAAGTTGAATAAAGGAATTATTTCTGTCATAGGAAAATAGTAAATTTCTAATATATAACTATTATTTCCTTATTTTTCATTCTTGTCTCTTTAGTTCAAAAAGTGACTTCAAATGCATCATTTGGTTCAGGATTCATCTATCTCCCAAATCTCTTTGAATTATTCTCAAGGATAAACTTTTACAACGATTACTATGTTCAAGGCATCATAATTGTTTTTTTAAAAATGCATTAAAATAAAAATATTAAAAGTAACTCATGCTTCTTTAACGTTTGCAACATTTTCAGTTTCATTATCCAGCACTGATGGCTCATTTTTATTATCTTGTACTGATACACCAGCCCCATCAGCTCCCTTATCAACCTCATCTTCTGTTGTTGATTGTTTCAGCTCAATTTTTGGAGATGCGACCGTCGTAGTTGGTGCCGTAGTATCAGTGGTAAGAGCAGTTGCGGACACATATTGACCCAGTTCAAATTCAGAGTACTTCACTTGATCTGAAAAATTGCGATCACCTAATTTAAACCAGTAGTCATCATTTTTGATCAAATAACGTACCCAGGGGAAACTTTGAAAATTATATTGGTCTTCCATTATTTTCAAAAAATCCACTTTTAAACCTGAGTATGAAAGATACGGGATTTCAAAATTTAAAGAAATTAAATCAGGTATGGAATTTTTACTTCTGATCAATTCAACCTCCTCAGCTAATTTGGTGTAATATAGCGAGTTACTATCGAGTTTATCGTAATATTCATTCCTGTCCAATATTAACCTTAACTGTGGCTCCCATATCAATTCAAACTCACTTATCATGTGATACCTATCATCTAAGTCTCTTGAGCTGTTTGTGAAAATCGACAGCGCCGAATTACCATTGATAGACGGGATCTTCCAAACCATTAAGCTCTTATCGAGACTTAATACAACATTACCTATTTTTGACTTAAACTTTGGAGCCTTGTTGAAATCTATGAACAAAGGCTTGGAGCCCTTGGACTGTTGAAAATATAAGGGTATGTTAATTTCCAAGTTTTTGATCAAATATTTTTTTTTGAAAAACGTTTTCAAATCAACTGAGATTTGAAGTTTTATTCTATTTTTCTTGTTGAATATTCTGAATAAAGGTTCAACCACAATAATTGGCTTTAAGTTTGTGGTACTTATACGCACAATGGAGTAATTGATCAATTTCAGAAAGCCATCTGGTGGCATAAATTGTATTAGGTTTTTGTCCAAATTGGATAACTCCACACATTGATGGAAATTGATGTTATCAAAAATAATACTCTTTTTAGGTTTCATGCTATCCGTCTGAATATCTGGTATCAACAATTCGTTCAAACCTAATTTACAAATAGGCATCCCACTGAGGTAACACTTGGAATTGATCTCTCCACTTATGTAGTTTTTTTTAATCTCATGGGTTTGCAAATAGTAATGTAAGGAAACAGTTTCTATTAAATCAATAAATATTTCGTTCTTCTTATAAAATATTCCCTTTGGTCTCCAGGATATCTTCGTTGTTGAGGTTCTTGAGATGGAGTAATTGATATCATTTTCAAATTCATTGTCCTTGGGCTGCCTGTCAAGAGTTTTATCTTCACCTTTGAGATACTCTCGCAAAATACTAAAGTCAGTTAATTGAGGTATTCCAAAATCTATAACTTCATCGAACAATTGGTAAATCAAAATATAATTCGATTGTATCAACTCTTTATCCAATATATCAGTATTTAAATAATTCTTTATTAGATCAACGAATTTGAACAAAAACTGAATTAATAACATCAGATCAACGTTGTCCAAAGATACAGACAAAAACACCAAGTTGTGATGAATAACATAGATGTAATTAATCCCATCGAATTGTACTATGGGTATTGCCGAAGATATCGAAGGTCCTATATGTGTTTTGAAGTTGTCCATGATATGATATGAGTCCAATTCATGCTTGTAAAGCCTGGATATAATAATGTCATAGCTATCGTCTAGTATGTAAATAGCTGATGCCATTTATCCCAATTTCCAATTTATATTCTTTCAATTGTACGTGAGATCAATACTTCTCACCAGTACATCAACGAATGACCTACAGCTCTCTCGTCTACTTCTTTTCATTTTTTTTTATGGATCTAATGAAAAAAAAGAAAAAAAAAAACAGAGGATCAAATAAGTAATCAAGGAAAGCATAGTAATAAACATGTATAACAAGATTACAAAAATCAATGCCGTCAAATTGGGTATAGAGCAAATCAGAGCGGGTCTTGTGAATGAATGGAAAATACTGGATAAACATATCGTGAACACTTATAAGTTCAAGACCTTTGAAGATGCTTGGAGCTTTTTGACTAAAGTTGCAATGAGATCTCATTTGGTAGGTCACCATCCCACTATAACAAATTCCTACAACAAAGTGAAGATAGAGTTAACCACTCACGATGTAGGAGGTGTCAGTGACGTAGATCTCAACTTGGCAAAGAGATTTGACAAATATTTCGACATGTTTCAGAAATGATGTCAATAAATCTCTTTTATCTGGACATCGGATATAATTTGAATAGCGCTACGATTACGATAAGAATAAGACATTTTATATGATTACTACTCAAAAAATAGTAGTTTCTTGTTATATTTGGATACCATTCTGTCAAAAAAAACCCTCCGCTGAGTTGAGGTTTAAAATGTGTAACAAGATCGATTTCAATAACTCCATATTATAGATTTTTCACAATTCCATTATAGTTTAATATTTTGAAACTACCACCTGCTACGAAGTGGTAAGAGATAAACGGATTAATCCTGCTCACAAATCAATCATTTTTCACAATCATTTTTCACAAAAGAGTCTTGAACTAGATTTATAGCCAGTATATGTTCGTATAATGCATGTCTCCGATGCAAAATTGTTGGTCATGGTGCAACAATCCTTTGTGTCAGGCGTCAGAATATATTGTCAAGTTACCAAAAACCTTGTGAAATTTACATGGGCTTATTTACTTCGGGATTGATACCCGTAAATATCATTCTGATTCGATAAGAAATAAAAAATGATAAATATTATGTTGACGTACAAAATTCCTAATATACACAATTATGACAAAACTCTTAATAGCAAACTAACACCATACCTTAAAAAAAGTCCATTATAACAATCAAGTCAAACATACCCAGCGTTATAACATGAAACAAAACCCAAATGCATAACTATCCGTGAAAGGAAAGAAATCGATCAATTAATCAATCAATTTCCTCCTCTGCTCTCCTTCAATCTTCTCTCCAATTTTTCAAATTCATTGATAGCGATTTCCTCTTCAGGATCCAACATAGCTCTCACTTCAGTAACTTCCTCAATATAGTGCTTCAACATCTGCTCTATACCAGTTTTCAAAGTGTCCTCACTCAATGAACAAGATTTACACAGACCTTGTAATTTAACATAAACAATACCTGTGTCCTCATCAAATTTTCTGAATTGAATATCTCCTCCATCATCTTGCAAAGCAGGTTGAATTCTTGTTCTGATCAACTCTTTGATCTCAAACGTTATATCGTCATCGGTATCCAAACCAGCATTGGCATCAACAATAGGGCTAACGTGATACGAGTCTGAAAGTACTGGTAAACCTGAATCGATATGCTCTGAGATGACTGCCTCCACTTTAGGTTTTAAAACATTCCATGAAAGTTCCAGAGAATCACTTAATTCATTTCCCAATTTGTTAATTGTAACGAAATCCTCACCAATCATTATTGATTTAACACCGTTCAATCTGAAAAGTTTCATAGCCAATGGAGAAGTTTCAAAGGCGTCAGTTATGTTATCAATTTGTAATGAATGGTTCAAAGTTGCTGGCAAAATTCTCTTCTTTGGGGAAATAAATTTTAAAGCATTATCGTTTGGAGTACTGACAACATTCAAATGCAAAAACCTTTTGTTTTGAATTGATGAAAAAACACCCCTTGTGCTGTTGTTAGTTGTAGTGATATTTCTTAATAAACCTGTTGATCTGATCATTTTTGTTACTATCTTTTTAGTTACTACTATTATTATAATTATAGTTGTTTCTTGATCTTTTATCCTTGAAATCTAAGGAGATGGCTGTCATTTATATATAAAGATTGCCAGGCAGCAAAAAACGAGTCATGTGTTCCAAGTAGACTGGGGCTGTTTATTACACCATAGCAAATTTCGGGGCCCTGATTGGTCACATGCAAATTACATAATCACCGAGTTTCGCAAAAGAGTGATATGACTTCCATATCAAGTAAATTTCTTCTTTTGATCGCATTATTATACATTTTGTTCTAATCTCTTTATCAAATCAAACTTACCATTCAACTCCAGTTTATCAATCTCTATCTTACTCTCAATTAAACTTCTCAAAACAGAACTATTCTCTGCAATGCTTACTCTATTCTGCTCCAAATACCAAGCATCAAAGTTTTTCAACTCTCTCAAAATGGTTTTACTTATGTCATTTGCACTCAAAACAACTCCCAATGATAAGATGGCCAACAATGTATTTAATTCAAAATTGTAGAAAATGTGGAAACCAGTACAAACTGTGATTATCGGTAGTTGAACTGCCCAAAAGTTTTTCAAAACTTGGTCATGTATCTTAGTTTGTAGATCTGGTAATTTTTCAAGGGTTAATGCAGTCTTTAATTTGTCGAGAGAGTTCCCCAGTTCCTGTACATTCCCATTGATTTCTAACTTTCCAATGATATAATTGAAGTGCTTTTCCGAGTCGGCAAGGTAACCACTAGATAATATTTTATTTTCCAATATGATAGTCAATTCATCAATTTTAAATAAGATCTTGATGATGTCGTTAAATGTTGGATTGGTTAGTTTTTCACAATATGGTTTCACTACTTGTTGTAATTCTAAATGTGAATTTTGTTCCCATTCGGCAACTTCATCATTCATCTGTATTTTAAAGCTTTCCATATTTCTCAAATTGGTCTTAAGGAAATTGAAAGCAGTTATTTTACCACTTCCCTCACCCTTGTGACAAAACTGATCATACAACTGGTCAACAACACTTTTTAGTAAATCCAGCACCAGAATATCTGGTTCAGCTCTTTTGTTCAACACATCTATCAATTTATACAAATTTGAATGCAAAATTAGATCCAGATATTCTGTCGAATTTGACGTTGACTCGATCAACAACTCATTGGCGCGGTATGCAGATTCTATATCAACCACTAAATCAGTCAGTGACTGGGTAGACTTTGAGTTGAGCACGGTGACGATGGGCCAATATACGAACCTGTCATCTTCAGGAAACTCCTCAAAGGATGATGTTGTTATATGAATATAGAAATCACAGCCAAATTTGTTCTCGACTATAGGCAAGGATGATTTGGAAGGTTGTTTCGATATGACATCAGCGCCGGCTATTCTGGTGGTATCGTTTTCAATCAATTTGTTAATCTCTAAAAATTCGATACTTTTGTTAGAAATCTTATCGTTGATTTCATTGGAAGGGATTTCATATACGTCTATTCCATTTTGAATTTCCATCTCATTGGAACTTCCAATTCGGATCAAGTTATTCTTGGTCAAATCTCTTTGTTTAAGGTCTGTATACCAATTTTTCAGATCAAATGGATCCACTACCAATGTCTCTAAGAATTTCTTACTTTGCAATTCATTTGCTATTATCCCTATCCTTATCTTCTTGTTACCACTGTAGAATGACTGAATCAAATCAATTTTTTTATATAAGCTAAACTCATCGATATATTGCTGTTTTACTTTTTCCAAGTCTTGTATGAGTGATGATGATGTAGTTGATGTTGTTGTTGTTGTTGTTTTCACAACATCTTTTGTAGCTGTGGTGGTATACTTGGCAACTGTCCTTATATGGGATACTCCTCTCAGCCTTATCCTCGAAAATGGTATTCCTATGGTCTTTTTCAATATCATTATTTCTTTGTACTGTACCACCAATTGAAGCAGTTCAAAGATCTATCTATCATTGTAGCATCGTCATCAAAGAAAGAAATTTGTTTCTTAAAAGAAAGTCAACAGAAAAAAACAGGGGCTGCAAGCCATAAAAAAAGTATTGTAGATATCCAATTGGCTCTAACAAGTGAACATGTTACATGTGATGAGATTACATTGGTTAGACCAAAGAAACCTAGCACTAAGGTAGATATGGGCGACCATGATTTGACTGAACCATGCTATCAAATTAAGGAACCCTCCAGACACCAAATATTCTTCTGTGAATCCCCGTTCGCTTATAAAGCTTAGTAAATCCATTTCCGAAGTAAAATCAACAACTAACAGTTTGTTAAATTCAATTATGTCTCTTGCACTCTTGCAATATTATATTCAACACTAGGTATTGCTGTAAGATATCTATCGAGATGATGACCCCCTTTTTTCCCTACAATTTTGAGGGTGATATATCTAACAAAATTCCCGCGCTTAAGTTAATTTAAACTCAGTTAGCGGCTTGACAAGAAGTTTACTGTAATGGGTTTTAAATTGAAACAGAGATAATTTTATCAACCTTATTATAGATTAAAATTTGTTTATCATATTTTAAGTGACAGTTCGGCCCACTCCATGTCAACATTTGTTTGACAAGCGGTACCTAATAAAGAGATCTTAAGTACTGCTGGCTGAATATGATCAACTCATCAAATCGGCCACAATAAAATAGATAAGCAACATTCACTAGTAAAGTGATTTCCTTGTCTAAAGGCACATTTATTCGAAAAGGGATATTTTTATGGTTCTGAGCAGTTTCACTGTTATTGGTGTTGCAATGGCTGGCTATTCACTTCTCCACAGAAGTGTTCCAATGGCTGGCTATTCACTTCTCCACAGAAGTGTTCCAACCTATGAAATAACTTACATCAAAAAAAAAAGGTAAAAAAAAATGAAATAAATGAAATCATTGAGAAAATAGCGAAAAACTCATGTTATAGTTGAGAGATCAAACCAATTAATCAATGCCTGGGCGTGCCACAACATATACTCTGAGCTTGTTCTCATCGGGGATATCGAAGCGATTCATCTCCATAACACAGACCTCAACCATATCTGGCACAATCGACTCAGTAGACGAGCTCAATACTTTTATCCCGATACCACACACTGATACTTTATCAGCATCATCAACAGCCACCGAACCAAAATTTCAAGTTTTGGGCACACCTTCATCTCTTCTCTCCGTGGATTTGATTCCATCTATACCAGTACATGTGAGGAAGGGCTCATTGATCTCGCTATATACGAAGACGGCCAATGCAAACGATGTAAATAGAGCCGTTAGCACCCAGTGGGAAACGTTGTCTCCATTAAAAAGTTTGTTATACGGGGGCTTTTCCCTTAGCTACCAAGAAATTGTGTCAACAATTCCTTATAGTGTATTAGTGTCTTCGGTAGCGAAGAATTTCTGGAACAGGAGACAGGTTTCGCAAAAGTCGATTGTGGCCATATCATTAGATGGTAGAGTTGATTGGGCCGTGTTACCTAAAGCTGCGTTGCAAGCATACTGTGGACCATCTCTTGCAATTAGTTTGGAGAGAATACCGAATTTAGTTTCAGAAACTTTGGCCACTACATTAGCAACACCAAGGTCAACCACGACAGGATTATCTCATTGGAAGAGAACTGGTTTTAATTTCATCTCAGGAAGAGGGCAGGTGGCATTGGTGGGAAATGGCCAAATATACCGTATTATATTGAAAGAAGGTGAAGAGTATTTGGTTAACAAGGAAAACCTCTTGGCATTAAGTATCAATGGTGCCTCAGATTTGTCCAATTGTGTTGCTGCCTACACTTTACCAAACGAGTTCAGTAAGAATGATTCTTTGAATCAGAATGAGAGCGAGAATGAGCAAAGCGAAGGAGGATTTCTTTCCAAGTTGAAAAAATATTTACAGTCTTTTTACCAATTTTCGTCCAAAACCACCAATTCTGCTTATAACTCCTTGGTGGGAAATAACAATTATGTCAAGATCTTAGGTCCTAGAAATGTCTTGATTCAAACTAATGCAAATTCGCAATTGACCAATGCTTTGAAGTCTTTTAAGCTCAAAGACAACGAGATAAGTAATACCGAATTGCAGATAAAAGATGCTGAGAATCTCACGAATCCCGAGAGAACAACCGCTGATTATTTGAAGATTGCCACTGTTAGTAATGGAAAAGTTGAGTTCAAGAGCACAGAAAATTTTCAAGATGCAGTTAAGAAAATACAAAAATCAGGCAGTAAGGCATAAAATGTGTATGTTGCGAAACTCCCAATGGAAAAAAAATAGAAAAAGACATGAAAGCCAATAAAAAGTTCACTTTTGAGTTCTGTAATTTGTAGCTTTTTTTGAGGGCCTAGAGATTGGTTTGATGAGATTTCGCCATTTCATTCCAAGTTAGTTTCACTATGTCGTAGTTATTCTCTTTAGAACACTCAAATAGTTTTTTTACTAAAAAAAGAAATTGATATGAGTTTCTAGACTCTAGCAAGCAGAAGCAAGTAGAAGCAAGACCAGCAGCTGCATAGTATAAGATGCAAATTATTAGGGAAGACTCATACCATAAACCAGTTTCTTGGATAGCCTACGACACCCTTTCGCTCTAAAGTAACATATGAATGTGTATTTTGAATCTTTTGTTTCTTTCTATAGTATACGAAGTAAAAATTCTTTACTGATTATCAGTCAGTGTGGTATTCGTTTCTAAGAACTGGACACCATCCAGTTCGTCCGAGAGAACATCTTGTTGTGCTGATACCTCTGCCATCTCAAGATCATCTTTCAGCTTTTTCGCAATAATGTCGGCCGTACTCAGTGTATTAACGTCAGCGGAGGACTTCGACACTGGCTTTTCAAAACTAAAAGGAGTTTCTTCATCCCCTTCTTGATTAAAATTTCCAGTATTATCATCATGCATATGGATGGAGACAGGCACTGCAACGACCTCACCGATATCTGTGCACTCTTGTTCACCCCCCTCATACAGATTATCCAGGTCAGATAACAGAGCATTTGAACCAGTTGCAACAGGCCCCTTGAGTTCAGTATCATCATTCTCCTTATTAAAAGCGGCTTCTCCAACTTCAATTGAAGTTACAGGCTCTTTATGAGATGTCTCTGTGTTAGCTTCTTCGGTACCCTCAAGATCTTCCTTAGCATCTTCGAAATCATCAATCAAAGCTTCATCAGCATCATTATTATCCACTTTTTCAACTGCAATTTCACTAGGGAATTTCAACTCCCAGGCCTCAGCAATATGTATGGTATATTTTGTTTCATCTTTGACAACAGGCTCTGTAGCACCCTTTGGTAATTTACGTCCTCTAGGTCCTTTGGTCCTACTCTTCCTGACATCACTAACCGGTTCCTCTTCATCTTGTACATCTCTAGTCAAGACACTTGGTAGCTGTTGTCCAGGCAAAACCATACCAGGAAGTGCAACACCTCCCCACAAACCGTTCAAATTTTTGGCGAAATCATTTTGCACTTTCTTGGGTCTCATTTCTGGAGCATTGCCTTTTGTGACATCGTCATTTTCACTTACAATGCTAGATGTAGTCGAGGATCTGGAAGGCGGTTTGGGCTTATGCAATGGAATTGCTGGCTTATTTTCCAGTGCTTGTTGCTGAGCTGCCATAATCTGTTGTTGAAATGCTAATATTTTGGATGAAGGTTTCTTCGGCTTTGGTGGTGGAGGAGGAGCTTTCTTTACACTTCCCCCCGATGATTGTCGAGACAATGGATCTGGTAACTTTTGTTGGACAGGACTATCAGCTGCATATATGTCTAATATATCGTCTGTCAAGCTTGCCGCTGAAGATTCAGTTGCAGATTTTCTCAAAGGACGAATACTAGGTACTTCAGGAATAGAAGTATCTACCTTTGGCCCATTCACGTCGATTGGCTTCTTGGATCTCGTTGCCGGTCTCTTTGGTATAGAAGGAATAATCTCCTGCTCAACGAGCTCCGATTTGACATGTTGCTCATTTTCAGCATCTAAAAGCTCCTTTTCAACTTTAGGAGTTGAATCAGTCTCCTTCGAAGAGTCCAAATCGTAAACTGTTTTGAAAGTTGTAGTTAGGTCATCCAGCGAAACAGAATCTTCACCTACAAGAGCAGTTTCAGCAGCTTGACTTGTTTGAGGGTCTTCAGGAACACTTTCACCAGTGCCAATAGGTTCGCTACCTGACTTATCTAATTCGCCAACTTCAGGAGCGGCAACATCATCAATTGGAGACTTAGAGTTCATATTAGTTGATACCGGTTCTGATGGAACTTCACTGTCTTCTTCAATTTCAGTAGTGGAAGACAGAGCTGGATTTTCAATAGAATCAACTCTTTGTGATCTTTGAGATATCTGTGTAATACTTTCCTGTGAGTCAGTTTTCTGAGGTCGTTGAGGTATTTGTGGTGGTCCAGCATCAGATCCACTCTTTCGAGGCCTCTGTGGTATTTGTGGTATAACCTCATCAGATCCAGTTTTTCTTGGCCTTTGTGGTATTTGTGGAATTTCCTCCAGATATCCTCTTGTAGAAGATTTCTTAGAAATTTCTGGGATGCTACCATCGGAACCTGTTAGATCAGCATTTCGTGGCAGTTGCGATATCTTCTCTTCTGATCCATCTGATTCTGGAGATTGAGAAACCTGTGATATTTCTTCCTTTAATTCACTTTTTTGCCTTTCCGGAATATGAGAAAAACTTTCCAGAGAATTGCTTCTACTATTTGGTATTTGAGGAAGTTGGGGAATCTCATCGTGTAGCTCCCCTCCGGTAGGTCCTTGTGATGCTTTCTCAAAATTCGTCAGCTCTTCAGGATTCTCAGATGAAGTCTTTCTTGGTCTGACTGGAATAGAAGGAATCTCAGAAGAGATCTCAGACAAAACAGAGCTTTGACTTAATTGAGGGGTAGGAGAAGCAGTTGAAGGGACCTTCTTCAGAGGTCTCGTTGGGATAGTAGGAATCCCCGCACTTTCAACCTCTGCCAATGAAGTATTGGATGACAACTTTTCAATAGGATCCAAACCGGAGTTATTTTTCAGTGGTCTTCTTGGTATTGATGGGATGATGGATTCGAACTCAGGAGTGGTAGATGACGATTTTGATAGAGGGCGTCTTGGGATTGCTGGTATTTCCTCATTTTGATCTTTATTGGTTGGTCTTCTTGGAATGGATGGAATGATCGATTCCTCACTCTTTGCTGAGGATGATTTTAGGAAATCCAATGAGGATTTAGATCCCACCAGAGAGTTCTCGGGATTTAGAGAGATGCGATGTTCATCTTCACTCTCAATGCTCTCCAGATCTGAGAATCCATCATCATCGGAATCATGCCTTGAAATTTCTGGCAGGAATTGAACATCAGGCTGTCCTTTGTTAGTACACACACACATTGCTTTCAACAGTCATCAATCGAGTAAGAGATGACACATACTGAACCACTCGTCGACCTGGATGGGCGCTTGGGGATATCAGGAATATCTGACATTGGGATGATTGATAGTTGTTGTTTTAGTCACAGTAATAGGTTGACTTCCAAATTACGTGTCTGGATATTTTTTTTGTGTCAGTCAGTTTATTTAGCTTTTTTTCCCCTTAACTTCCATCTTTAGCGGTTTCAGGATTTTTTGATGTCCCCTTTCTTCGTGCTTCACAACTACGGTGCTTAAGTAAATAAAAATCACTGGAATCTACAATTAAAGAGAAATACAGTTCTCCTATTTCGGAAAATAGACTAAAATTATACTAATATATTCCAGTCATATATAAAGAAAAGTAATATCTAGTACCCTATGAGTAGTTCAATCTGAAAATATCGTTGAAAACATAGTACGAATTTCCTTCCGGAATCAAATGGAAGACTTGAGAGTAACGCTGAGCGTTTTGTTCTTCATCAATCAACAATTCACCAGTGACCATGACCAAGACATCCCCTGCTGGTGAAGCTGGTTGAGCATCTAAAGTGGAAATTCTATGGGTAACCTTGGTAAAACCTAAACCTACCAATTTTTCAACAATATCTTTGGCACCTTGTAATTGAGAAGACTCGAAAGTTAGCATAGATTGATCTCTCTAAATTCAAATGTGGAATGTGTTAGTACCTACCTAAATGTAATAATAACTCTTTCTCAAGCACACAATTATTCTTTTGTTATTGTAAAAAAAAAATACATACGTATAAGTTTCCTAATTGTGATCTATCAGAGTCAAATTGATTATAGTAGAATTCACAGAATTGTTCTAAGTCAAAAACTGGTTAGTAAATCATTTGGTCCCTGTACTCCAATATGTGTATGGCAGAATTCTTCTGCAAGAAATTATCTGATGATACGTACGAGCTAAGGTATTGAAATCGACTAAAGTATTGAAGTTGGTTAGTAAAGACACGAGTCACGGTCAAAGAATACTCATTTAAAGCATGAGTGCTGCATTTCAAAACGACATACCAGACATTATGAGTATTGATTGATAGGTGATTGTTAATCTTCATGTAACTGTTCTGGTTTTGTTTTGTTTTTTGAAATGGAAGAAAAAAAATTTCAAATTTTTTGAGATCGAAATTGAAAGACAGACACACACCCTCTGTGTTTCTAAAGCATATAGGTTTACTTTCTGTTTATGATCCATTCAGCTAATGTTTTAATCAATGAGCTTGAAGCTAAACTGGTTTGAGAGCAATATTCTATTCATGACTTTGTTATGGGAAATAAAATCTGATGTGTTACTACTGCAATTTTATTGCTAATACATGAATTCTTCTGAACTATCACAGCTTGACCTGCTAATGTAATTTTCAGTTCTGCCACAGCTTAATAATTTCAGTTGAAGAGATAGATCACCAGAACTTTTGCTGGGATCGTCCAAAAATTGTCACTTAATTGCAGTTGAAATTAACACAGAAATTGGCTAAGAGTAACTCCTTGGTTCAAATGAATGGGCTTAACATTTTCTGGCAAGCTGGGTCCTTTTCAGTTGCACTATTGAGAACCAGAACGATGCCTCTTAATGTTGATGGTAAGCCATTTCGTTTTTCTTTAGGACTTAGCGATGATGGTGATTGTCGTTTAAAGCTTTGGCTTATTCTATCTGAAAAACTGTACAAAATATTAAACCCATTCTTTGGGTTATGCCATAAAGATTTGTATTTTGAAGCAAATAGTAATATTAACCGATACGAAATCTTCTATTTGGGGCTCCACAAAACTCCAGTTATGATAGGATAGAGAACTAGAGGATGAAATAATAGTTTATATTCTGTACGAACATGTCTCATCTTAAATAAGACAACCTTACAAGACAAGAGAATGGAACTTGAAGCTGACATACCATGTAGTTTGATCTTTTGATTAAAAATCTAGATATTAATTACCTTCAGCGTATATAATGTACATTATTTTACAAATCATTCATGATCAATTTCTTCAAGAAACTGATATCGTCGACAGCTTTTAAAACCTCATCCATCTTTACATTCCCACTTATTTTATTCATCCCAAGCTCAACATTTTTTTTTGTCATCCCACTGGTACTGTTGATTATTCCAAAACTTTCCAATGTGGTGATCACTTCAAGAAATTCACCTTTTTTCAAGACACCGATCAAGTTATCTAATTCAATCTTTGTTCTATAAAACTCATAAAACTCATTGATTGTTTTCAATTTACTTGTTTCTTGTTCGAATTTGATCAACGAACAAACAACAGTCTTTTGTTGTAAATTCAATCCTCTCAATTTGTTCCCACCATCGGTATTGAAATTAGTTGCGTTAAAGACATCACTGCATACTTTGGAAACATTGGCAATAGAAGCCTTTGGTGCAGATTCTAAAGTCAACGATTCAAATTCCTCCTTCGTTAACTTCAACCTCGTCATCTTCTCAACAATCTCTAAAGATCTGTGGCATATATCGAATGCCTTTCTCAAATCACCAGTATTTGCTGCTGTCTTCTTGGAGCATAGTTGAATAGCTACTGGATGAATCAATGAAACTTGACCCGTTGGGGAGATTGATTTCAATTTGGATTCAATAACATTCTTGATCTGGTCACTTGAATAAGGTAAAAATTGCAAAAGAGTAGGGTTGATTCGATTAGTTCTTAAACGTGGTAGAAATCTATCTGTTAAATCCAAGGCATTGGCTATCCCAACCAATATCAATCTGGGTGCATTCTTCTTGGAGCCATGTAAACTCGAAGCATTTGAAAATAACTCAAACAATATCTGTTGATTACCCGTTATCAAATTATCTAATTCGTCAAGGACAACTATCGATATGTCTGCAATCTTGTCATCTGATAATGTCTCTTTTAGGTCCTGGGAAGTATATTTGAGAAGCTTTGATTTTCCAAGCATTCTTTTACAAATCTCATCAAAAATCTGTTCTGGTTTTTTGATAATCATACAATTTAACTGAATATAACCAACACGAAGTTTCTTGTTTCCAATCTTCAAAGAGTGTACGATTTTGTTCTCTTGAAAAGTTTTGCTAATACTATGGGTTTCAAGAAACTTTTTCATCGAGGCAGTGATTTGAGCTGTTTTCCCCGTTCCTGGGGGTCCAGATACGTACATCGAACTGGATTCCAACTTGGTGACTTTTTCTAGAAGGTAATCGTTCAATTTGCCTGCTTCTACTTCCCTGGATGGAAGCGAAGAAGATGAAGCGTTTGTGAATGGTGTAGACCCTCTTTGGAATAAGCATTTGGCACTGTTATATACGGATGTATATGTGGTATTCTTTTTCGAGGGTGTTGTAGGTGGAGTTGTCAACAACGAAAGCTTCTTTGGAGTCAATGAATTCTCATCGAGTTCAACAATTCTTTGCTTTTCCGGTGTTATTGGTGGTGAGATCATCCCATTCAGTATGTTGGCACAATTATCGGCTTTCTCAGTTTCTCTGAGAATACCGTTGTGCTGTGGTCTTTTAGATGATATCACATCTTGATCCGCTTCAAAGTAATATGTTCTTTTCGTTGAGATGGCCATGTCTGATTCAATTTGGTCTTAGATACAGTATACTAATGAAAATTTCAATGTGATAGATATTTTCTAAAATGATCCAAAAGGAAATTTGTGAATTATATGGATCGTGAAGCCATTGTAAAACATGTAGTTAAGTACATCAAAAGAGTGCATATAAAAGTACGCGTGAAATAATTTTTTATATTTTTCACTAACAAAATACTATTTCCTATTTAGGTTAATTACCTTTTTTTCTTTTTTGAATGGTGTTTAAAGTTTTTTTTAGGAAAAAAAGACAGTTTTTTTCTTTTATGCGTTAATTGAATAATTAAGTGGATGTATGGTTTATAAAGAAATAAATATCTATTAAAATTACTAATAGCAAGTTCGGAGAGCACACCTTTTATTTGCCCTCTCCAAAATTGCCATTTCGATTCATAGTTCAAGTATATATATATATATATATATATATAGTTTGCAACACAAATTTTTTTTGTCATATTTGAAATTGCTTTTTCCACTTTCTTTCTCTTCAGACAAGTCCAGCTTTTCTCAATTTATCCTTCTCCTCCTCTTCTTGTCTTATCTCCTCTTTGGCAACAGCAGTGTAGTTCCTGGTTGGATCACGATGCAGTGGATTAGTCCATCCATGTTCGTCATGATCTTTGACAAAATATGCAAATGGGTAGGTGGGCAAAGTTTTGATAGGTGTATCTTCCTTGATCAAACCTAATTTGATTTGTCTATCAATCAAGCCTTGCAAATAATCAGAGATATGATCCCTAAAACTTGCAAAGTTTTTATAGTTGGAAATACCTTCTGATGCTTCAAAAATAATTTTCTTTATAAGCGATGGAACTAAAGGTTCATCCTTCATTTCTTCTACTGAATAGAAGACTGGATGATTGGTGAAGATAATAGCTCTTGATTTTGGCAATCTTCTTAATGTTTGTCTTTCAACTCTAACATTGAATTGATCAGGTGGTACATCACTGTCAACTTTTTCACCCTTTTGTAAGGCATAAACGTTATTACACATCAATTTATGATCCCATGACATATACCACGAGGCTCTCTCAACCATATCTGCAGGTTGCATTTTCTCAAACCATCTCTCCATTGATGTCTTCAATTTGGTTTTATAATCTGGAACTTTTGTATGAATATCATCGATACATTTACCCAATTTTTCTTTAATACCAAATGAACCACCTGGGAATGGAACAGCTGCCGCTTTCAAGTAATGTTTCCCATCATCAGCCTTTAATACTATGTAAAAATCTTCCTTTGCCATCTTGGAGACATAAACCAATGGATGTTCTTTCAATGGTAAAGAAAAATCCAAAAGTTCTCCTGTCAATACATTTTGAACATGAATACCATTATCTTCCGTAGTAAACAACAATGGATATCTTTTCAACATATGATCCTTAACCATTTGCATTAATTCTTCACAAGCTTCCTCACTACCAGGCAACAGACCAATATTTTCATCACCATAAGTGTGATAAATTCTCTTTTTTTCTTCGATGTAATGAACGTAATATTTATCCATATCTAACCAATGATTTGGATCTAATTTGAAAATACTCATAGTTTGATGATAAGGCCATCTGAATGGTCTCCAAGGTCTATCATCATATGTAGCAACTTCCTCTGGAGTGATCATAAAAGGTTCTGGTTGTGGAATTGGATCATCTGGACTGGAATGGTATCCTTTTCTCTTTTCAGGCGCTGGTGGTTTGAGGGGTTGTTTTGGCTGCGTGTATTTATTGTACAACAGAATAATTTGCTTATGGGATAATAATAATGATACTATTAACCCAATGGTCAAAAAGATTACTGGACCAGATGTCATTGCTAGAAATTGATATTAATGATGAGAAAGGCTTGAATATTTGGTACTTCAACTACTCGCTACATAATTTTATATCTCGTAGACCGAGTTTATTCTTGATATATATAGTTATTTTGACATAGATAACCTTTCGTTTTTCTCTTCCTATTTGGGAAATTTTTATGACTTTCAGATCTTTTGCTCCTTTACTTATCAACACTTGTTTTATTTACAAGTGAAAGTGAATGGTAAACAATGAATGATTGATCAGACCACAAAATATATAGAATTATTCAAATCAGATATGGAGTGAATAGATGAGAGATTGTTCTTATCATCAATTTTGATCATGTCTGTTGAGGGTTAAATAGGATTCCACAACTATAGATTGAGTTGGTCTTTTTTTTCTAATCAGCTTTTTACGATATATTTCCATTTTTACTTCAGATGAATTTCTTGTTCATAAGATTATAGGTCAGATTATATAAAAGTAACTCTAGTATACAAAATTATTTTCCCTATTGACTAGCACAATTTCAGTCATTAGGTCACTAATGTGCTATGTATCTTCAGTTCAGTTCAGATCATGGATATTTTTCCTAAAATAGGAATTTTAGTTTTAAACGCACATCCTTTATTTATAGTGTATGAAGTTACTAAAATAGCTACACAGTTGATTTTCTTTTAGTAAAGAAGCTCTTTCTATATTTATTCTACATCTGGGCTACTAAATTCGAAACCATAATACAAGAGTTCAAATCGATCAAATATGTAGTCCACTAATGTTATTGAATTCGTTCAAAACCAATTTTTTGTATAATTATTCAGAAACCGAGAAGGAAACAATAAGTAAAATGATAAGTATGTAATATATAATAAACAACCCACCAAATTAGCTTAACGTCTTCTACCTCTTCTACCACCCTTCTTTCTAGTAGAATCAGATGGAACTGGAGTAACATCTTCGATTCTACCAATTCTTAAACCTGATCTAGCCAAAGCTCTCAAAGCGGATTGACCACCTGGACCTGGAGTCTTGGTCTTAGTACCACCGGTAGCTCTAATTTTAACATGAACAGCAGTGATACCAACTTCTTTACATTTAGCGGCAGCATCTTGAGCAGCCAACATAGCAGCGTATGGTGAAGATTCATCACGATCAGCTTTGACCTTCATACCACCGGTAACTCTGGCGATTGTTTCTTTTCCTGATAAATCAGTGATGTGAACAAAAGTATCGTTGAATGAAGCAAAGATTCTTGCAACACCAAATACTTGTTGACCATCACGAGCTTGTGGACCAAGGGTAACGTTTTCTATAATTGAATAGTTAGTACATTGTATTTTCTTCAAAATGATCAAAAAGTATAATATAACTGGCATCTTGTTCAATCATTCATTAAAAATCTAGTTTCTGGACAATTTTCATTATATGAGCAGATCCAGTTATGAGAGTTCAATGGAATCTATGTCTCGGTTGATGAATCAGTCATCTTCTCTTAACTAAAAAATTTCACTAAAAGTTGATAGACATAGATCTACGTTATAGCATAGACTTGTCAAATTGTTTTCGGTGACAATATTGGCTATAGCACATTGATACCTTGGTTCTCATCTGTTGATAACCAATCGATTACTCTGGCCCTTTATGAAATTTTGTTTCGAATTAAATTTGATGACTGTCGACTGTTTCATTGGTTTCTACAATCAAACTTTTCAACAAAGAGCTATCGCCACTGAAATAGATGATCGCATCACAAACCATCTATAATTCATTACTGATGATCAAATATAAGCTAATGTTGATACATACGTGGAGCCATTTTTGTTCTTGTGTGAGATGAAATAAACCTTCTACTTAATTGAAGAATTTTTTTTATTAATTTTTTCTTTCTTTCTTTCTTTCTCTCTCACAATGGGCCTTTCTCACGAGCAGCGTAGTCGGCAATATGGTGTAGAGGTGTCTTCTGCAACTCACGACAAAAACAAAAAATACAAATATAAGTGGGCAAGACTTCTATACCAATTTTGGAAATAAGCAGTCACACAAATAAAAAGTGTATTTCCTTTACACTACCACCTAGAATTGCAGGTATTACTACCAAACAGTTGGAGGTATCACCAATTGAATATGAATGGTGAGTAGTGATAACAACTACCAAGCAGACTTGGAAAGGTTCAGGAGGAGAAATCGCCTATGTACATGCTTTTTCTACAAGGCACCCAGAACTAATTTTACCACTCTACATTCTTTCGCTTTTTATTAATATTTCATTTCATTAAAGGAACCTAATTCTTGAGTGAAATATATATACATATATATATGATACATCTAGTAAACAAAACCTAAGATCTTACCTGAAACATGCTTTCTTCTAGCTTCTTCGTGGTCCATAATACCAGCTGAAGTGGTCAAGATAACGAAACCAAATTGTCTAGCTGGTAACAAGTTATCGGTCCATTTTTCAATATCGTCAATCTTAACGTTGTATCTTGGAGAGATGACACCACATTTGTTCAATCTACCGTTCAATTGAATGACAATCTTACCGGATCTGTGATCATCAATGTATTCGAATTCACCAATGTAACCATGTTTTTGCATAACTGATAAGAATTTGATGATGACTTTTGATGATGGTCTGATCAAAACTTGACGTTTACCGGTTTTTTCGGCGTTGTTGATGGCGTTTAAAGCATCTGCTAAGACTGAAGTTCTGGTCATGGTGGATCTATTACTTGACTATTCTCGTGATGATGGTATACTACAAGTTTTTAAATTTTTCTTAATTTTTAGCACTGATGTCTTTTTTTTCACACTCATCAGTCGTGTGCAGTTGAAGGAAAATTAAAACAATAGTGTAAAAGAGCACAATAGATGGTAGTGTAGAAAGTTTACATTTTGAAGGCATCTGTTTTTTTTTTTTTTTTTTTTTTTTTTTTTTTTTTTTTTTTTTTTTTTTTTTTTTTTTCTTTTTTTTTCAACAGCCCCTGAAATAATAAAGTCGAAAACACAGTCACATCTAATACAGTTTTTGTCTCTTTACAAACGACTATCTTTAGAATTTTCAAATTTTTCTTTTTTGTAGTTTTGTTAAAAAAAGATACATCTAAGTGAGTTTCAATTTCTATATACTCGATAAAGAATCAAAGATGCCAGTATGTACATAGTGTTATCATCATCATCATCATCATTATCACCGTCATGATCATCACGTCGTTTATGGTTGACATAGCAAGACAGATTCGTATCATTAGTTGGAAGATATTACCAAATTAAAACATGTAACAGAAATTTATCAAAATTTATTCAGATTATGACAGTCATTGAAAGCTTGAACTGGGGTTATAAAATACAGGATCCAGTAATGATATACTGAAGAAAACTACGCAGATATCTCATCCATTGCATAAAATAACATTTCTTCAAATCTTAAAGGTGAAACATGTCAAGTTAACAAACAATTGTGTATTAGTTATACTGTATTCATTGGAAATTCAACTTCTATTAGTCAACCATAAATGCTAACCACTCTATAATGATGAATGATTTGATTACCAAAAGAGATAATAGATATACTAACATTTAAGCTACAATAGTCTCAAAAATCTTTTAGAACTAAGCAAAAATTAGCTAAGGCTCAAAATCAAAACAGACCATTACCACAATGGATCAGATTGAGAACAGGTAACAAAATCCGGTACAATGCCAAGAGAAGACACTGGAAGAGAACTAAGTTGAACATCTAAGCCGCTGGATATACTTTTATGACAGGAGAAGAAGAAGCAGATGGGAAGAAGACAATAAGTTTTTCGAATTGGTTTTTTCTATGATGGTCTATGTTCAGGTATAATGTATATGTTTAATCTTAAAACCAAAATGAGTTTTTTCATTTGAGAACCCAACGAAGAGTTGTATTATGTTTCTTTATGTAATCTGTAGAAATTAGTAAAGACCTAGACAAATTGATAAATTTGCAAATGGCAGGCTTGATCGATTTTTCAGATTGAATTTCCAGAAAAGTTTTTTTTTTTCTATTAGATTTTCACTTATATCTCTAGTCTTTATTCCCCCAACAACAAGTATAACGATGATTACAGCTAAGTACAAGCACCTTAGGATCTACTGAAAGATCATCAAAGGATTCATGATCTAGCAGTTACCTATTCTTTGTCCCCTTTAATGCCTGTTATTGAGGAGATCCAATACTCTAGTATTACCAAGACATTAAAATTATTTTTAAACTCAATATGATGATAAAATTGCAGTAAATACAAATAGCTAGATAGTATTTGAAAATTATATTTTATGATATGATTTATTGCGTTAACAAATTACCTGATTGAGTGAATTATTTATGTTTTTGTGATACTTGTTGAGTTATTGACGCTTTTGATTTTTTAAAGATTAAATAAGATTCTCGTTGACATACTACTGTACAACAGTAAATATGTGTATTAATATTATTATCATTAGCATTGGTAAGAAATTTTTTGCAAAGATATTTAAGGCTTTTATTTGGCCTTTTATCGAAACAGTAATATAAATGCAAGCACGAAGCATGAAAAAAGTTAAATAACACCATTGTACAATAATTGTAATCTCCCATACATAATCTCTTCCTAAATCGAAAATCAGCAGCATCGAGGGGAAAACATTCATCTCTGGTTCTGATAGGTCGAAATTTTGCATCAAAACTCAGACGGACTCTTCAAAAACAGTCTCAATTGGTTTTTCCATAAATGAAGCATGACTGAGTACAGAAACACTTGAGGCACCAATCAACCACAAGACAGTAGATAATGGACTTGCCAAGAATCCCAAAGGCACACTAATCACCAATAATGCTGTATACAATTGTTGAGTGTTTAGTCTAGTGAAAGGTAATACCAAATCCTCACCTTGTAATCTATTGATCAATGTAATACCACCAAACAAGAATAAAATGACAAAGACCAATAATAAATTTGTCATTAATGAATAGACGGATAACAACACAACAATAACTAAATAATTCGCCTGGAAGTATCCCAAGTTATAACTGACCCTTCGCTGAACTTCTGAGAAGTTTGCAGGTCTCGAGACTCTCTTGATATCAAAGAACTCCTGTGGAGGTTTCAATGTTTGGAATGACTGTTGGATCGCACCAGCATTTGCCTGTATATATATATAATGCGTTAGTAATTAATTCCTAGGATTAAAAATTGTACTTGTGTATAATATGATACTCACTTTAAGACGCTCCAAGCTCAAATTCTCGGATAAGTTAGAAAACTTGATTGCATTGTTAGTATATATGAAGGTGTTTATAAAACGTGTCGTATATATGATGAGATATACGTGGTCGATACTGATGAGCGAAAGCCTATGACCGCCACAACAATATGTTCCTAGACATGAAAGTGTGCAATAGTAGTACATACTGAAATACTCGAAAGTTGGGAAAATGACATTTTAATTGGTGGAAGGGGTTTAGATTTATGATAAGATGATGATTTATTATATGATACCTTTTTGGCGTTGATTTTTTGATTTGTGATTGATTTGTGTCTAGTTTGACTTCTTATTTTTTATTGTTTTTATTTTTTTTACTTTTTTGAGAATTTTGAAACTGTGCTTCAATTAGTTATTTTTAGCCGTTTTTCGTTAAAATAACACAGTAAAGAGTTAAGTTCAATTGATGTCAGAAACAAAGTATAAAAACTCCAGCCCTTACTGATGGGGGTTTTAATAAATAATAAATATTAAATAATAAATAGAGTCTCAATAAATAAGAAATAAAATTTCCCATCTATGGATTGGAAATTAGGCTAACCGACTCGCCGTTAGAGTTATACCTCTGATTATTGAAAATTATCCCTCTTTCAGATCCAATGCCAAAACAATTCATAACTTCTTGATTGGCTTCAGATTCTTGATCTTGGGCGCCATTTTCTTCAAGGCTACATTCAAAAATTATTCCATCCTCTAGATTTTCTTCTGCCAATTTATACCTGTTCTTGCCATCGAGACAATAAAATTGAATCTCTGCATTGTTAGGTAAAAACATATCTTTCTCCGGTTTCAATGCCAACAACTTGGCCTTGGGACCCCAAGAGCCACCACCACCGACAACCTCATAACGTTTTGATTTATCATCATACGATATAATAGCATATACTTTCGTCTCCTTCGTCATTGCCGACATGAGTTCATCGTTCAGTTGCAATATTGAGGAAGCAGGCACATTATTGATCTCTTTGATCATATTATGCTTGCTATCGGTTATAATTAGTTTCTTGTCGGTCACCACAGGTTGAAGACTACTATGATGACAGAGGGAAATACTAGTTGCCATGGGTAGAAACTCGCACTTCATCTCTTTGAGTTTTAAACCTGAACATTCATGAAATGGTAACGACTCAGGTTGGTAAAGATATAAAGTTTCAAAATTACCGTTAACAAATAAAGTGTTGGCTAAATTCAATTCACATTGAAATTGATGTTGGTCCTTATCACATATTGAAATCGCAAAGTTCCCTTGAGTGTGAGTCCAATTATTTTTCGAATTTGAATTTTGATCCAGAAACTTAACGTCCTTGATATCAAAATATTGATCACACCAAAGTTCAGATATTCCAGATTTCAAAGAGTTTCTACCCACAGTATCAAAAGCGCCCAAGATCAACTGTATGCTGCGATCATATTTAGTGATGTGATCAACCATTTCCGATGCAACAGTAAGTTGGTCTGGAGTGGAAGCTATGAAAACCAGTTTTGATGTGAATTCTTCGATTATGTCGAGATATGAAGAATCATTTCGTATTATGTCGCTGGGGTAAGTTCTTAGTTTATATCTCAGTGACAACGACGAATGTGATATAGATGAATAAAACTTGCAACTCAAATTAGGCTTTGTCAAAAGTTGATAAAATCGCGTGCTGACTGATCTACGACTGATAAGTCCGATCATGGTCAACTCATATGTGTGGATTGAGCAGGTTAGTTGTTTAGGTTTGTAAAACCCCGATCAAACGGTAAAAAAAAACGAGTAGGGGCTGTTTTTCCTTGAGTTAAAATTATAATAGTCAAAGCATATTAATCAAAATAAACTCACGAACTCATGACATACAATGTAGATGAGATAAAAAAGAAAACCTACAAGTGAAATCTACAAAGCTCACATTATCGTGATAATGGAATTATAAAACCAAAAATCACCAGAACATAAGCACTCATACGTATACATATTGCCAGTAATAATCATCGTATAAAATCTGGTAATAATGACAAAATGATAATAATTGTGAGAATTTCAATTTATTAATCTGCTTTAAACTAACATATATCTTGAAAGTGTCCTTGATTCAATAACAAAAAAACCGTGTGGGACAAAACCATGACACATACAAATAACAAACGAAATAATCTATTTTAACTTCTTCTTTGGTCTCAATTGGTTTGAGTGACCACATTTTCTCTTTCTACAATTAGTGGCTCTTGGTGGTAATCTAGCGTAACATTTTCTGCAAATGGATTTGTCACAGTTGTATTTGGAAGCTAAAACTTTCAAGGAAGGTTCAATAACACCACCTCTCAATCTTAAAACCAAATGCAATGTTGATTCTTTTTGAATGTTGTAATCTGACAAAGTTCTACCATCTTCTAATTGTTTACCAGCAAAGATTAATCTTTGTTGATCAGGTGGGATACCTTCTTTGTCTTGAATCTTAGCCTTGACATTGTCAATAGTGTCAGATGACTCAACTTCCAAGGTAATGGTTTTACCTGTAAGGGTCTTAACGAAAATTTGCATCTTGACCTGGTTGAAAAGGGTGGAGATGTTAATATAACGAAATGATATACGATATGATAAACTTGTAATATGTATCACCTACCTTTTGATATGAGTTAAACTGTCCTTTGTAAAAATTGAATTATAATTAATTCCAACTTTTTTTTTACCAAAAGTAAAAAATTGATTCTTTGGTTATTCCTTTGCGCTGAGTAAGAGAGAAACAAAGAAGTGGAAAAAATCAAAAAAATCAAAAAAAAAATAGATTGGATGAGAATTAGGTCGAGAAACCCTACAAAGTATCACGTGCTTTGGGATTTTATTTTTTATAATCGTTTACTAATTCCGAGATCTGTACATACTGGTAAATATGCATACGGGGTAAATAAATGTAACTACAACTAACTTCATTGATCTATATGAAACAAGGAATCTATATATCTTCATCGATTGAGAGATCTTTGACAATGAATTGTAAACAGATCGGGTTATAAATACTCTTGTATTTGTGATAAGTTTCCAATGCCAATTTTCTATCAACCTGATTCAACAACCTATAACCAGGTCTGACAAATTTCATTCTTCCCACTGTACCCAACCAATCAGCTGTCACTTGTCTAGCTTCTTTAATATCTCCTATCAATTGTAATCTCAAAAACCTGAAAATGACTTCTCCATTTGTTGAAGAGGTGTATGCGTTATAAAGTTGAGCCATCTTTCTCAATGCAACTTGTCCCTCTGTGCTTGTCCATGTGAATCCATCGGTAACTTCATAAGAAGATAAATTGTCGATGAAGACAACATTTTGATTGGCCGTGAATGATTCAATGTCCTTTGCCGAAAAAATGTTATCGTATTCAGATTCTGGGGTTTTGTTTTTGACAGCGGCAATCCACTTAGAACCTAATTGATAACATTGGTCAACTAAAGTGGTATCAAACGTAGGCTTTGGTGGCAATCCAGGTGTGAATAACCAAGTCTTCCAGTCAATTGAATCCAAAAGTTCTTGCTTGTCTTCGAAAAACTCATATAATGAATCCAAAAACTGATATGTATCAACACTCATCTTCTTAAATTTAGAGAAATAAAATGGAATAAACTTATCAAAGTTTTCTCTTCCAACAACACACTCAATATGATACAAAAGATTGAACCCCTTTTCATAAGGAACAGTACTGAAAGCGTCATCTGGATCAGTGTGATCTTTCAAGTTTTGAACCAAACATGAAAATCTGCTAACATTTTCGCCCATTGACTTGATAGAATTTTCCAAGTCAGTCCAACC
This sequence comes from Nakazawaea wyomingensis, assembly GCA_030567715.1. Classification (NCBI taxonomy): domain Eukaryota; kingdom Fungi; phylum Ascomycota; class Pichiomycetes; order Alaninales; family Pachysolenaceae; genus Nakazawaea; species Nakazawaea wyomingensis. Next base: position 142,154 of record JAJLSQ010000003.1, read on the forward strand.
AATGATTGCAGAAAAGTGTCTTGTAGCCTCTCCATGTAATGCCCCTGTGATTCTTCTTTCAATGTACACGGTCCAACCTTCGTTCAACCAGAAATGTTCCCACGAACAATTGGTCACCAAATTTCCAGACCATGAATGGGCCAACTCATGGGCGACAACATCAACATTTTGTCTATCACCGCTCAACAAAGTTCTAGACAATGTACATAGATTACAATTCTCCATACCCAGATAAGGGAATGATAATGGTAATACCACTGAATCAAAAGTTTTGAACTCATAACCAAAAATCAATTTTTCAGCAGTGACAATAAAATTCTCCATATCTTCTTCAAACTCATATTTACAAGCAGCAATTTCACATGGTTCAGAGTAAACATTGGATCTTGGCCCGGTAGCAGCACTCACAATATCTCCACTTACAATAGCAACTAAATATGCTGGAACAGGAACACTTTGCGTGAAGCAGTAAAACTTATTATCACTATTCTTGAACCTCTTGTGTAATGGGGTTGCTATAACGCTTTCTTCAGCTGGTATACCGGACATCAAGCTTGGTAATGGTGATTCAATCCTCATTGAATAGGTACTTTTCACTGATGGGGTATCAAAAGATGGGCACATGGTACGGAAATAGTGCGGTTCACATTGTGAAAACACATATGGTGCAGTTTTACCAGTTGTTTGCTCTTTCTCCATGAATTGAGCAGCAACACCGTCACTAGTGGTGTTGTATGCTACTTGTAATAGGGCTGTTTCTCCTTGAGTCAATTTTGATGTGATTACCAACGGACGACCTAAAGTTTTCACAGCATCTTTCAATTGATATGAAACTTTTTCCCCATTTACAGCAACTTCTTGAATGTCTAGAGCTGAGGAGTCGAGAATGATCTCATCGACATCATTTAACAGCTTCAAGTAGAAACTGACCGTACCGCTGATAATTTGTTTTTCGAAAGATATGGACAAATCCAATTCGGTGGTCTCCACTTTGAAGTTCCAATAGTTGGAGTTTGTTGAGGGATCAAGCTCGGGATGTTGAGCCGGGCAGCGGTCGCCAATGATGCTCTTAAGTTTTGGTGAGATGTGATTGAGTGACATGTTTTGATGATCGATAGTGTGTGTGAAACGTTTTGAATGAAATTTCAAAGAATATAAGCGAGATTGTGCAATATAGTTATTCTTTATCGAAATAAAGGCTTTGCCGTGTACGTGTTGGGCTTTGAAAGAAAAGAACCTTGATAAAGTAAACGCTCTTGAGCACTTCAGCAATGCCTTATGGTACAAATTGTTCGGAACTCTTTTCGATATACCTTGAAACATAAATAGAATACTCTCAACTCAATTGATCTCTAACTCACGTTTTTTTGAACTTTCCTCTGTTTGACAAAAATATCAATATGCCCCATGTTAGTTGAACACATTTAAAACTCTAGTAATATGTTTATAGTGCAGTGAGTTTATAGCTACAAATTAATTAAGACATTTTCTTCTGTGCACTATCTTTTTTCCAAAACTTACCTTTGAGGGCAAAAGAAAAAGAATAAGAGTTTGCCCCAATCTTAATAGAGTTATGGGGTACATACATCAAATACTCAAATAATTTCAAAATTTGTTCTGCAATACAAGTTCAGGATATTAATATACAAGGTTTGTGCCATCCCATTCAAACTGTTATCTTTTCTTTTAACTTAGGAATTCATTCTAAATAGAGATTGAATATTATTCACTGATGGTCGTATACAGTTCAAGGCAGTCATTCCTTGGTTCACACATCGACATTCAAGATCACTTAATTCATCACTACGGTTGTCAGTCCTCGTCACCATCACCTCGAATCAATCCAATTCCACCAAGACTTTATTTTAATTAAGCCAAGAATCCATCAAGTTGACTTCACATAGATTCTCAATTCACAATCAGCATTAGTATTATGAAGATAAAAAGAATTGTTTAAGTCGTCTTCGCATATATCCTTTTTTTATCTTTACTCCCGTATTGTTGTAAGTTTAAGAACGAATGGTAACTATCTTAAGCTAATATATGAGCTTAACTACGACTGAGCCCCTATGAAAAACATTCTTTGAGAGGGTGGGTTTACAGTTTTCTCTTTCTATATTTATAAACATTTTTCAAGAGTTTTAAGAAATCTTTCAAGATTTGAGGTGGTTTCTTTTAAGAGATTAGTTGTTTCATTTTGGCGGATGAGATATAATAAATCACATCAAAGAAATACTTTACTTATAATCAATTTACGAAACATCATATATAGGTAACTCAAAAATTATGACACCTTCTCATTTCGGCACTCATTGCCTTTGGGATTAAAAATGACTTGACATTTGCATTGGAAGAAACAGTTTTGACTATTGGTTCAACATATACATTGGTTGAGGTTTCATATGATATGGAGAGAAAGAAACAGCTCCCACATTAGCTGGAAAACTCTATGCTGTATTTTGTGATTAGGGAATTAACTTGTGTTTCTCTGTAAAGTCTGCAGTTTAAGGGAGTGAAAATTGTATATCTTATGCTCAAACTTCTTTCTCGTTGCTTAGCTGAATATATTCAACTTTGATCTTTTTTATATATAGATTCCACTCCCATTGACTGCCATCACAAATACTTTGAGATCTGAAATGTTGGTGTCTCATAATGATGCTGTTAAGGGGTATTTTAAGAATTACAAAAACTAAGTTTGATACGCAAACCATAATTGGTACACAGGAGTTTCCTCTATCCATACAAGCAATTCCATTATGATTGAACTGTTTGCTGATCAGAATTATTACCGAAATGGTATAAAGATAATACATACTTTTTGAATACAATTTCATTTCCCTTTCTTTGGTAATGGATCACTTACTGGATTTGATTGTCATGATTGAATTCGTGAAAATTGAACACTTATGCGAATATTTTGACATTCGTTGCTTACAAATTCCATTGAATGGAATTGAATAAGGAGAAGAAGTAACATTTTATAAACTAGTGATACAGTGTCATTTTGGGAAGAAGTGGTTCTGAGCCTACGTATCTGAGAACTAAACTATATAAACAATATAGGAAAGTAAGCCTTTAGAAATAATACAATTATAGTTGTATAAAAAAATTAAAATATAACGATCAAAATATATTTAATAAGAACAAGCTTCAAGTCGAATTCTCACAAAAGATATTTTTAATATATTGTACAGGAAGAATGATGCTATTTGAAAGATACAAAGTGTGTAAATAACAGAAGTGAGCTTAATAAAGTGAAATTGACAGATAAACCGAAAGATAACAAGCATACCAAATCAATTTGGCAGTGTCCCTATCGGGAAGAAGGGTTTGAGAAGAAGGCGGTTCCCTTTTTTAACGAAGAAAAAGAAAGCCCCTCAACGGACTGTTACTTCTCTCCTATAGATAAATAAATATGCCACGTAATTAATTAAATTATAAGTGTTCTTGGGAGAATTCTATATTTTCCCGATTGGGAAATGTTTTCGGCCAATTGACCGACCAATGACAAATGCTTTAAAAGAAAAAAGTAAAAATCTCGGAGAATTTACCGTGTATTTAACTCGTTTGGGTACATTAGATGTTGTAGGGATATAACCATTAAACATTCTCTTGGAACACAATTTTGTAGTATAAGTGTAGAAATGTTTTGGTATATAATGGTAGAAATCAATGTATTTTCAACATCTTACCGGTTTCTCTACAATTTTAGGGCATCTATACCTTGTTTTTCCGGTGTTATTTGATGAATTTGGCAGTGGCACGGAGTACGATGCAACAACAATTTTTTTTTTTTTGCCATTTCCAAGGCAAACAACAAAATCTATAAATATTGATTGATTTTCGTCTTCGTCGAGTTTGATATAAAAATAAACAAATCATACATACCTACAAACATAATATTACTATTTATACCACAATATACAACATATATTCACACACATCTATAGGCTATGTCTACAGATAAAAGTTATATGGCGGGAAATTTCACAGTGAATACTCTGGATTCGTTCGAATCTGAATCTGTTCTGAAATCGGCAACGTCAGCAGAGTTTGATGCTCTTATACTCCCAAACAATGATGAGGACAACACATCCATGTTGATGGCATTTCACGATGCTAAACCTTCAGCAATGGTGATCGTGTTGACTTTTGTCGCTTCCATTTCAGGTTTCATGTTTGGATATGATACCGGTTATATATCTTCTGCTTTAGTTTCAATAGGTACAGATTTAGGTAAAGAAATAACAAATGGTGAGAAGGAACTCATAACATCAGCTACTGCGTTGGGTGCTTTGATAGCGGCTTTATTTGCCGGTGTATGTGCTGATATATTTGGAAGAAAACCTGTGATATTGTTTTCCAACATCCTTTTCATAGTCGGTAGTGGTATTCAATGTGGAGCCCATTCAGTTTGGGAAATGATTGGAGGTAGATTTGTTATGGGTTTTGGTGTTGGTGTTGGTTCATTAATTGCTCCATTATATATCAGTGAAACTGCTCCTACCAAATATAGAGGTAGATTGGTTGTTATTAACGTTTTAGCCATTACTGGTGGTCAATTAATTGCATATGGTATAGGTGCTGGTTTGAATAATGTCAAAAATGGATGGAGAATTCTTGTGGGTATTGCAATTATTCCACCTGCAATTCAATTGGTGACCTTCTTTTTCTTACCTGATACACCAAGATTCTTAATCACACAGGGTAAAAATGAAGAAGCTGCTCGTGTGCTTAAGAAGACTTATAGCTCTGCCAGTGATGAATTAGTTGATCTGAAGATTAGTGAATTAGCACTTGTGAACTCAGAGACTCCTGGACAGAAAAATGCCTTTGTCAAGACTTGGACAGCTATTAAAGAGATCCATACCGTTCCATCAAATTTAAGAGCTTTGATTATTGCATGTGGTTTACAAGGTATTCAGCAATTCACTGGATGGAATTCCTTGATGTATTTTTCTGCCACTATCTTTGAAGCTATTGGTTTCGATGATGCCACTGCAGTTTCAGTTATTATTGCTGGTACAAATTTTGTTTTCACATGTGTTGCATTTTTCATTATTGATAGAGTTGGTCGTCGTCGTATCTTGTTGATTGGTATTCCAGGAATGTGTGCTGCTTTGATCTTATGTGCAATTGCCTTTCATTTCATCAACATCCAGTTTGATAATTCAGGTAATGCAATTATCGTGGCCAGAGGTATATCAGGTTGGGGTGTTGTTATCATTGTTGGAATGATCTTGTTCGCAGCTTGTTACGCTGTCGGTATTGGAAATGTACCTTGGCAACAGAGTGAATTGTTTCCTCAATCAGTTAGAGGTGTTGGAGCCTCATACGCTACTGCCACTAACTGGGCTGGTTCCTTAGTTATATCTGCTACTTTTTTGACCATGTTGGAAAATATTACTCCAACTGGTACTTTTTCATTATTTGCTGGATTGGCATTTGTCTCCTTCATTTTTGTTCTCTTCTGCTATCCAGAGTTGAGTAACTTGGAATTGGAAGAGGTACAACAGGTCTTGACAGGTGGCTTCAATATTATTAAATCAGAAAAATTGGCCAAACAGCGTAGAAAAGATGCTGCTAGAAGACATACCGATGCCAACATCAACAAGACTAAAGCTACAGAAGCTGCAGAGGCTGATATATTTGACGCTTAGTATTGCTTAATTTTTCTTAGAACAAGCTGATAAGTTTTATACTTGTTGTTGTCTTTGTCATACATTCTTTTCACCTTTTTTATCTATTGCTTAATGTTTTACGCTTTACCATTACATTTTTGTTTTATTTTTAGGTTTTATATTTTTGTCAATGGGGTGTGTTTAGTTTTGATCATCTTTATAATAATAATAATATTATTATTTTTTTATCTATACAATTAAAGGTTGTGTTGTAGAATGTTTGATTGTACCAAATAATGGATGATGAACAAAATTATATTGATTGGTAAACTGATATATGCAGTTGGGGTGACGGATTATTATCTAGTCCGTTATGCATCCTCAGAGAAAGTCGTGCGAAATGTACCAAAACAATCATTTTAAGTAATTATTCAAAAAGAGTTGGGAGCGCGATGTAATCCACGTTGTGGTAAGTCATGGAGTAGCAGTTAAATGTTGTTTAAACACTGATTTATTGGAATTTAAAGTGGGGAATGGTGATTAAATGAGGTAAGTAGATAACATGAAGTCAATAGAGTCCATTTCAAAGACACAAATAGTGATATGATTTCACAATGTGGTGTGCTAGGTTTACCCTACTTTCGGTAGATAATGCAATCGACCTGAAAATTTTTTTCTTTTTCTTCTTCTAATCTCAAATTTTTTTTTTTTTTTAAAAATGACTCTTTGATCAAAATTGTCATTTTTTTTTTTTCGAATGTAAATATTTATTCATTTCTTCATCAACTATTTATTCATCTGAAAAGCTAGTTAGTTTAATTATATTAGTGATAACACCTAATACAAAGAAGAGCAAGAAAAGATGATGAATATTATAGCAAGAGTTACCAATTTAAATAAAGTCAGATCTTTCCATACTACAAGCTTTGTGAAATCATCTACCAAGACTTTAGGAAGAGCCACATTGACAATCAGAGATGGTCCTATTTACAACGGTTTCTCATTCGGTGCTAACAAGAATATCAGTGGAGAAGCTGTCTTCACAACTTCATTGGTAGGGTACCCGGAGTCCATGACAGATCCATCATATAGAGGACAGATTATCTGTTTCACACAACCTTTGATTGGTAACTATGGTGTTCCATCAAACGTTAAAGATCAATATGGATTATCCAAATATTTTGAAAGTCCAAAGATTCAATGTATTGGTATAGTTGTCAGTGATGTTGCCATGGAGTACTCACATTGGACAGCTGTTGAAAGTTTGAGTGAGTGGTGTAAGAGAGAAGGTGTTGCTGCCATCACTGGTGTTGATACTAGAGCTTTAGTCACCTATTTAAGAGAACAAGGTTCATCTTTGGCTAAATTGACTATTGGTGAAGAATATGATGCAGATGAAGATGCCGCATTTGAAGACCCAAGTAGTATTAACTTGGTTCACAAAGTTTCTACAAAGGCTCCATTTCACATTTCGGCACCAGATTCTAAATATCATGTTGCAGTAATAGATTGTGGTGTCAAGGAAAATATCTTGAGATCCTTGGTTTCTAGAGGTGCATCAGTTACTGTATTCCCATATGATTATCCAATACAAAAAGTTGCTGATAAATTTGATGGTGTTTTCCTTTCAAACGGTCCAGGTGATCCAACCCATTGTTCAGTAACAGTTTCGAATTTGAAAGAATTGATGGAACAACAACCAGACTTGCCAATCTTCGGTATCTGTTTAGGTCATCAGTTGTTGGCATTGGCTACCGATGCCAAGACCATCAAATTGAAATATGGTAATAGAGCTCACAATATCCCAGCATTGGACTTGACAACAGGTAAATGTCACATCACATCCCAGAATCATGGTTATGCAGTTGATCTGAGCACATTGAATCCTGATTTCAAAGAATACTTTATCAACTTGAATGATCAATCCAATGAAGGTATGATCCACAAGACAAAACCAATTTTTTCAGTTCAATTCCACCCAGAAGCCAAAGGTGGACCATTGGATAGTGCTTTTTTGTTCGACAACTATTTTGAAAACTTGGAGGCTTACAAGTTGAAGAGAAACTTGTCAAGTGGACACAAGATTGACGACTTGCTTGTCGATATCTTGCCAAAGGAGAGAGTTGTATAAAGATAAAGATAATATAGTAGTGTAATAAAAACCCAAAATAGCAAAAAGTCACGTGAGACACTCCGATGCCCACCTCCGCATTATTCTACTCCTTCCAGTAGTAGTCAGTAGTTGAACAGAGTATCGGTTCACCCATGTATGTATATATATATATATATATATATATATATATACAATGACTTGAATATTACAAATAAGATCGACAACCCCCAATGGTTATCTACTCCATATCTCTTCTATCACATCCCTACCCCTACCACAGATATCATGTCATGGCCACAACCTAATCCCCCACTTCTTTTGTTAATCAATAATTATTAAGTCAAAAAAGTAAAAAGGCCAAATGCGCAAAAAAAAAATGACAAACAAAAAATTTTCCTTCCAGAAATTTCCAATTTAACGTTGAAAAAAAAAACAAAAAAAAACATGTTGGGATTATAACAGGAAAGGTTTCTCCTTCTCTTTGATTCTCTTTTACTCGCCAACGTAGTACACACATTGATAAATCAACCCTACTCAGTTAATCACAATGTTAAGATTATCTCGTCCAACAATAAAGAGAGCCTCAGTTTCATTACTTAGAAACTATGCTTCTCACAAGGAAATCAAATTTGGAGTCGAAGGTAGACTGGCCCTTTTGAAGGGTGTTGAAACCTTGGCTGATGCCGTTAGTGTCACTTTAGGTCCAAAGGGTAGAAACGTCTTGATCGAACAACAGTTTGGTCCTCCAAAGATCACCAAGGATGGTGTTACTGTTGCCAAGTCTGTTGTCTTGCAAGACAAATTCGAGAACTTGGGTGCAAGATTATTACAAGATGTTGCCTCCAGAACTAATGAAAGTGCCGGTGATGGTACCACTTCAGCCACCATTTTGGGTAGATCTATCTTTACCGAATCCGTTAAGAATGTTGCCGCTGGTTGTAACCCAATGGATTTGAGAAGAGGTTCTCAAAAGGCTGTTGATGCCATTGTCAAGTACTTGCAAGAGAACAAGAAAGAGGTCACCACATCAGAGGAGATTGCACAAGTTGCCACTATTTCCGCCAATGGTGATATTCACATTGGCCAATTATTGGCCAAAGCCATGGAAAAAGTTGGTAAGGAAGGTGTCATTACCGTTAGAGAAGGTAAGACATTGGAAGATGAATTAGAAGTCACTGAAGGTATGAGATTTGACAGAGGTTTTATTTCTCCATATTTCATCACCGATACCAAATCAGGTAAAGTTGAATTTGAAAACCCATTGATTTTATTATCAGAAAAAAAAATCTCTTCAATCCAGGATGTTTTACCATCTTTGGAATTATCCAATAAGACTAGAAGACCATTATTGATTGTTGCTGAAGATATCGATGGTGAAGCCTTAGCTGCTTGTATTTTGAACAAGTTGAGAGGTCAAGTTCAAGTTGCCGCTGTTAAGGCTCCAGGTTTCGGTGATAACAGAAAGAACATCTTGGGTGATATTGCCATCTTGACCAATGGTACAGTTTTCACCGAAGAATTGGATATCAAACCAGAAAATGCCACTATTGAGTTATTGGGTAAATCTGGATCTATCACAGTTACCAAGGAAGATACCGTTATCTTGAATGGTGAAGGCTCAAAGGATAACATCACTCAACGTTGTGAACAAATTAGAGGTGTTATGGATGATGCTGCCACTACTGAATATGAAAAGGAAAAATTACAAGAAAGATTGGCCAAACTTTCAGGTGGTGTTGCCGTCATTAGAGTTGGTGGTTCTTCCGAAGTTGAAGTTGGTGAGAAGAAGGATAGATATGATGATGCTTTGAATGCTACAAGAGCTGCTGTAGATGAAGGTATTTTACCAGGTGGTGGAACTGCTTTTTTGAAAGCTTCAAGAATCTTGGACACTGTAGAAGTGGACAACTTTGATCAAAAATTGGGTGTTCAAATCATTAGAAATGCTATAACAAAACCAGCCAAGAGAATTATCGATAACGCTGGTGAAGAAGGTGCTGTTATTGTTGGTAAGATCATTGATAACTACGGTGATGATTTCAACAAAGGTTACGATTCATCTAAAGGTGAATACGTCGACATGTTAGCTGCAGGTATCATTGATCCATTCAAGGTTGTCAGATCAGGTTTGGTAGATGCTTCAGGCGTTGCTTCATTGTTGGCAACCACCGAATGTGCTATTGTTGATGCTCCTGAACCAAAGGGCCCAGCTGCTCCACCAATGGGTGGTATGGGTGGTATGGGTGGAATGGGAGGTATGATGTAAGTTCTTCCCCTCCCATCAACTGATCCATGTATATGATCCTGTATATATTTAACTCCAATTCCTCAATAGAGACACTGAAAAATGTGGTTATTTATTATATTTTGAACAGCCACAACCACTATTTGTCTAATGTTTTGCAACGAACAAATTTTTTTTTTTATATTTTTTTTTATAAAGTGGAATATCAAAATATAATCTATCTCAAATCATCTAAACACCTTCCATTTCCTATTACAACCAAAGAAGATGCACGTCTTAGTAAGTCTCCAATATGTCACTGAAAACTTAATATCCCAATTTAGATGCTAGTAGTACTAATAGATCACAGTTAACCAACGACGATGGTCCACCTAATGACCTTGCCTCACCTTATGTTAAATTTTTAGTTGATGAAATCATCAACAACACCGATTGGGATTTATCCATTGTTGTGCCATCCCAGCAAAGATCATGGATTGGAAAGGCCCATTTTGCAGGAAAAGATTTATCTGTACAGTATGCATATTCAACCATCAACAAACCTTTGGATAATACATATCTTGGACCATTCCCAAACCCAGTTTTGGAACATCAACAGAATAAGAATTTGAAAGAATGGTGTCTCGTTGATGGTACACCGGCATCTTGTACCGATTTAGGATTACATCACGTATATTCTGATTCCAAACTGCCTGTAGATTTAGTCCTTAGTGGGCCTAATTTTGGTAGAAATTGCTCAGCCGTTTACATCATGGCTAGTGGTACCGTTGGTGCAGCAATGGAAGCTGCATTGACTAACAAAAGAGCTATAGGATTATCATATCTGTTCAATACCAAGGTTATCGATGAGGTAGTTTTGAAAAAGGCTTCTGAGTTATCGGTCAAGATTGTCCAGCATTTGTACAAGAATTGGGATTCCAATACTGATTTATATACAGTCAACGTCCCACTCGAAAAAACTTTATCGGATGACACAAAGATCATATATGCACCAATTTTGGAAAATAGATGGGGAACTCTTTTCAAGAAGGAGAGTAGACTGCATTTAGACGATTTTGGTGATGATATTGTCGATGAATCCGTTCTCCAAAAAGAGAAGATCATTTACAGGTGGGATCCTAATTTTGACAGCACTCACAAATCAGTGGCTGAATCAGCTGGCGTCAATGATGGAAGAGTTGTTTATGAGGGTAATATAAGGTATGCATTTTTTCTTTTTTTTTTTATATTTCATTTCATCCTTTCAAGTTTGTCAAAAATTGTTTACTAACGGAAGTTTTCCCCAAATTTATAGCGTTACCCCATTGAAGGCGGTTTTCAAAGGTGTTCATTCGATTAAAGGTGAAATAAATTTGAATGAGTAAGTGTTTTTTATTCATCGAGTATTGACTATAATGATAGGTATGATTTTGTTGATGTTGTTGCTGCTTTATTTTTTCAACCCTTTCCCTTTTTATTTTTTTCTCCCCTTTTCTTATATTCACTTCCTCAAGCACACTCTTTACCACAGAATTATAATATCATATTTGTTTTCTTCATGAAGGTAATTGCTAACAATAAGTTTTTTTCCTTTTCTAGAAAATCTACTGCGGCATCTATAGTTTTGTCAATTCCCAAATCAGCATACGTTTATGGTGCACTTATCCAATCTATTCAGAAATTTCTAACTAATTATCGGATATACGATGAATTCAAAGATGTACCGAAGGGATCCAAAATGTTTCACTATGCCGATTACGAAGACTTGGATTTCGATCTTATCGCTGCAGATTCAAAAGATTACTTACCTTGCTCATATGTTTATAGAAAGGCTTTGATCAGAAAACATTATTTGGCACATACAATTTTGACATATGTGACAAAGCATCCAGACTCAATTTTGACCAGTGCATTTCCTAGATCGTATCAGTTGGAACTAGATTATGCCGAGTTCTTAGATGAGGCTCTAGATGATTGTTATGAATTGAGAGATGACGTTGAACAGAACAAGGATGGTAAACTTTGGATTTTGAAACCATCCATGAGTGATAAGGGCCAAGGAATAAGAATTTTCTCAAATCTTGACCAATTGCAAATGATATTTGATTCTTTCGAAGACGCGGCCTTGAGTGATGATGATGATGATGATGATGAAGACGAGTGCCTTTCAAAAGAACAGGAAATCAACCGTAGTGCATTTGGTGAATCACAGGAAAAATCAACTGACGGAAATGGGATCATAACTTCCCAATTACGTCATTTTCTCATTCAAGAATACTTGAACAACCCATTATTGTTGCCCGAGTATGGTAATCGGAAATTCCATATCAGAGCTTATGTTCTATGTTCTGGATCTTTGAAAGTTCATTTGTTTAAAAAGATGTTGATGTTGTTCAGCACTGAAGAGTATGTTGATCCTCTCAAGACACAAAGTGGGAAAAATGAGGCAAATGTTGAAGATGAGATATTGTCCTTGGCGGGACATTTGACCAACACTTGTTTACAAGAAGAGATTAGAACAAATGGGGTTTCTAACAAGGATAAGACCGTTGTTGAATTTTTTTCATCTGAATTGGCACTTGATAAGAAACAAAAAATTTTCAATGATTTACAAGAGATCTTAAAAGAGTTATTCAAAGCCGCCACATCTGTAGATCAATTCAATTTTAGACCTTTGACCACTGGATTTGAAGTGTTTGGAATCGATTTCTTAATCGACAAGAATTATCAAGCCACACTTTTAGAAGTTAACTCTTATCCTGATTTCAAACAAACTGGAAAGGATTTGAAAGCCATCATTAATGACTTGTTTGATGGTGTTGTTGAGATTTGCGTAAAACCATTTTTCAATCAAGAAAATGTTGGTGAGATGAATGAAAATTTTACAAAAGTTTTAGATATAGAAACCAATGGATGGTAATATTTTAAGAAAAAATATAAGGCCCTTCTCTTTGACTGCTTCTATTAAAAAAGAAATAGCACAAATTAGTAGATTATACAATACACAATGGTCACCAATTTTTCATGAAAAATATGCTCAAAAAGATGAAATAAAAAGACATGTCATTTATCAACAGAGCTCTCCTCTGATTGTACATTAACATTATCAACTTCACTATAATCACCACTCATCTCTTTTGCCCATTTGAAAATATTTTGCTTGAATTTATCAACTTTAACACATCCATTTCTTATCTTTGTCAAGCATCTGATGTATTCTTGATTTCTTTGTAAAGTGATTTGCGTAAGTTGCCTTGTCTCTTCCAGTTCCTGTGGATCAATTGTATCTAATGCCTTGTTGTGTTTGAAATTTGGTAATTGGAAAAATGGATCTACTATCTTGGCATTATCCTTAGATCTTGTCTGTATCTTGTGATCATCCTCCTCTTCTTTAGTATCGTCTCCATTTTCCGACTCATCTTGGAATAACTCCTTTGGATCACTTATTATTGACAGATTTAAATCCTTCATTGACAATTTATGGTCATAGTCGGGTAAATTTATATTCTCTGGAGTCAACTCTTGATATTCATCACCTAAGAACATGTTCATCAATTTACTCAACTCTATCACATTATCTTGCTCAGATTCAATCATTTCAATGGTATCGTATGCTAATTTCAACAAATGATTTCCTTTCTTTTCTGGATTAAAAACTTTATTTATACTTTTTCTAGTGATGATGTCTGCTGGATGTTGGATTGGGGCCAATATTTCAGTCAAATTTATCGAGGCTAATGGATCTTCATCCTCATTGTATTCATCTTCCTCATCATCATCTCCATTATTATAAAGAGTGGATCCATTTTTGATTTCCCCACTTTCAACACTTTCAATTTGGATTCTATTACCATTGCTATCATAAAGGTTATACTTTTTATGCTTCTTGTTATAATAATAATCATTATTTAAAACCAATCTTTTCTTCTTCTCATTCAATAGCTCCACTTTGAAATCTGAAGGGTATGACCTCAAATTAGAAAGTTTGAGCGACTGATCCACATAAAGTTTGTTACATCTGTTGGACATGGATTCTGCATATGCATTGTTGATAGGTGTATTGATCTCTATTCCTTCCAGATAGTTGTCGAATTTCCGTTTGAGCAAGTTAGGGTTACTGTCATTCACCAATTTCTGTTTCAAATCTATTATATGATCTATTGTCGCCTGATCTGTCATTTTCTCAATTATTTTATTTATTTATCCTTTATAATGAAATATAAGCCATTCGTTCCTCTCTTCTTTTAATCTCTCTCTATCTTTTGAAATTAATTATCATCAAACTTTTTTTTTTGTGTTCTGTATGACTTCCTAAACTAGTACCTTCCTAATATTGAATGTATGTTACCATTGTACACTCCTTTTTGCTGGAAAATGTCTGACGCGTTTTCTCTTTTTTTTTCTGACCCCAAAAACATAAACGCGTTTTGTTCATTTATGTGAGAGGGTGAGAGAATAGAAAAAAATTTAACGAAGATAGAACTTCTTTGATTACATCCTGAATATATTGAACTACAACCAACTTTAAGAATAGATAACATTATCTATCATAATATCACATATATATATATACACACACATAAATAATGTTGGAAGGTAAATTCGAAGAATCATCTTTGATGAAAAAAGTAAGTATCAATCAAATGTATTACACAGAGAGAATCAAGATATACTAACCATACCATATTAGATTGTCGACTCCATCAAGGATTCTGTCAAATTATGTAATTTCAACTGTACAGAGCACGGTATAACTGTGCAGGCTGTTGATGACTCCAGAGTCTTGTTGATCTCATTGTTGATTGGAGAGCAATCATTTGAAGAATATAGATGTGATAGAAATATTACATTAGGAATTGATTTAGAATCTTTCAACAAGATTATCAGAAATGGTAATACATCAGATTATCTTACATTAATTGCTGAAGATTCCCCAGATAACATTTTAATCTTGTTTGAAGATAAGAAAAAGGATAGAGTTTCTGAATACAGCTTGAAATTAATGGATCTTGATTCAGATTTTTTAAAAATTGATGAAATGGAATTCGATGCCACAATAACCATGCCAGCTGCAGAGTTTGCCAAAATTACAAGAGATTTGAAAACATTGAGTGAATCTTTACAAATAATTGTCACAAAGGAAAATGTCAAATTTAACAGTGATGGTGATTTTGGTACTGGTAACGTTGTATTAAAAGGATATGTCGATATGGATAAACCATCAGAAAGTGTTAAAATTGATATGGCTAAACCAATTAATTTGACGTTTGGTGCTAAATATATCGGTGATATCATTAAAGCTACTGCTTTGAGTGAAACAGTTACAATAAAATTGGCAGATAGGGCACCTGCTTTGTTCGAATATAAATTGCCTTCTGGTTATTTGAGATACTATTTGGCTCCAAAATTCGATGACGAAGAGTAAGAGAAGCGTATATGTTTATATATAAAATACAGTTTAATTTATCAATTAATAATAATAATCATTTTCAAAGAATAAAATCTAACAATTGAAAAAATCTAGCTTGTTGAAACAAAAATAAAAACATACAAAACATACAAAATCATCCATACAAAATCGTAATTAAAAATCAAAAAAACAAAAAAATATGTCCTTCCTATTTACTATTCCTTCTCCAGATATTTTGATTTATAAATCCAATCATTTCCAGCTAATTTCATACCAAATTTATCAGCCAACTTAAACCAAGCTGCACTTCTATGCATATTTTTTTTCCTATGAGGACCTTTCGTAGACCATGTCTTACCAGCTTCTAACATGGCCTCAGGGAATCCCAATGAGGCTGATTTTTCAATGAATTGGACCCCATAACTTTCATCTCTATCCACACCCCAACCATTCATATAAGACTTGCCTATTTCCAATAATGTTGAAGATAATGGTTCTGGTGGTTTTGTTGGGAGAGAAGACATTGACAATTCAAATGGATCGATTTCAAACTTGTAAGTTCGAATCAAATCAATATCCGCTGCCCGGCATAACCACATAAAAGACTGTCGGTCATCTCTTCTCACTCCGTATCCATATCTTAATGATAAACCATATAATAACATTGCATCTTTGTTACCACGTTCAGCGGCTAATTGTAATTGGTATGTGGCCTCCTGAGGTTGATTTTGCCGTCTTAATTCAATAGCCAATGAAACTCGAGTTTCAGGTGATACTTCATCAGGCTTGGAAAAAATGAGTTTCTTGGTGATCAGATTCCCAAGTTTGGTCTCACTTCGAGAAACTGGAGTTGATGGAGATCTTTGAAGTTTCCCCTTTGGTGACGATGTTGTTGACAGGGATAAACCGAATTTCTTCGCTGTGGTATATATATTTGAAGTCGTGTTATTTACTGGATTGGAACGAGAGTGACTATGCCTAGGTTTCATAGGTGACAAGAACATTGGTTTGGATTCCTTGACATCTTTTCTGTGAGGTGATGATGAGGTGGCCTCAAATTGGTCTGAAAAATCCTTGGCAAATTTTCTAGGAGATGAAAATGACGATTGTTGATGGATTAAAGGAGAGGTAATTTTGGAAGTAGATGTCAGTCTAGTTCTTGTATAGTTCTGATTTTCATGTGTATCTGACAAAAGGTGTGTGTCAGAGCGAGTGGTATGTATTGGTGGTTTTTCAATATTATGGAGACTTGAACTGTGTATATGAGGATGATGATTATGATGATGATGATGATGATGATGATGATGTTGCTGTTGCTGTTGCTGTTGCTGCTGCTGCTGTTGTTGCTGTTGTTGTTGTTGTTGTTGTACTGTTGGCAGCGGCAGTTGTGAAGTGAGATCACTTGACTTGTTTCTCATGAATCTGCGTTGCAAAGATGGAAATTTATCAGCTGGTGCATAATTTTGATTTCTTTTCACCAGTACAGGTAACAGTGGGAGTCTTTTTTCCAGTAACAGTGACGTTGGGACTAAATTCCTACTTTCCATTGCAGTCTTCATATTAATTGAACGTTGATCATTGAAATGTGGGTTGCCTTGAATTAACTGAGGGTGGGAACGGTTATCTGTGGTGGTTGTCGGAACTTTATTATAATTTGTGATGTTGTTAAGGTTATTATGTGTTGTTCTAGAAGGTAGACCTTTCAGTGAATTATCGTTATATCTTTCCCAATCAATCTCTTCTTCATCGTCATTTAATCCCAAATGATCCAATAATCTACCAGTTGTTGCAGATGATTCAATCGATACCATACTAAACCGCCTGTCTAGACCTATAAAAGAGTCCAATGGTTTATTTGCCTCGAGGTCATCATCTGTAAGATTGGTTGAATCATTCTGTTTTATGTTTTGTGAGGAATGATGCTGATAACTTATCTCGTCCAATGGTGAACTCGGGAGTTGTTTGTTATTCCCCATATACCGATTATTTGATATCAGAATATCACCTTCATTGTCAATTCTCAATTCAGCTGGTCTTCTTTCAACACTGCGATTCATATTAGGAAGCTTTTTCGTCTTGACTCAGTCATGTGATACACAGTGAATCGTCTGTCAGGTAACTAGTTGAGCTGTTATTCCCTCTGTTACCTGCACCTTTGATACCAGCAATAACAGGAGCAAAATGATGACCAAACTTTTAATAATCAGTCTGATCTCTGCTGAAAGAGTTTTATATAATAGTAGTAGTGAATCTGGTCTTTGTGCCAAAAATCAGTATACAATCTAATCCGATGATATGTTTGAGCTAATTGACGAACGGGGTGGGGTCACCAAAAATGATGTTGATCAGAGATCTAATTTTGGTTTTGTTATTTGTTTTCATTTTTTGTTAAGAAAAAAAGTTTTTTTTTTTAAATTTAGCGCGTGGATGATGGTACCTTACAATAACAGAGGTACAAAAATAGATCAATCCTAGATCTGCGAAGGTGTATGTAAGCAAGTAGACAGACATATTTTATATAGCAGAAACTCCATTTATACAATAACTGTGTAAAGAGGAATTACTCCAGAAAACTTAAGGAGCAAATCTACATCCGAAATAAAGAGGTTCTACTACCTGAATCAATAACAACACATATCACTTCAATTCGCATATAATGACATCACAGAATATTTTTTAAACTTACACATTTACTATCTTTTATTAGTGTTCATTCATTCATTATTTATTTATTCTATCAAAGTCTTGATGCAAATAATTAGTACTAGCATGGTCTTAAACATTGAAATGTTGTATTTTATCATCACCAAAAAGCTCAAAACCTTTCGAATAGACAACCACTATGAGATTTCTGTTTCGCCAGATCAGCCATCAAAAGTAGTCAGCTTCAAAATAGGCATAAAAGGAAATAAGGACATAAGGACATTAGACTCCGCACGAGGATTTGGAATTGATTTGATGATTGAGTTACTTGCCATCATCATACCCAAAATTAGTATTTTCAACAGAATTACCGCCATCATCTTCTTGGCGTCTAGATTTTGACAATTCCAATGACATTTCAACATTAAACCCATCGGTCAAGACAGATTGTACTTCTTCCAAATCTAAACCTGACAACTCGGGATAAAGAAAATAAACAAATAGTATAGATACAAATGTCAAAAGAGCAAATAGTAGAAATGCTCCTGTAGGCGTGATATTTTTCAACATTGATAAAAAAGTAGAGGAAATCACTAATGAGCCAGCCCAATTAGTGGCCGTTGCATATGAAGCACCAACTCCTCTGACGTTTTGTGGGAATAACTCACTTTGTTGCCAGGGCACATTTCCTATACCGACTGCAAACCCTGAGGCAAATAAAATCATTCCGATAATAACAAGAATACTCCACAATGAGCTATTAACTTGCTCCTTCAATTGCGTTTCACCTTCAAATTTTATACCAAGATAATGAAATGAGATGGAACATAAGATTAAAGAGCACATCATCAATGGTAATCCAAAAAGTAAGACACGACGACGACCAACTTTATCAATGATGAAGAAGGCAACAACGGTGAAAATAAAATTCGTTCCTGCTATGATGATCGATACTGCCGTGGGGTTGTTGAATCCTATTGCTTCAAAAATTGTCGCAGAGAAATACATAAGAGCATTCCAACCGGATAATTGTTGTATACCTTGTAAACCACAACCTAGCACCAAGGCTCTTAAATTTGAAGATACCATATGAATTTCCTTGATAGAGTTCCAAGTCCTATTGAAAACATTGGATCCAGAAATTTCGCTATTGATCAGATACAATTCATGAACTTTTGCGTCAATCATAGTCAGATCAGAACTATTACAAACCCTTTGTAAAACACTTGTAGCCTCTTCCAATCGATTTTTCATGATCAAATATCTTGGTGTATCTGGCATGAATATGAACATAACCAGTTGTATGGTACATGGAATCAACGAAATACCAATTAAGATTCTCCAACCATTATGAACGTTATCGATTCCAGCTCCAATAAAATAAGCAACGAGTTGACCACCAGTTATTGCCAAAACGTTGATTACAACCAAACGACCTCTATAATTCGTAGGTGCTAATTCACTAATGTACAAAGGAGCAATCAATGAGCCGAATCCAACACCAAACCCCATAATTAGCCTACCACTAATCATAATCCGTACACTGTGCGCCCCACATTGCAAAACAGCACCAACTATAAACAAGATATTGGAAACCATCATCACCATCTTCCTACCGAATAAATCGGCAAATATTCCAGCAAACACGGATGAGATCAATGCCCCTAAGGAGGTTGCCGAAGTTATCAGTTCCTTATCTGCATACGACAAGACTCCGCCCAAATCATCTCCAATGACAACCAAAGCAGAAGAAATATATCCAGTATCGTATCCAAACATAAAGCCGGAAATAGATGCAAGAAATGTCAAGAGAGCGATGAAATGGGAGGGTCTCGACTCATCAAATCCTGTTGAAAATAGAGTGTCGGCGGAATCGTAGATATGTGGTGCAGATGTGCCGCTGGATGATTCATCAAACTGGACTTGGGTCGCGTTGCTGTTAAAGACATAAAGATGATCCGTACCATTAAATCCATTCGCCTTATCCTTCCTTTGGATTTCACCAGTACGGTATGATCTGTAATCCATCGTTCGATATAACTATGGAAATATTAAATACCGATTATTTATTTGTTCTCCACACTTTGGGGTTCCAAAAGTGTTAGAAACTTTCAACAAGTTCCGCCAATGGAAACAAAGTGATTGAGAAAGCACTGGCCAAAGAAAGTATCAAAGATAATGATTGGATTCTAAGAGTCGGTTAGAGATAAAGTGTAAGGCGGAGTGAAACGAAATGAACGGCATGTCATGCGTTCCTTATAGACTTTTGTTTCTTAATTTCTTTCTTTCTGATCTATTTTTCTGTATAAATGAGACGCATCATTTTTCGAAATATAATTTATACAGAATACTTGATCAACTATTGCAGCAATGCTAAACAGAGTAACAAAGACAGATTTCAAAAAAGTCTTTCATTTATTTTGTGTACTATTTAACTATACCAAAATGGCAATTAACTAATAACCAGATACACAAGATTATGAATTTCATCTACATCATGTAAAAACTCACATACTCCAACAACTATTACTTGGGGTCAAGGGTTTCCAAACTTTTATGGTTCCATAGATTCAGCAAATTCACGATCGTCATATTCTAGGCATTCTGAAAGATATATAGATTCCCATCGATATCTGGACAGTCAATGATATACTCATTATCTGACTCGGCGTCTCCATCGGTGAGCAAAAAAGTAATCACATTACTGCTCAGTGTGTACTTTCTTGTCTTTCAATCGTGATAACTCAAAGTCGAGTATATACATTTCATTATCGTGCAATAAAGTGTTTCGTAAAGTCTACATGAATAATCCTATTTCAGTGAATTTCATCTATCTGTAGTATCATTTTTCTTTTTATAAGTCTGTCATATTTGTATCACACAATGGCTGAATTCTATTGTCATTATAAATGGGCTCTGGCAAATCCACAACTCATTTTCATCTGGGAAGAATCCAGTCATTGCTGGTTGCTCAAAAAACAGATTAGACAATTGACTACCGTGTCTCAATAAGCTAATAAATACTTCTCTTTCAGTATGGTAGTTTTTGAATCCAATTAATAGCATAATTCTCCTGTATAATGCTCATATTGTGTTTCCGATTTAAACCCGTCATACACTTTTATGGTGTTTGATGTTTCGAGAATGAGAAAAAAAAACGGACACCTTCTCTTGAGAGAAGTCAATTGATATGGAGCAGTTTTGCATACAGTTCTTGAGATCTTTCTCTTCAATTTTATGATTTGAGAGTTTATATTACAATAGCCTAATTGTAATTTTTAATTACTCATACACTTTAGAGAAAATCCCCCAACATGAAAGTTTTATATCATTATATCTTTCGAGTCTCCGTTTCCTCTGAAATCTTTTTTGAGATTTCCTCTTTGCTTCCTCCGTTTATTCCTGATAGGAAGGCTGAGCTTTTTTGAATAACATTCATGAATTCAATATCTAATTTCATGGAAAAGATGAAACTTTTAATCGCATGAATGTTGCCTCTTTTCTAAACTCAACTGGAGATTTAACAGTGTTTTTGTGAATTCACCCTAATAAGACCATTTTAAGTGAATTCATTCCCTTGCCAGAGAAGCGAACCACCTTATTTATATTTGAGTGACAATATTTCATGGTTTTTATCCAAATTTGTTTTCTTAAATTTACCTCGATCAACCCCTATGAAAACGGCATATCACTCAATTAGCCGTATAGCAACCAGTATTCCACATTTAAAGAAGTTGATGAAGCAAAATATTTGTAATGATCGTAGTTTATCTCTTTAGTTGTTCCATCTTTGACCAAATTTTGCAGATTCATAGTTAAGTGAGACGAACAAACCGATCATGATCACTTTCTTTATAACAACTTAATCTTCTGCAGGATAATTCATTTCTTAATGGATACTCAGTACCTCAACTACACAATTTTACTACAAATGGGGTTTGTTCAGTGTTATTATTGTTTTATATGATAATTGGACAGAATATCTTTTTTGACAAGTAAAAAAAAAG
Organism: Nakazawaea wyomingensis; assembly: GCA_030567715.1. NCBI lineage: Eukaryota > Fungi > Ascomycota > Pichiomycetes > Alaninales > Pachysolenaceae > Nakazawaea > Nakazawaea wyomingensis. The sequence continues at coordinate 164,175 of JAJLSQ010000003.1, forward strand.
AAATCACAACAGATTTTTGTAGGGCGTTACTTCACAAAAGCTTATTTAACAATAAACTAATTAATTGTACTACTAAAAAAAAAAAAAAAAATAGGCAGGATAGAGAATAAATTAATTTTCTCAGTTCGAGCTTTGGGTGTTCAAGTCATCCATCCCTAGAAGTAATGTCATTGTTACATAAATCTTCTCTTGATTAATTATTGTTGATTCATTGCCAATTGGTCAAAGAAAAGTCTGTTATATCAGAGAGTTAAAATAATACGAAATAGACGTTCAAAGGTGCAATTTTTTGATTTGATTAGATATACATAAATAACTGAAACCGGAAAAAATATGCAGATAAGGTAGTTCTTGGTAACGTTGGTTGAGTTATTGATGAGTATTCAAAAGAAGAGTCTGAGTAGAAGTAAATGAAAAATCTGATTTTTTGCTTGACGATAAAAGGGAAGGAAGCATAATATAGCATTTCGAAAGATACATTTTTCTCAAGATTTCTTGTGTGGAGATATTTCTAGGGTAAAATTTTTCGAATATTCAATATCAAACTAGAACAATCAAACAGAAGATAATAATGGAAATGGCCAAAAAGGCTCTCTTTGGTATGTAGAACTTGTATTGATTTATTTGATAAAGTTTACCTGCCAATCAGAGCATACGGGAACACTCAAATAACCTCTGTATCACGTTCGCTCAAATCAATGGTGGGTTCAAAACCAAATGAGTCGGCATAAATTGCTTCTGGTGTCCAATACCTTATCAAAATGACGAAAAAGATTAAAGGGTCAATCATCATTCCAATAGTAATTCCAAAAAGTTCAGCGCTTGGAATCCATTCTGTTGAATAACCAATAAGTGTGGCAATGTTAATCTTTAAAGAAATAATTGTAACAACAATCAGGATAACCAAGAGCAAATAGGCCAGTGGCAAGTAAAACAACATCAATTTTAATGTCATTGCTCTTCTTGTTGAAGATCTTAAAGATAATGATTTCAAGAATTTGTCAGTTCTATAATATTGAATAACTTGATAAATATATGTAACCATCATGAATACGGAAAATATAGCTGGTACAAAAAACGAAAGTAGAGTACTGATGGCATAAAGAGCAACGATAATGAAAACAGGTCTGTAATGATAAGATTTTAATGGATATTCAGCCAGTGGTAATGCTGTGTAACCTCTTGCCAAAAGAGTGACAAAAAACACGTTAGCAATACCGACAAGGAAAGCCAAAGCATACCTCATAAATGTTAGCACACTAGAAAGAAATTTCATATGATGTCCAATAATTGTGATTTCAAGTGAGTTCAATATTGGGAAAACACATTCCAGAGCAACGAAATAAAGTATGATCAACTTGTTCAATGTATCCAACTCCATTTCCTTTCCCTGCCATCTCTTGACATAGTACAGGATCAACAGTAATGACAATAAACATCTGATGATTGAAGCCATCCTCAAATTGGTATCTGAACCAGATATACCATTAATATACATTGGAGTAACATCAATTGAAGAAGTGGATTCAGGTGACATGTTATGGAGATATGTACAGTAAGCACCAGTCTGCTGGATTGCATAAGAGACCACATTTGCATCGCTAGTCAAGTACTGTTGCATAGAATTTTCTTCACTGAGTAAGATATCTCTTGTCAAAAACCCCTTCTCACCTTGTGTACAACGTCCTTCGGTGATAGCCAGATCATCACAAAGGTATCGATTCAAATTAGCGAAGTCGAGATCTTTTTTGAAATCATGTCCTGGGGCAATCAATAATGACCATTTCGAAGCATCTTTGCCAGTTAAATTAAATTTGATACTTGGTTGATATTCAACAGATAAACCACTTTTAGTAAAGAAATTATAACATTCAAAATGATCTTGTTTTATCGAATCTCCAATAGGTTCAGCGGCATTGGAAGTAGCCAACAAGAATCCAAGTGAGACAATAACAGAATTAAGTCTCATTTTAGTTTTGTGAAAAGATAAAAGTTGTTGTTATATGTATGCCTCAAGTGAAAGGACAGCAAAAAAAAGCCCAAGATCAAATACAAAATATCAAAAAATCAATTCCCAGCTCTGCCTAAAAATAAAATAAAAATAACTCTAACATCTGTCACAAACCTTTTTCGGCTACAAGAAGGACATCTACAATCTAGTTGATATTAAATACACTACCCCTTTAACTTCTTCATCGTATTTCATAACATAAGTCAAATCAAATCTCATCCTAATAGCTTTATATTGGTTACAGTCTAAATGTTACAATTGGTTCAAAAGCAACGAAATTAATTAGATTAATTGATCACTCTCTTCTTTGTTTCCGAGATATTTGGAACTGAATTAACACAGGTTTTTTCTAGCTCACATAGTTAAATATTGATCAATACAGGTAACTAACTGCACTACTATTATTTAGTTCACTCTTCATATAAATCTTTAATAATGGAGATACAGCACATATTTCTGCTCACAATATGACTTCTAGCAAAGAACTTGCCTCTATATATTAAACCTTGATTGTTCAGAAAAATCAATTTGATAAACATTTGTTTTATTGAGTAAAGGTCAATTATCATTACACCTCGATGACACAAAAGGAGTGGTGCAGAAGGGAAAAACTGTGACCAGTAGGAATAGAACAATGAGTATGCCCAATAAATCAAAACATATTCAAATTGATAAATTTTAGTTGCTAGGCATATTTCTTATGGTATTAATAAAAGTTCAAAACGTGTCCAAACGAGTCCCTAGTACAAATAATATTCTTGTTATACATATAATTGAAAAGTTTCATATGTCACCCCAAATATCATACAATACTTTAGTCGTGTATTTTCTAGCAAACATTCCCAAACATGGGAAGTAAGATGAAATAAATTAAATTTGAAATGAACAAAAGAATATGTGTGTGTGTGGGAGTGTGCCTTATCTGTGTTTATATTCTTTGCATATAAAAACTAGATAATACAGAAAAGACCCCCCACACAATGGACTACATCAAACAAATAGTATATGGACCCGACCCTAAAGAGGCTTTTAGGAAAAGCAAATCTATGACAAGGAAGAATATACGCCAGTTGGATAGAGAGATATCCCAAATATCCCAATTACAGAAGAAAACAGAAACTTTAATAAAACAATCCGTAAGGAAGAAAGATCTCAAGGCCAGTAAGATATACGCTAGAGAATTAGTCAAGATTAATAAACAAAAACAGAGATTATCAGCTTCTCGTGCCACTTTACAAAGTATCAATATGCAGCTAGATGAACAACAACAACAATTGAAACTCACCAATAAGTTATCCCAATCAACAATGATTATGAAAGATGTCAACTCTTTGATCAAAATACCGCTGATGAATAAAACAATAAGAGATCTTTCCCAAGAATTGACGAAATCTGGTATCATGACAGAGATGGTTGATGATAGTTTTGATATGATGGATGACGAATTGGATGAAGATAGTGAGACAGAGGAGGAGATTGATAAAATACTAGAAGGATTCATGGAAGATAAGAAGACAAGTGAAGCAACACGTAATGAAGTGGTACTAGAAGCTGCTCCAGTTGTGCCGGTGGAAGAAGAAGAAGATGAGGAAGAGAATGAGCATGAAGTCAATTTGATGAGGGAGAGGTTGAAAGCATTACAAAGTTGAGTTTTGTTATTGTAATTCAATTTAATACATTATAATTATTTGAGCATTAAATCTGGATAATGATAGTTTGTTGGTTTTTCTCTAATCATTGATAGTTGCAATTTAATTGATAAAAAAGGTCTATTCTGTTGTAATTTAATTCCCAAAGTTAAAAAAATTTAGAATCACAAACAAAATAGTTAGTTAATTAGTTACATAAAGGAATGAAAGTCTTGAATCAGTCATCATGACAAGGATGGTGAATTCGATAAAATAAAACAAAAAAATACATGAACATAATGAAAATTAAAATTAAAAGCAAACACCAGATATTGAATCAGCCACCCTCCAATGAATCAAAGATTGGAATTAAAATCAAAAAAACAAAAAACAATAACTAGAAAAACAACACCCATTCAATATAAACCAACCAGAAAAAAATACACACACACACATATACACCTGTGAGTCTAATGAAATAACCAAATAACAAAACATATTCAAAACATATTGATCTAATAATTCATATCCTTAAAGACCATTTAGTGTTACCCTCTGCAAGAAAAAAAAAATTCAAGAAAACAGAATCAAAAAAGGTAAAGCAAAATTCTAAAAATTTTCCTCGGAATTAACGATATCATTGATATCAATTTTAATTCTCTTCTTCAGTTGCTCATCCTCCACTTCAACCGTATCATTCTCTTCTTTTTCGTCGATCTTATCTTCCATAACGCAATACTGATGATTCTTGATCAATATTTTCTCTTTTAAATATTTTTGCTCCTCCACTTTTAAATGATTCCAATTTTCCAATGAGCTTAAATTTTCATTACACAAGTTTAAAATTTTCTTGATCATTTCTAAGGATTCTTGAGCCAACACTAGTACTTTACCATTTGGATCTAACTGATCTTTTAAAATCAAATCTTTTTGAACAGACCAATTATACGGTAATTTTAATAATAATTCACGTACTGTGGATCTTGCAGGTTCAGGTAAGGAATTTCCCGTGAATTTGGATACAACTTTGACAATTTTCTTGACGGTACCCACTATCTCAGATTTAATTTCTTGGGGTCTTTTTTGTTGTTGGTCTGATTGTTGATTATTTTGAGAATCTATCGGGTGTAACTCCGGCGATGGTGAATGCGATGTATTAAGTTGAGTTGTCTTCATCGATTCTTTAGCGTCATGAAACTCTTCTTCTTCTTCCTCTTCTTCATCTTCATCATCCTTTTTGTCATCTTGTTCCAGACTGAGAGACAATTTCTTTTGTTTTTCTTGTTCACATATTTCAGAAAGATGTTCAATTCTTAAATTCAACTGTTTGTTTCCCAATTTCAAAAAATTGATCATCATTTGCAATTTACGACGACTTTCTATATTGAAATTGGCCAAACTTATATCTTTTAAACTTTGTAATTTTTGTGGCTCTTCTTGAAACCATCTTCTCTTGTTATCCTCGATCATTTTGATTGACGTTGTAATGATGGGATGAGATGTAACTTTATTTAAAAAAGTTTCTTGAGGTACTTGTGCTTCTTGTTGCAGTTGGGTATTATTAGGTGATGGCGATGGATGATGTGATTGTGGTGGTTGACTATTCTTAAGTTTTCCTAATGCTTCTATGGCCATATATATGTCATCCTTATCATCCAGATGTGAGTCTGTCTCTTCTATGGGTAATAACGACAGACTGTTAGTGCCATGTTCATCTTGTGTCATGTTGTAGGAAAAACTCATATATATATAACTAAGTTGGGATAAATCTGAAAAAGGAGTGAATGTAATTTATAAAGAGTTTGTGTGGGGAGACGCTGATAGTGATTACTTATTGGCGCTAGTTGGGTTGAGTTAATATCCTTTTCAACAACTTGTCTCGGTGAAGTGGTGTGCCTTAAAAGAAAAAAAAAGCACAACCCCAAAGACGCTGTTTAAAATTTTCCTTTTCTTTTTCGATTTTGCTTTGCGCTAAAAATTGTTGGATTTTAAATGCCATATGATATTGAAGCAACAAACCTAGCTTCTCACATATGATATTGCAACCTACGGATGACGTTCAACAACTAGTCAAGGACAGTTATAATTTAATCGATAACATTGGAACATGGGCTCAGGATAAGGTGTACCACTTTTCAACGGTATCTGTCCAGACATATCACAATACAGTGGAGAATGAATACTGGTGTGGTCGATCAAACAAATTGAAAGGTAATGATAAATTGTACAAGGGTTTCTTAAAATACTTAATTGGAATGGAAAATGATGAAGTTAATAAATTGAATCATACCAAATATGAAAGACATTACATTCACGCACTACATTCATTTTATGAAATGCCATGTGACAAAGAGCACTATATATTAGTGAAATTGATCTACAACATATCGCCTATTTTACAGAAGAGAGAATTCAACGAGTATATTTTGATACAACCACCCATCAATCATTCCGAATTTGGGGGCAGTAAAGACGAGGAAATATCAATGGTGATCTCTATGCCTGCTGATTTACCTGCGACAAATGATGGCGAGAATACGGTGAAGGCGATTTACCAATCGATAGAACGTATCATTTACAATACCAAGACCAAAGAAATCCAATGGGATATGATTACAAGTTCAGATGCTGGTGGTAATTTACCAATGTTTCTACAAAAATTGGGGATCAACAAAAGTATTAGTCAAGACGTACCAAGCTTCTTAGACTTTGTTCATGAACAGCAGCAACAATAGGAGAACTAAAAAAAAAAGAAAAAGACTCAACAAAATTGTGGTCACTTGTATATATATATAGATAGTTATGAACTTCCCTTGTCTTAAAAGATAAAATTAATTGCTATTTATATGGCGGGATGGATGTATATTGTGTTATCTTAATCTTACATCTTAATTTTTCTTCTTATTGATCAATCTCTGTATGCCATATTTTTGCCTCGTTGTGTATTTAGCCCCGCCCACTATGGAGGAGTGCATTGCATGAAATGCATGTGACATAAACAACCTCCACAAAAAGGTCTTTCTCTCTGCTAACGCCGCCATTTGACCAACAAAAGTTTTCATATTGATATTGCCACTAAAGTTGAATTACATTCACTTGATTTAATTACTTATTATTCTTCATCCAGGTCCGAGTCTGATACCATAAATTAATTTAGTAAAAAAAAGCGTAATGCTCCCGGCGGGGATTGAACCCGCGACCATCGCGTTCCTCACACGATTAAACATAGATTTAAACAACTATAAGCACGAAGCGCTAACCTCTGCGCCACAAGAGCAAACGCAAGCTAAATTTGGAATTTTAACATATATATCTGGAGGGATTTCGTAAAACCGTGCACGACCTGTTTTTCCCCCCATAACCAGACATTTTTATTCTAGCTCTCACAGAAATGTGAAGACTTGATGCTTGATCATACTCTAAATGAAAATAGAGCGCAATATTGAGGTTTAGGTTTCTCAAGAGATAAAGCTTATAGATATATATAGCAAAAAACTCTTTGTACTCGTAAAAAAAAAAAAGCTGCAATCAAATGTGATTCTTCTGACGAATTTTTATTATTGATTATATTCATTCAACTATACAGTTAACGACTTCTTCCTCTTGATATTCGGAATACTTTCCGTTGATCTAGGTGTATTTTTCACAAAAGAATCTAACTACTTTTTTGCAAGTAAGGTCTTTGTCGGATTTCAATGAAAGAAGATTGTACAACAAATAAAAGTTGTGCTTTAAATTAGATAGTTCTTCGATCCCTTAATCTGAACTATGTGTATTTCAGAAACAGCCCCTAATGGAGAATTCCAATAGCTGCAATTGTTCAAGAAGACCTTAAATTTCTTTAACACCCCCTTTTAAGGAAAAAGAAACCCTTGTCTGATCTGGAGGAGTTTTCTTGTCAGAAGAGGAAGTGTCGAACCGCGTTACAAATGTATATTCCTTATTTTCTGAATGAGGTAGAGCCGGATTAAAGAAGTAGGGTAAACAAGATAGAGTTCATTGAGTTCACGATCGAATAATACGAATAAGTAGCAACATGTGAAGTATGTATAAAATTTTAACTAAAAATCTTTAGAGTCCATCATAATAATTAAACACAAGAAACAACAAATACGAGAGCAGCGATAAGAGACATAGATAGCCTTGCCTGACTTGCAGAGTCCGTGATTTGGTTATTGCCATAGCCTTTATGGAAACCGAACCCTTTGAAATAATCATATTTGTGAGATAATGCTTCTTCCTCTTTCAGTTTAGTTTCTCGTTCATGCCAAGATTGATTAGTATCCTGTACAAATGTTTTATTGCGATCGATGATGAGAACTTTCGATTCGGAAGGTTTGTTGATTGTTCCATTGATAGGAGTCTTAGCCAACTTGTTGTAATCACTCCAAGAGACAAATATAAATCGTTCACAATCAATTGGTTCATCATGATATGATACATCATTCTCGAAATCTTTATCACATGGATCAATTTCCTTACTTTCCTTTTTCAATTGCTCAACTGCTTCCCTTAATGAGAACTGGGCATGGACTTCAGAGTTTGCCCTCAAACTGGTATTGTTAAGTTCCGCTTTATTAAGGTTATCATCATCATCAAAGGATATAAAGACAACATTTTGAGAATCTGAAGTTAACTGTGCCACATTCGACAAGTCATTCTCCAGCTTAATTTGCTTCATAAATCTTTGTTCGGCAAGATTCTTATTAGTTAAAGCAATGAAAATAATCCGCCCTTTTTCATCGTACACTGAATCATCATCTTCCTCTTCCACTTGACAATCATTAAGAAATTTTTCAAACCATTCTCTAATCGAGGACTTGTTGATAAAGTCATTTTGTGATGGAAGAGAAGACTCTTTAAAGTATATCGGTTCTGATTTCTCTAATCCAAATTTGACATATAAAATTTTTTTCGGCCAATCGCTATCATCATCACAATCATCTTCCTTCTTCTTCTTCTTCTTCCAAGGAAATAACTGAGCATCCACCTCTGCTCTTTCACTATTGGCTGTTAAGGAGTGGTGTTTAAACAGAGAATCAATTGATGTCTTCATTTCTGCTACGTTTCCGGTAATATGTAGAGCAGATTCAGATTTCTCTCCAATTCCATTCAGGCTTGAAATACCAGTAGTTGCCATGTTATTTTCGATAATATGAGATACATCATCCCCTAGAACAGATCCTTTCAGTTGACCAAGGGCTTCACTTTTGGCAGTAATTATACCTACTTTCATGTTTTCAGCTGATCCATTGGACTTCACTTCAAGAACAGGCTCTGCAGCGGGTTTCAGTTTTGTGATACTTTCGAAAGAATTCTGACCATCTGATATCGCTGAATCTAAACTTTCTGTGAGACTACTGCCATTCGAGCTGGAGGCACTGGTAATTTCCTTTTCGAATGGTACGTTGGGTGAATTTTTGCCATTAGCGTCAATTATAGGAGCAGATTCAATGATATGCAACAGGATCACTACAAAATGAGCGATCTGAAGAATCTTCATTACTAATAAATAGACGAATGAAGATACAGGTAACCTGCTGGTTTATTATCTAGCAAATAAAAATAGGTATCAAGAGTATAATTAGACACAATTCTTTCTATTTGTGTACCCTATTTTTTAAACGCGGCTGATCATGAAAGGAAAGAAAAAAAATGAGCAGATACAAAAATTTAAAATCTATGGGAATAGCTTCTTTTTGAGCTTTTCAGCAATATGATAGTATGGCTTAGATATTTCTGTCTTGGGGTGGGAAATTACCACTGGCTTCCCGGCATCAGATTGGTTGCAAATGATTTCATTCAAGGGAATTTCGCCGAGGAAATCTGTCTGGTTGCTTTGAGCCTCTCTTAGAACGCCATCTGTACCAAATATATGTGATTCATGGTTGCAATTAGGGCATAGAAAATAACTCATATTCTGTACTAGTCCCAATACTGGAATATTAACCTTCCGGAACATTGTAATTCCCTTTTTGGCATCAGCCAAGGCAATATCCTGCGGGGTAGAGATAATAACAGCACCATCAACCTTTAATTGTTGGCTTAAAGTTAGCTGAGTATCGCCAGTTCCTGGAGGAGTGTCTATGACCAATAGATCAAGTTCATTCCAGTCTACTTCGAAAAGCAATTGTTGTAAGGCTTTGGTTACCATTAAACCCCTCCATACAATAGCGCTAGACTCTGATGGAATTAAGTATCCCATAGACATTGTTTTGAGTCCATAGTTCATCAAGGGAATCAACTTGCCATCATTGTTCATCCTTGGTTCTCCTGATAAATCCATTAGCTTAGGAATAGACGGTCCAAAGATATCCGCATCCAAAAGTCCAACTTTCAAACCCATTGATTGGAAAGAAAGGGCCAAGTTAACCGAAACAGTGGATTTTCCAACCCCACCCTTACCCGATGCCACTAGTAGAGTTTTGTTCACACATGGGATTCGTTGCTTTATCGGCAACCCTTTAGATTGTGGGGTACTCCTTTTGAGTCCCTGAGTTTAACATTAGTTATGTGCTTTTGCGATTAAGCTCGTGAGATAGCATGGTAACTTACTAATGGATTTCCATGTCCGAGGCATCTGGAAGCAGTGTGAAGTGCTCTTGTATAGTTGGCCCCCATGTGTATATTGTCATCAATCAAGAAATCATATCCTCCTTTGTATGCGATTTTTTTTTAGCACAAAAGTTTGTTAAAAAAAAATACCTTCGGTCTAAATACTTTTCAAAGACGTCAATATCCGAATGTTTTTCACAAATTTTAGAGTTCCATCGTTGAAGGGATTTAAAACTCTTAGATACTATTCAGAGATATATGCATCTCCAACAATATATGCTTTGTCTACAAAACCTGGAAGAGCTGCCATAGCGGTAGTACGAGTTTCAGGACCAGCATCTGAACTTATTTTGGAAAAGTTAACAATGGGAAAAAAAATTCCTTCACCTAGGGTAGCCACTGTGAGGAAGCTATATGATCCCAAGACTCAAATAATGCTTGATGAGGCCCTTGTTTTATATTTCAAAGGTCCCAAGTCATACAGTGGTGAAGATTTGTTAGAGTTACATCTTCATGGTGGAAATGCGGTTGTCAAATCTGTTCTCTCTGCTTTGAAAAAACTCCATACCTCCAGTTTCCCAATCAGATATGCTGAAAATGGTGAGTTTTCTAGAAGAGCTTTTCAAAATGGTAGATTTGATTTGACTGAAGTGGAGGGAATAAGAGAGATAATTGATGCAGATACAGAATCACAAAGAATAGGTGCTTTGACGTCAATGAGAGGTGAAACAAAGGAATTATTTCATAAATGGAGATCAGAGATCGTAAATAGTGTGGCATTGATGACAACATTGATTGATTTTGGTGAAGATCATGATATAGATGAGGTTCATGATCTTTTTCGCACCGTCGAAAGGAATATTCAATCATTGAAAAAACAAATTGAATTGTATTTACAAAAAGTCCAAAGATCTGAAATACTTATGAAGGGTATTAGAATGACTTTATTGGGGCCTCCTAATTCGGGTAAATCTTCTTTGCTAAATTGCATAGCCAATAAGGAAGCAGCCATAGTGAGTGATATAGCGGGGACCACCAGAGATGCGATAGATATACCGTTAGATATAAATGGCTACAGAGTAGTCTTGGGTGATACTGCTGGAATCAGGGGAGCATCACAAGATATTATTGAGCTGGAGGGGATTAAAAGGGCCAAACTCAAATCAATAGAAGGAGATATAGTACTTTTGGTGTTACCAACAACCAGCAGAGATGTCAATGAGCATTTGAAGAAACATATTGATTTGATTAAAAACAATACATTGGTGAAAGTGGTGCTAAACAAAAGTGATTTGATTGATCCTAATCAAAGTGGAAAAATAACTGATCATTTTTCAAACCTTTTAACCATTCCTAAAGAATCTATACAATTGATATCATGTCATTCCGGTCAGGGTATTTCACAACTTTTGGAAACATTGACTTCTTCTTTCAAAAGTATCACCGACACTGATTCAACTGATCCAATTGTTATATCGCAAAGGGCCCAAGATATCTTGGTGAACGATGTCATTTATGGCTTTGAAGAGTTTTCCCATTATAAAAGGAAAGAAGACGTTGTCTTGGCCACCGAAAGTCTTCGATGCTCGATTGAGGGTATTGGCAAAATAACAGGTGAAGCCATCGGTATAGAGGAAATCCTTGGTGTTGTCTTCTCCAGTTTCTGTATAGGTAAATAGAATTATGAGGCAGTTTATATATATTGAATTTTATTCTCACTTGCGATATCTTTTTGCTTTAATCTCCAATTCTTTTGACCATTCGTCAATTTCAGTTGCAACAGCTATAAGCTTGTCAATTTGGCCTTCCAATTTATCAAGCTTCGTTCCCAATTGATTAATTTCGAGATAAGTTTGATCAGTTTCTGCTGCTGTTGATTCAAGAACTGCTATATCCTTACCGACGGATCTGTATCTAGTTATAGCGTCGTTGTTCAATTTCTCGAGCAAACTCAAATCAGTCAACGAGCTATCAATGTCCAATTCGATCACCTTCTTCACACTTTCAAGAGACTCGTTTATCACAACTTGCGGAGTCTTGGCATTATTTTTTGCAGAAGCCTTCTTTCCTTTCAATTGTTGGACATTCTGGGATATATGGCTTTGCTCTTTCCACGGGCTTGACATCAATGCTTGAGAGTAAACCAGCTGACTGTGGAACAAGGCATAGTTGAAGAAGGTTTTTATTTTATTTTTTTTTATCTTTTGCGTGATTTTTTTTTGGAAAAAAAGTATTGTATTAGCATATGGGTCGAGTTACAAATAATTATGTATGTTCCCCCTCAGGAATCTACTTATTACGTTTGAGTTAGGAAAAATAACACCCCAATATAGAGCATCATGGATGAATATCTGATGGAGACTGCTCCTGACTCGCAACTATTGCCTGATAGCCTGTTGGTGATTTCACTCTCATTTGAAGAAGGAAGCAAATGCTCATCATCGAATAATCTAATTTTCAGAAATGGTATAGCTTCAGCTGGATCGTTACTCATAATTGGTACTGGTAATGTCAAATCTTCAGCTGAACTTGCAGTATACTCTCCGTTGTGATTGTGTTCGTGTTGATTTCCATCACTTGCATCCAATCTTGTCACAATGTGAGTATTTTCATACGTTTCTCCCCCTTCCCTGGTCCTCTCGTAGAAATCATCTTCGCCATCCTCATCACAGTCCTTCTCAGATTCTTTCGAATTTGAGACCCCAGCTCCTAATTTGGAGTCAAAGTAGTCTGGTATAGTCTTGCCATTTTCAGATTCTTTCAGTTCGGACAATATTGTAGTATCATCAGTAGTAACTTTTGCATCAGTGGCAGAGATCTCTGTCTCTGCACCATATTGTGATCCATTTTCCTCCCTCGAGAGTTGACTGGATAAAATAGAATCTTGTTTCACAATATTTTTGTTTTCATTAGGCACTGGTACATCCAATTTGAAGAATTTTTTGGTTTTGTTCAAGAGACCATTGCTATCTAATTCACCATCTTCGTTTTCGTCGTTGACAACTCCTTGGTTAGTCTCTGTAACATCAGTGTCCTTCACTTCATCTTTTTCTGGATTGGTGCTATCATCAACATCTTTTGATGCTCCAGAAACAATCTCTTTGAGTTTTTTGGAAATACGGTGGCCTTCTGACAATAACTTGTCAGTTCCAGAGTCTGATATGAATCCTTGTATTTTTGGTGAGGAAAATTCTGAAGACTGATCATAACTAGAGATAAGGCTAGGGTCTTGCTGTGGTGAAATCAAAGGATTAATTTCCCTTTTAGCGGCAACTTGATTTTTTCCCTTAAACCCTAATGAGTATCCTAAAGTGGCAGCTAACGCTTCAGAGGAGAGCGCCAACAATGGGAAAGCTTTTTTAATTGAAATCTTCATTGCTTTTTGAGTTTACGGGAAATTGGGTCAATAATTGATGATAAATTTATCCTTCCATGTTACCCAAATATGATGATTTTTTTAAACAAAAAGTGAACACAAAACCAAAAACAATTATAATGCAATGTGCGGCTAGCATTAAAAGTTACACAAAAGGGAAAAATCTAAAAATAATTCATAATTTTTTATGGTTGTTGGATGTCCCCTTTAGAAAACGGAATATAAATATAACGCCCATTATCTTGCTTTTCTTCTTTGCTACAATCGGCAACTCTTTCTCTTCTACTGAGGTTATCATCATAGAAGTATAAATTATCATCCTTCTCCTCTCCCTCTTCATTACCCCCTATTTTCGTATTTAACCGCCGTAACGGATCCTTCACTTTTTCCATAGTAGACCCTGTATCTACTAAGACAATTTTTTCAGGATAAATTGATGTTTCAGATAATTTGCTATCATTTAACTCTTCTGTAATGATAGGACCACAATGGCAGGGAACTGCGCAACAATAGATGTAGTAGAATAAAATTAAACATTTCGCAAATGGAAGTCTCATCGTAACTCCAGGAACTTTTATAGCAGTAATTGGTAGAGAAGGATGGATTACAGAACTGAGCCAACATGAAAGAGATATTTATTTTCGGGACAATAAATCAACACCTGGGAAATCTATATTTCCAAACTACCCTAAAGAACCGCCATACTTATCTTTGGATACATGATAAAAAGAATCATCATACTCCCCAAACTCCTTAGTCAGAGTGGTAGTGTCTGACCCACGAACTATCATGATACAGCCTTTTCAGCAGCTTTTTCGCAACTCTGCACCATAGCTTTTGCTCCAGCTTTAAACTCATTGAATTTAATCAAACCTGGAGTCCAATTCCAGAAAATTGTTTTTGCAATAGCTTTTTCATATAATTCCCTTGATTTGGGCCCATTATCCAAGCCCCCCATTTTATCTCTGATACCACTCTCCAAGGTTGCACTTTCAATATGACCATTCGAGCCATATACGCTAGAAGTAACGAAATCAACGGGATGAATCACTTCAATATTTTTGGTTTCTGCTTCTGCCATCAAGCTTTTTACCTTTTCGTCCCATGAAGAACTATAAAGAGAATTTCTTATATTGATATTCTTCAAAACTTTGAGAAAGGAGTACAGAATTCCACCAGCAATTATTATCTTGTCGACTCTATCAAGTAAACTCTCAGCCGGTATTTTTGATAAATTTTTCCACCTCCCATAATAGCCAAGAATGGTTTCTCTGGACTTTCTAATCGATCAGAGAATAGCTCAAACTCCTTGGCCATCAGATAACCGGCAGCTTTTTGAGCCAGTCTAATTCCAATCACAGAGGAATGCGATGTATGTGCAGAACAAAATGCATCATTGACGTAAACATCAGCTAAATCTAACAATTTATTTCTGAATTTGTCAACCAGTTCCCTAGATGCTTGAAACTTTTTACCATTCTTTTTTAGTAGCCTTCTTCTTCAATATGGAATCTCAAATTTTCCAATAAAAAGGTTTCACCATTAGAACTCCCCTTCACCGCTGCTTCAACTTCAGGACCAACGCAATTATTCAAGAAATGTATTGGTTTGTCCAACAATTTTTGTAAAACTCTTAACTCTCCACCAGGTCTACCCAAGTGAGAGGCCAAAATGATCGGCTTTGGGTTTCTCTCTGCAACTTGTTTGATGGTTGGCAAGGTTGCAACAATCTTCTCGTTGTTGACAATGGTGTCACCATCCAATGATACATTGAAGTCCACTCTGATACAGACTTTTTTTCCGGTAACTTCCAAGTCCTTAATAGATAACTTATTAGTTAATGACATTGTTTAGTTAGAAAGAATTGACTTCTCTGATTAATGTGATATGTCTTTATTTTTTTTAGGTATATTTATCTGTAGATATATATATATATAAAACTTGCGAAGTTTCTCATATATATAAGAGATCATTCATTTCATCCTAGCTGTATAATAGACTAAATATTGTGATTGAATTATTTTGCAAAAAGAAGCAAATCAGTCACCCTAAAATGAGAATGGAAAGTCCAACGAAAATAAAATTTAGGAGCGCTGATTGTTTTAGTCTAGAACTTGCACTTATATCACAACCTGAATCAAGAAAAAGATCTCCTTCTCTGTACTCAAATTCTGCATTAACTTGGGATTTATCACTATCATCTGCAGTTTTGAAATCAAAATCATCATTCGGTATATATTCAACGCCGTTGTAGCTTTCAGAGTTAACAGATACTCCACCCAAGAGTGACTTGAGTTCAGTTTCATCTTCAGTCTCGTCCTCATCCTCTTCATCATCTGAAACTGACAATTCTGAGGGATTTCTACTAATACTCATATCATTCTCTTTGTAAGAGGTTTCGCTAATTTCGGCTGTAACATCTTCGTCATCAGAATGCAAATAGCTTTCGGCGCTGATCCAATTACCAATTCCTTGTACGTCCAAATTTTCCAAATGCGTAAATTCATCAACATCAGTTTCTAATTTCGAGTTCCCATTCGCCGACATGCTTTGTGATGGTAATGGCTCAGCAGCGATATCAATCCCTTCTTCGTGGAGAGTCATGTCATCTGATACATTGGCAACTTCTGGGGTGAGTGGACCTTGGGATATTTCCATGTGATCATCACTATTAGTGATGTCTCGTGAGACAGCAATAACGGGTTTGAGAACAATAGAACAGAAAAAAGTAGCGCCAATGAAAATTTTCTTCATAGCAGGAAGCTGGCCTACCATCATTTTTGGGGATAAATCAAATGCTTTGATAATTGGTGGTAAAACTCTTGGTAGTTATATTCTTTAAGGTTTTGGGTTCTTGTATATCTGACCATTTAGATGAACTAAGAAAAGGTGAGTAAAGTATTTCGTTTTTTTTTTGGCATCCACAAAAATGAAAAATTACTAGTTGGTGTGGATTTTTCCGAAATTAACATGAATTACCCAAGTCTATAAAGAATAAAGTTAAAACAATCTAGATCAAAAATTATCACCATACTTCCTGAAGGTATCTTCCAGAGTCTTCCAATTTCAAGAGGAACTTTTTGGCTTCACTCTCATCCATAGCTTCATTGCATTCCTCAAATATTGTCTCTAAAGTTATCCTGACTTGTGTGGGCATCTTTCCCGCGCTACCACATAAATAGATAATTGCATTTTGGTTCATTATCAAGTCGTTAACCAATGCCTTTTGTTTATATATCTTATCCTGCACGTATCCACCATTCTCGCGTGAAAATGAGTTGAAAACATGTAGTTTACCATTTTTTTGCAATGTCTCCCAAAGCTCTCCATATAAATAATCCTTGTCGTGATATCTATTACCTGTAAATAGATACAATTCTGGTTTTTCAAACTGTGAAATTTTAGTTTCAATTAATGATTTCATTGGAGCGATACCAGTTCCTGGAGCCACCATCAATATTGGTTGGGAGATGCTGGAGTCACCGACAACAAGATTCTGCTTGTAAATTGAGAAAACAATCTCATCTCCTGGTTGGAGACTTTTCAACCAATTTGTACATAATCCTTTTCTAATCCTTCTCAACATTGTCTTGTACTCGACAATTGCAATTGTCAACTCGACCTTGTTTGTATTAGGCAGTGATGAAATAGAGAAAAGTCTTGGTTTGATTGTGGGTATAACTTCCAATAGATATGAAATAGGAATCTTCAAGGAAAAGAATTCCTGTATTGTTTCTGAAATTGAACGACGTGGTCTGTTGGCGTAATTGTACAACTCTTCAGAGTTTTCGATTTTAGAAAAATCTCTCAATTTTTCTCTCTCGCGTTCATCCTCAGCGAAATGCCAACAACTCATAAAAAATGACAGTCTTGGTATTGACATTATATCTAAGTGATATGTGAGTAATGACCTAAGTGTAAGCTTCTGTATCAAGCCACCTTCAACGTTCAATTCACCTTCGATCTTCATTGGATAATCGGCAATATCTTCCCATTGTTGAGCTTTGAGTAAGGAGATAACCTCCTTAGGATCATTTGCTGGATACAATGCAACGGTATCACCAGTTTGATAGTCCAAAGTTTCACTTTCAATCACCACCTGTTTGACGTCTTGGAAATGATCCTCTGCAGTGATTGATTTCATTGAAAATATTTTGCCTTTGAATAATCCAGAGTATGATCTATTCACCGAATCATGCAATGTTACCATTTTCTTGAACTTTTTTTGATCAATGATAATCGTTTGTCTAGCCGGAAGCAAAGTGTCCAGAGGAATTTCATCCACATTTTCAGGCAAGGGAAATTTTGATCGAAGATTTAACAACAACTGTTTTTCCCATTCCACATAGAAACCCTCAATACCAGCTGGACTCTGTTCATCACCTTCAGCTCTACTACTGAACTCTTTCCCTCCAAGTTGAAGTAATCTGGTATGTATTTTTTTGATGGAGTAGTTAAACTTTGGATAAGAAGAATCACCTAATCCAAAAGTGGTGAAAGATATATGATTCAAGAGATCTGGTGGCAATTTTTTTCTCAACATAAATTTCCAGAAATTTTTACCATTTCTTGGTATATCACCTTGACCCGTTGTAGAGCAGATGATAATTAGAATCTCGATATCTAAAAGGGTCTTCAAATCGAGATCATCCATTGAAGATACGATACAATTGAAACGCAATCGCTGGCAGCTTCGACTGAGAACCCTCGCAAGTTCCAGAGCATTCCCTGTCTCACTTCCATATAATATGACAATAGATCTCTTCTCCATGCTTTATAATATTCAAGAAGGCCGTGGGTTCTCGCAAAAGATAGAAGTACTGGTAGTATGATTGATACCTCAGAGAGGAAACGATTACTTTGATAGAAAAAAAAAAAATTCCATCGCAAAAAAAAAAAAACCGATTACAAATACTAAAATTATCATTCAATCACAAAATTCTTGCTCTTATCAAATATATATACATGCGATTTTTTAGTTAACTCTAATTATCTATCTAAGTTCTATTTTGAATTTGTTGATCAACAAGTCTCTGATCTCATTTTGCAATATGTTGATTTCCTCATTGGTTAATGACCTATCCATCGATTGGTAGTTTATTCTATAGCATTGGGATTTTTTTCCAGTTTTTGGATGAACAAATTCATCAATCAACTTGACACTTTCGACAATATCCCCAGCCACATCTCTTACAATCTCCATCAAATCATTTTCGTGCAAGACCTGCTCTGGATTTTCTGGTAACCAGTATGCGATATCTCTAACGGTTCCAGGATACTTGGAATAAGGTTTAAAAGTGGAGATTTTCCCCTTTTGAAATTGAGTTTTGAATCTCTCGTCCAAAGTCCAGAATAATCTTATATCTGGAATTCCGAATAACATCATCGCTATTCTGTCCAATCCAAGACCAAAAGCCCAACCAACATGGTTTTTAACCCCAGAATTGGTTAGGACTCTTTCCAATACCAAGCCAGATCCACAGCATTCGAGCCATTCTCCCTTCCACCAAACTTCAATTTCCCAACTTGGAGCAGTCCATGGGAAGTAAGCTTCAACCCATCTAACTTTTAAAGGTTCTTTAAAGAATTCTTCATTCACATTACCAGCTGCTAAAGCTGCTTTTTTACCTTCGTTGAACACCTCGTTTACCATTAGCTCCACGGTTCTTTTCAAATGGATGCTCACCAATTCAGTCTCTCTAGCAGTTAAATGGGGTTGTTTTGGGTTTCTAGTATCATGAAATGGAGGATCTGGGTCGCTCACTATCAAATCGGTTTTCGGTATCTCACTGATATCCTTCAAGATGTTTGCTTCAAAGTTTGGGCCTCTTTTCCAAATTCTAGCACCTTCCATTTGATGGAATGCGGGATAGTGAGTTCTATCAATCTCATCTCTTCTATAGACATCCGCGCTTATGAAGTATCCTGGTGTTTTACAATTTTTGAAGCACTCCAGTTCATGAGCAGAAGTATGTGTTCTCAATAATGTTTTTTCATTAAGATAGTAGGTATCGGACTTAGATCTTCCTGGATGATCTTTTGGGAATTCCAAGACGTCAAAGTTCTCATATGTGGATACCACAGGTTCGAAATCATTATAATATGTGTATCCAAGTCCTTCAAATCTTTTTTCTATCAAGTCTCTCAATATTCCAATGGGGTGATTTTCATCAAGATGTAACTTTCTATCGGTCAACAGTAAAATTGACTGAGGAACATTTGTCCACTCATCAGTTTTGTACTTCTTGTTGTTAACTGTAACAGTACTGAGAGCCCTTTTGAAGAGAGTGGAAGCACGACGGTTCATTTTTACGAATCCTACTCAACCTGTTGCGATAAATCAATAAAGTATATGATAAAAAGCAGTGAAACAAAACAAAAATTCAACGAAAAAAAAAAAAATTCAAAAAAATTCATAAAATATAACTGGGACAGTGAGGTATTCAAACAGAAGAGAATAAGAACCATACAAGATGTCCTTCTTACCATCTAGAATAGGGTTTCGCTTAAACTCTTTACCGTCATTTGGTCTTTCGCAGAACATCGGTAAGCGTTTCTCCCATGAGTTGGCTCCAAGATATAAGCATGTGGGCAAGAAGCACAAAGGTAGAGTTACCGTTAGAACTGGTGGATCAATCAAAGGCTCCACATTGAAATTTGGAGAATATGGTGTAAGATTAAAGTCTATGGGTACAAGAATGTCCGCCAAGCAGTTGAAAGAAGCTGATATTGTTATTATGAGACTGATGAGACCTATTGGAGGACAATTATTCAGAAGAATATGTACCAATATTGCCGTTTGTACCAAGGGTAACGAGACCCGTATGGGTAAGGGAAAAGGTGGTTTCGATTATTGGGCAGCCAGAGTTCCAACAGGGAAAATCATATTCGAAGTTGGTGGTGGTACCTTACGTGAAGAGATTGCCAGAGAAGCTTTTAGAAGAGCAACAGCCAAGTTACCTGGTGTGTTTGAGTTTGTCAAGAAGACAGACTTGCCAAGGGTGAGCTTAAAGGAGACCACTGTAGAAGCTGAGAAGAAGAATTATTTGGACGAGATGAAGAAGAATCCATCAAAGAAGTTTTTGAATGCTTTAAAATCTAAATTACCTGAATACAAACTATACAACGGTAGAAGAAACTAGAGTACGTGTATATATATATATAAGTGATAATATCAATTTAATTTATCAACAAAAAAAGAAGCAAGATGTTACCGCTGGTAGATAGATGTATTTATTTTTGATTTGCATAACTATGTATGTAATCTTTGTCTAACTAACAGAGTCTTTTTCGAGGATGTACATAGCTCTAATGACAAACCCTTCAAGGTGGAATATTTCTTTACTACCCAAGCTCAACCTTTCATCAAAGGTGGCAGCTGCATCAACGATATCCATCTTGACCTGGTCTGTATTTTTGATATTGTAATTCGCAAGACGGCAATTGTCCCAAATGTTCAGCACCAATTTTTGTAAAATGATTTTGGAGGGTATGCAATGACTTATCAATTCGTACAAAGTTGATCTCAACTGTTGCACTTTTGCAACTGTTCTTGTGGCCATCAATGAGTCTGCCATCCCTTTCAATACTTCTTCCCAGTCTAATTGAATTATTGGGGTGTCTACCGTAAGGACATCGTTATTCATGTACATCGATTCAAACATCAATATTGATTTTCTCAAGTTTCGATCAGATTGATCTGCAATCTTGTTCAATATCACCAATCTGTCAGACTCATCTTTAGGTAATATTCTGGACAATTCTTCTCTTTTGATAATCTTGTTAAAACAAGCTATAATCTCCTCATTTTTAGGTGCTGGGACCCTGACCAACAATGTTCTCGATTTAATAGGGCTGATGATGTTGGATGTGGAATTACAAATCAAGATCAATCTGATGTTGGACGAGTACTTCTCCATGGTCCTTCTTAAGGCAGCTTGTGCGTCTCTTGTCAAGAGTTCAGCCTCATTGATGACAACAACTTTGAATTTATTCTTCTTATTTGATGGTTTCGTATTACTTGCCACATTGGTAAAATCAACAGATTGAGTCTGGGCAATCTCTTTCAACAAATCCTGGATTACAATTCTATCATTGTTTAACATATCACTTGGAGTTATTTCCAAATGGTGAGGTGATGATATGACGTTGAACTCCAACTTTCTATTAGAAGGTGTGACAAAAGTCTTGATATCAATCTTCAATTTTTCCACCCCAGGCCCATATAACTCTCTCAATGTTGCTAACACTCTCGTCTTCTTACCTGCCCCAGATGGGCCATATACTAATAAATGAGGAAAATCACCTGAGGCCGCCTAATTTAGAAAAGAACGAAAATTGATTAGTATGAGTGGCTTTTTGTCAAAACAACATGTCAAGGTGAAAGGAATCTACTTACCAATGCCTTCAACCGATCCGATATTTCAGGATGGTAATCTAGTTTATCTAATGTTTTTGGTCTGTACTTATCAACCCATAAAGACATTGTGTAATAAGATAAGGTTGAAATATATGCTTGATCTTCTATCTCTTTATACTATATGATTTTATTTCACCTACGATTTATTCTTTGACGCGTAGATATTTTTTTTTTCGATGTTTTTTTTTTTTCGTCAATTTGATCAATAGTATATCAAATTCAACACATACTTACAAAAGATCAACTAGTGATGAGTTGAAATGTTCTCTATTATGTAACTCAATCAATATAACTAAATATATCGATTAAAGTTTTATCTTGTAATGTTTTGTTTTTTATATTCCTATAAATAAATATATACCCTATTTTCCGTTTGGCTCTCATAGTGGAAAAGAGCAGCTTTTAATGTTGAATTTATTCTTACTATTAATGATGAGCGCCTTTTTTTGTGTATTCTAGTATTTCCATATATCTCATTTCATGACTCCACCCAATCTGTGGTTATTCAAGTGAATCTCCATATCCAAGTCATCGGTATTATCTTCGATCTTTCTCAACCGATGTTGTTGTGCATCAACTTCATCACCGATAAGTTTTGCCATATTATTCAATTTTTTGGTTGAATGCTCGATATAGTCCATGTTTCTACTGATTTCAAGTTCCATGTCTTTGTCTTCATCATCTTCTTCGAACATGTACTTCTTAGCCAGATTCAATCTTTGTTGTATGTCATATTTAGAGTGAGTCAAGGACATTTCATTCCTTTCTGCCTCTGTTAGACCTGAAACAAGCTCCGATTCACTCTGATATTGTTGCGATCTCAATTCTTGTTGCATAAAGTTATCCTCTGCTCTTTGATTTCTGATTTTAGTCTCAAGCTTTTGCATTCTTCTCTTTGAGTTAAATGGATTCGTAACGTGTACTAACATAAAACTTCTATCCAACTTGGCCATTTCTTTCACTTTATCTGTGGCAACTACATTTTGAGTCTTTGCTAACAATAAATCCCTTTCAATTTCATACAACTTCTCACTCTGAGAACCCAACATTCCCAAAGTATTTTGCCCGGAAACTTCTGCTTCTCCAGCCATTCTAACTGTATTTCTTGTTGAAGCCACCGATTGTTGTTTAGTGAATTTTATCTCTTGTTTGATTCTATCGACATCTTCATCTTCTTCCTGTTGTTCTTGTTCCAATTGCTGTTGCCTTTCAGATTCAAAATCAAAAGTATGTACAGGTTCATCGTATTCGGCCTCCAACTCCGGTTCTTCATTAAGATCTATTGTTGGCTCATAATCCAGATAACCTTGAGTAATAGAAGCTGCTTCGTATTGAGAATAATCTTGGCTGACACTTGGTTGAGACTGAAGAGTTTGAGTTTGCCTAATGCTTGGCTCATAATTCGTTCTAGTTGGTCTGATACTTGGTTCATATTGGTTGTTTGTCAGGGTAGGACGAATACTTGCTGCATAATCAGGAACCTCATTTAAATCTTCTTCCTCTGGAACATCATTGATGTGAAGATTCTCTAATCCAATAGTACTTGTCGTATCTGAGGTACTGGTATGAAACAACGACAGTTTTGCTTGCTCCAAGTTATGATCGTCTCTGTTTGGAGTAGAAACTCTACGGGATGAAGATCTTATCGATGTGCCAGAGCTCATTGTTGATCTTCTTGCCATATATGGGTTCAAAAGTGTATTGTTACTCATCGATGGAGCAGAATAGTTATCGTGGGAATTGTCATGAGCATTATGATCATTGGAAAAAGTGCTTTTATGTCTGGAGATTGGGGTTATAGGAGGACTAAATTGACGTGTTGATGTACGAGCTATACTTTGCGAACGATCTAGTGAAGTTTCGGGGTATAGTCCATGTCCTTTTACACTTTCAATGGGGCTTGATTGACGCAGATAAAGATTAGGTTTCGAACTTGAATTTGAACTTGAGCGTGAATTTGAGTAAGGACTCAGTCTTCCAGATGGTTGTTGTTCGTATGGACTCGGTCTAACAGATGCCTGTTGCTCATATGGACTCAGTCTATTTGACGGTTGTTCGTATGGACTCAGTCTAGCCGATGTTTGATCATATGGACTACCAATTGTACCAACGTTTGCCAGTGAAGCATGATCTAGATCCATAGTAGCATAAGGATTACTCCGCAGCAGGGAACCGGGTTGACCTTGATCAGGGGATACTGGTGGGCTCATAGGACTTCCTGCACCAACAGGTTTGAACAGTCTCTTTCCCTGTGATTTTTCCTTAGCATATTGATTAAATGCTTCAAACTTGGAATGTTTCTTCCATCTTGAATTGTTTTTGACTGGGATACCCAAGCTACCAAGTGTTTCTCTATTCTGCTCATCTGTCTCCTCTTCAGGAGGCTTCATATTAAAAATCTTTTTGATTCCCATCTTGCTCTTTTAATTATTCTTGACTTAGGCCTTGATATATGATGATGATGTTGTAGAGACTAGAAGAACACAGTAAGTATCACACAACAAAATCAATATGTTGTTTATTTTTTTGTATTTTTGTGTGATTTTTTGAGTTTAGTTAATTAAAGAAAAGGCCATTTGTTTCTTTTTGTTTGTACACGTTCACCTTCGGCTGGTTGGCACCAACCGAGACACAGAATTTTACAAGGTTCAAAAGCGAGAGAGTTGTATATCTAGATTAGTACTCTTGTCTATGGTTATCCGAGCATGAGATCATCAGGGCTTGGTCCACACACCCCCTCATTGTTGCTTCAGGAGTCTTGTTGATAACGATTCCATTTCTGAAAAAGATATTGAAGTTGTTTAAGGCTGCTTTAATTAAAGTTGTTTAAACTGTACAAAGCAGTTGAAGATACTCTTTTGAGGAGAAAACATCGAAACATAAGGACTGAAATCTTTGTGATAGTCTCGTCGACTTGATGTCATCTTATAGTTCCCGAATGTAAATGAGGTATCATATCAAGAGAAATCAATATTTATGCTTTTCGCCGAGATAATTCTCTGGCATCTATTGTATGTTTCAGACGTAAACAGAGTGCTGTAACTCAAGTGTTATGTCCTTCTCTCGTATACAATCACTCCCTGTTTAAGAGTCTACCGAATCTAATATACCTCAAACACTCCCCCTCTTTCTCTCTCTATCTCTGTGTCCCTTTACCAATAGTGTGTTATTGTTCTATACATCAGATAGATCGATGAGATATATATATATATATGTCATCCTATATAATTATGAATTCCTCATATGGTAATTACTATATTGGGTAAATTGTTGTTGTTTCTATTTTTTTTTTTTATTTTTGTTTTAAAATACAAGAGATAGATAGAAGATGATGCAATTAGACGAATTGCAAAGGTTTAAATAATATTCAACAATTTTTACCTCCCTTTATTTATATATCAGTTGAGCTTTTTGTTACAATTGATTAAGGAGCTGATATAATTATACAAATTCTGTCTTACTTCATAACTTTTGTTTGATTTTTGACAGCAGAATAAGTTACCAAAAAAAAAAAAGGATCGCGAGGTTAGAGGCAAAACCAAATCATTGCTCAGAAACATATCTGCTCCAAAACACTACAAAAATAATGGTAGTTTGAGATATTTCTACTCCATTGCATAGATAAAAATCTTTAGGAAAGTGATCACCACATTATCGCAAGATGGGATCTGTGAAATCCGACAATGATCGACTCTACTCATCGCAGTTCTTGTCAAATTTGCCATCAACCCAAATTCATCAGCCATCATTACCATCATTGTCTATCCTTAATTCCCTAACTGGTCAAAGGGTGACGGTTAACTCCTACAAATTCAACTCTTTGGACTCTTTGAAAGAATATATATCCTCGAGCTTTAACATACCGGCGAATTTGCTATTCATTTTAACACCCTTTGGAATAAAGTTGAAGTTTTCCATGATACTTCATGATCAGATCAATGAAATATACGTGTTTGATCGAAACTGTTTCAATTTGAGCGATAGTAATAGGCTTGGGTTGATTGAAAGATTGAGGCATAATGACCCCTTCACTTTTTCTAAACCGCTGGAATCACCCTTGTTGACATATGAAGGGTTTAAAAAAGATAATCTCAGGGGTAGCATAAATGCATTGAAAAGAAATTCTGGTTGGGCAGCTGCATTGTTATCTGATTTGAAACAATCAGAAGGTTTAAATTTGAAAGAAACTGAAGATGATTCGATTGAGGTCATTTTGAGATCATTAAATGTCTTGATTCAATACTTGGGTTTGAGTACCCAATCATTACGCAAGAACTTGGAAGGATCTGTTGATTATCTTAGGAATTTAAAAAAACACTCACTCATCTCTTCGTGGGAAGAACATTATAGAACATTGAAGAATGTGTCTTTTAATCTTGAAAAAGTCAAATTGAACTTGGGAAATTCCATCAGTAAAGTTGAGCTTTCCAAAATATCGAAGGAAGCTCTGCTAAAATTTTCCGAAGTGGATCAATTACTTGAGTCATTAAACTATAGGGTAAAAAACGAAATAGGCAATGGGAAACAAAAATTGGAAAAGGAGTGTGACCGGTTGAGGGAAAGGTATCATGGTGAATCCAATGAACTGTTGAGTACTGATGATCTCGCAAATTCTCAAGTTTCGAAGTTGCAATCATTGGTGAAAGAGATTACTGAAGATGTCAACGATTTGCCTCTTCCAGATTCAGGTAATGTTGAACAGGTCGAGACGTGTTATAAACGTCATCTTGAAGTGCTAATTCCCGAGATCATTGATATTTCTAATGAGATGTACAACAATCAGGTGAATCTCTACAAAAATAGAATGATGCTTCAACAAACCATTTTAGATTCTGTATTCCTGGATGTAGCCAGAATTCAAATAAACTTGATCAACACTCAAAAGTTGATCACTAATGAACTACATCCTATGTTAACTGCTTTGCAAAGCACAGAAGCTAGACTATCCGTTGTTGTTGATTTACCATTTATTTTTGGTATATTGATTATTTCGAAATACAAGAATTATAGATGGTATCAAAATTTCAGAAAAGTTTGTTTCAAAACTAATGAAATTTTTGAAATGCTACAATTCTTGGAAGTCAATTCCAGAATAAAATGGGTGAATAAACTCCTTGGAACCGGTTCCTCAAGTGGAGATATGAATAGTAGAAATGGTCTTTTGAACCATTATCGAGATTATTTAGGCACATTGAAGCAAAAAGACTTTGTTGATGATCATATGGCCGTGCTGCAACTATTATTCGAATCCAAACAGAACAACAAAATAATTGTTGATACTTCTGCCACCAAATCATTGAACAACAAAACTTTTACAAAATTTATAGATACCTTGAACAATAACCATATAAATGATGGTAATGATGACTCCAACGTTTGGGCTGATATCCAAGTGACTAATTACAAAGATGTTGAAAATTACATTGAAAAATTAAGAGAAGTTTTCCCTCAAAGTGCTGTTCCTGACAGATTAGAAAAATATGTTTCTGATTGTGGATTTCGAACTGATGCAACTTATAATGTGGATGATCTGAATTTCATGAAATTCTATAAGAAGTTCTTGAAAAACTATGAAATGAATGGTTTTGTTCTAGAATTTGGTGATGATTTAAAAGCGAAGTCAAGATCTCCTGCCTTGTCAGAAAATGAAGAGGCCATCATCAAAGGTTATGAAAGTAGGGTGAAAAAATTGGAAAATTTGTTGCATCAGCAACAGTTCTTGCAATTCAATCAGCAATTTCAACCTTCTGGTGTTGCTAGAAATTTAAATCCACTAAACAATGGTACATTAAATGATGGAGCAAATTCAATAGTAGCGGAGCGCAATCGACAACCAATCACCCTCCCGCATAACCGTAAATTTAGTTCGGGAAGTACCATTTCAGATGGCAATGAAAATGATAACCACAAAATAGAAGTTGATCGCTTGACAGAGGAAAATAAAGACTTGAAAAAGCAAATAGAGGAATTAAATAGGAAGTTGGTAGAGAAAGATGATAGTGCAGAAAATGAAAAATTGTCTAGTGAATTGCAAGAAACCCGGTCGGAGTTGAAGGCTGCCAATGCTAAAGTTGAGGAATTGAACAAGGCATTTGAAGATGTGAAACAAAAATTGACCGCTGAAATACTGCAATGGCAACAAAATTATAATGATGTTAACTCAATGAAGAATGATTTGATCGATAATATGTCCTCGTTGAGGAGAGATCATGAAGAAGAGAGCAGCTTTTATTTGAAAAAGATTGATGGTTTAAATTCTAAGTTGGAAGAGCTACAGATCGCCAGAGAGGAATATCTCTGTTCAAATTCAAAACTCAGTGAAGTAATTCATGATAAAAATCAAGTCATTGAAAGCTTATCTAGTATCGTTGATTCAATGTATTCAAAATTGAAAGAATTGAGTCAAAAACTATTCATCGATATCTCTGAGAGTTGCGTAATTTTGGAGTCAATAGGATTATTACTAGTGGAAGACAATGGAGAGAAGAAGATTGTTAGAGTAAAGGGGTTGAAGAAAAACAAGAGTTTAAAACAGGAAATCAGCTCCGATGTCATTGCTCAAGTGGAGAAAAATTTGTACTGGACGGATTTATCTATTGAGAATGAAACCACTTCAGTCAAAGACATGGTTAGAGAATCTTCCTCACTGGAAGATTCAGAAATCATTGACGAGAGCAGCATATCAGAATTGGATATTCACTCGAAAGCTTTGATTCACAAATTCAATAATGAAAATTTCGAGAAGAATTATCAGATTTTTCTCAAATCTTTTGAAACCAGTGATCAATTATTAATCAGCAGTATCACCAAGAGGTTCAAGGATGTTGAGAACTTGGCAAGAAAGTTTCAAAAAGATCTCACATCACAGAAAATTGAAATTGACAGCTTGAGCTCATTGGTCAATTCCAAGATATCTATCAGAAATTTTGAACTGAACGATTTGGTTTTGTTTTTGCCAACAATTGAAGAGTTTAACAAGGGGGCGTCTACAATCAAACAATGGGCAGCATTCAATTTAGGTGCACCACATTATTTCTTGAGAAACAACTCTGATAAAGGTGACCAAAATGATTATATCGATTTGAGCAATAGAGATTGGCTTGTAGCCCGAATTTTGAAGATTGAAGAATTTGAGATTACTGATGAGAACTACATGGATGAGAAGATGAACCCTTTCAAGTTGTCGATTGGTGTAAGCTGGTTTTTTGTTGATGCAAAGGAGGACGTATTGGAACGATAGTTTTCGATGAAGTGTGGCAAGTTGATCTTGTAGTATATAGAGGAAAAAAGAGAGAGAGAATTGAAAAAAAAAGGATTTGAAAAAAAAAAAAATGAGAATTAGATCTTGACTCAGCTTGTGTATAAATATATAACAAACAGTGATTACATCTATTCAAACAATTATTAAATTCCATCATATTATTAATCATGAGTGAGATTGTGAAACTTTCTCCTGACGAAATTGTATACTCTTCCTTTGAGTTCAAGGAATCAGATAATGGAGACTTTCAAACCGTGATGGATTTAGTCAATGCCAATCTCAGTGAGCCATATTCGATATATGTATTTCGGTTTTTCATCAACAATTGGCCCAGATTATGTCACATTGCCCGTCTTAAGAACACGAATGAGATTATTGGTGTGATAATATCCAAGATTGAATCCCATAGGTCGAAGAAAATCCGAGGATATATCGGGATGTTGACAATCTTGGAAAAATATAGGTCAAATGGTATTGCCAAAAGACTTATCGATTTAAATATTGATAATATGATACTGCAAAATTGTGATGAGATCATGTTGGAGACAGAAGTGGTGAACACTAACCTGTTGAAGTTGTACGAAAATTTCGGTTTCATAAGGGTAAAGAGATTGTACAGGTATTATCTCAATACCCATGATGCCTATAGATTGATATTACCTATAACAGAGAAGTCCATTCAAAGATCGGTGTTTTTGGATGAGTTAAGTGAGAGCGAAAAACCTGTTGTTTTGTATTAGTTTCCTCAAGAGAGATTGTCAAGGGTGGCTGGCTACCTTGTATTTTGTTCGACTTGGTTGAGAGGTCTCATGACCACTCACTCGCTACTCTCCGCGTGATGTCCTTCTGAGATAAAAAATTGTTTCATATCAATGGTTGATTGCTGTAGGATATAGAAATTTTATGCAAACATTGGTACATGCAAGTGTACAGAACATTTCATAGTTGTTGGGTGAATGAACTTTTCCACTGGAATCGGTCTTGTCTGTCAAGTTTTTAATCAAAACAGATGAAACTATTGATCTCGACCTTTTATGGCGTTTTTCAAATGTCACATACTGGTGCACAATTAATTACCTTTCCCAATACGGGAAAAGAGTATGTTGTGGTAAAACATTACTGCGGTGATAGATCGATAGATAGATAGATAGATATATATATATATAGATAGATAGATAGTTCTGATGGTGTCATCAAGCGTTTGTGATATATATCAAAGGGCAGCAGGATTTTTATAATCATTTATAACCAACTCCATGAGAAGTTGATTAGAAGATGTCGGTTCTGGTAGTGCTAGTTTTTGTTTTAATTGATATCACAGCATCTAGTTTATCTATTTAATTACTCAGATCATTCATTTCGTCAGATTTCAACACATATACTTTCAGATACTCAATTCCATTGTGCCAACTAATGTGTTTAACCTTGATGGAAATAATCGTTCCTCGTTTCCGTTGCCTAGATGAAAAAAGAAACAAACTTTTTTAAGTTGCTGGAATTCAGTTCAATATTTCGTCAAAGCCATTTCCAAGAATAATTTTTAATTTTAATATAGTCCATAAGCAGTGATTGTTAATGAAATAATACTTGATTATATCAAATCAGGTGTATTAGGAATTCGAAGCATCAAGTGGAATTTCGAGAAATTCTGATACCTTTAATTTATATATTAGAATGCTACAGAACTGAATTATTATCGGTCTCAAATAAAGGCGAGAGCTATCTTAAATATATGTGATTTCCACGTCATGAATGGTTCTCTTTTGTTTGAGTGCGTCCATTATTTTCGCAAAAAAATTCCTAGTAGATTCATTACTAACTCATGAATACCAAGATTGGTCTTTATTGTAGAATAGCATCATCATTCTTTATGAATCAAAATTGTAAATTACTCAGTGAGTCTCTCAAAAAGCTTTTAAAAATGCCTATGATTATTACTTCGTTTTAGCTATCTTCTTCTTCGTTTCAACTAATGGGATCAAACTTCCAGGGATTCATATTCCTTACCATCTCCTGAATATGCTCAAATCACGTTTAAAAAAAGTCTTTTTTGTGTGTATACACACAAATTAGACGCGATTGGATTAAAAAAAGGGTAAGAAGAAACACGGGGGTTATATGAGATTAAAGATATTCATTATTGGTATGAAATTGTAACCAACTTTCACAACTCTCACCTTCAAACTGATTAAAAACTACAATGTTATTCCAGATATATGTTTGTCGTCTCATATTGTTTGTCCTCTCATATTGTTTATCATCTCATATTGTTTGTCCTCTCATATTGTTTATCATCTCATATTGTTTGTCCTCTCATATTGTTTGTCCTCTCATATTGTTTATCATCTCATATTGTTTGTCCTCTCATATTGTTTATCATCTCATATTGTTTGCCAATTCAGTCATTCGATGTTTGCAAACTCACTTTGTTTGTGGTGTCATATTGTTTGCAAACTAACCACTCAACATTTGGCATCAAATCTCACAATGTTTGCTATCTCACATTTTTTGTAAATTCAATCAGTCATTGTGTACTAATTCCTATCATCAGGGTCCCTTTTCTCCTTTCATTTATTCTTTTTTTTCTCTTTCTTGGATTCTTGTGGTGATCTCTTATGCGGTTCAACTGGCCAAGTGAACTGATGAGATTGAATCGTTACTATCTCTCTTATTTTTTCTCCTTGCTATTCAGATCTTTTGATTTGTCTCTTCTTGTTTTTCATTTCTTTCCTGCATCGTGATGATTTTATTGTCTTTCTTCTTTTTCCCCTTTTCCTGTTTCCCTTTTTTTGTTTGAGGTGATGGTGATGATATCTATGATACACATGATACGTGCATGTATAGTTGTAAGTTACAAACAAATAGTAAGCATCTTAAGCTAACATACGAGCTTAATGATGAGTAAGCGCCTTTAAAAAAAAAAATATCTGTGAGAGGGGGGGGTATACAATTTTTTTCTATATTTATAAATATTTTTCAAGATTTTTCAAAATTTGAGGTGTTTCAGTCATTATATCAATATTAAGATATCAGTTGTTTCATTTGGCAGAAAAGTAATAAATTACACAAAAGAAATACTTCTCTTATCATCAATTTAAAATACATCATATATAGATAACCTAAAAATCTTGACACCTTTTCATTTCTTTTTTAGAAGGTGGTAGGGACTAAAACTGACTTGATACTTTTACAGATGAAAATTTTTGTGATATTGGAATTAGTTTACTTTTTACTCTTTAAAGTTTCAGTTCAAGAGAGTGGGGAAGGTGCACCTTGAGTTTAACATCCCTGGTCTTTGCTTAGCTGGATAAACTCAACTTTGCTCTTTCTTTCTTCATATATAGATTTAAGTTTTTGCCACTGTCATATTATCCCCATCCAGCGGTAATATTTGTTTTCGAGAGATCAAATAGGAAACTAATGTCGAGCTCAGAGTACCTTAACGACCAACCAATGGGGACCCTGCATAGGCAATTTTTTTTACTTCATCCCACCATAGAACTGGGATATCAAAAGCAAGAACTTCTTATTACTCCATAAATAATTTTCTTTGATAATTGAATGCATTGCAACTACTTATTTGTCATCCTTTCTGATGGCAATCGTTTCAGTCAATACCAAGTGGATGATTATTGTTATAATCTCTGTTTCCGGTTCAGTTGATGGAAGTATGGAGTATTCAATTATAAAAAAATAGACTTCTAGAAAACCAAAAATTTTGTCTCTCCTTTTCTGATACTAGGATATATCTTCTATGATTTTGTCATCCAAT
This sequence comes from Nakazawaea wyomingensis, assembly GCA_030567715.1. Classification (NCBI taxonomy): domain Eukaryota; kingdom Fungi; phylum Ascomycota; class Pichiomycetes; order Alaninales; family Pachysolenaceae; genus Nakazawaea; species Nakazawaea wyomingensis. Next base: position 197,197 of record JAJLSQ010000003.1, read on the forward strand.
TAGAAATCAGTGTTTAATTCTTAATTTTTATAGAACCCGAAATTGGGATAAAATTTTATTAATCTCGCTTTAAAATCAGCCACTCATACGCAATGATTAACTTCCGCCTCTTTCTCATTGTTTTCTATAAGAGGCACCAGTTAAAGTTATCAGCTAACATAGTGAAAATATTGTTCAGAAATATTCAGTTGAATCAACTCAACTAATGAGTTTTAGGGGTGGTTGATAGTTTAGAGATGATATTTTTACAAATTTCCGCTCACCTTACCAAAAAAGAAAAAACATCTCATCTGACTAAGCTAATATTTATAGATTGATAGTTGGTTAATCAACTTTATTAATCAAATAATAATCACCACCATGATAACGAAAACGTACTTGATAACAGGATCCAGTCGTGGTTTGGGTTATGAGTTTGTGAATCAACTATCTTTACAGCCTAACACTAATGTCATTGCCACAGCTAGATCGGAATCTACAGCTACAAAATTGATATCATTATGTGAATCGAGACCAAATATAAAATTTATTGAATTAGAGGCCGGCAATGAACTGAGTCATGAATCATTTTCACAAAAATTGAAAGAATTGAACACAACGATAGATGTCTATGTGGGTAATCATGGTATTGCTGAAAATCTTTTACCACCTTTACAAACTACTGGTGAAATGTTATTGAAGCATATGAACAACAATGTTATCTCAAATCTTGAATTGATTAAGATATGTTACCCATATATGAAAGAATCCAAGGTGAAGAAAATAATTGTATTATCGAGTATAGCAGGTTCAATAAGTGGGTATCCATTTGACTTCTTAAGGACTTCATATGGTATGTCCAAGCTGGTTTTAAATTATTTGATGAGATCTCTAAGTGCTGAATTGACTCCAGAAGGGTTTTCAGTCATGTCGTTGAATCCTGGTTTTGTCAGTACAGATCAAGGAAACAAGGCCTTGAGAGAAAGATTTGGAACTTCTAGTCAGGTCAAGATGTTGTATGGAGTGATAACACCAGAGCACTGTGTGACTGGTATGTTAAGAGTAATCCATAATCTTACACCATTCAGATATAATGGATGTTTTGTTTCATATGATGGACAAATACTTCCATTATGATTTCGAAATAAGAAAAGGAGAGTCTGAGAAAATTAAAAGTGGATCATTGAAGTGATTTGGATTCTCAATCAATAGCAATGATTTGAGAAGGAAGCTCCGCTATATATATATATATTAGGATATGTTTAGGGTTCTATAGTTAAAAATGTGTATATTCAAAAGACATGGAAATGCAAGTGCGAGTCAATCAAGTGGTGGCTTCTACATATGTAACTTTTCCTGCAATTTATCATATATTAGATCTCTATTTGAGTCTCAACAGATTTGGGTTAAATGGGTTATATATCAGTTCCGTGAGCTATCATACGAGTGCTATATGGATAAGAGGAAGGAAGTACTATGATGATGATTGTTATCTTAAAGGTCTGGATCACGTTAAAGTCTTATTCAAATTGAATCTTCTTTTGAACTAGCTCAAGAGATTCATTGTTTCCAGTGGGGTATCAGGCTTCGCACTACTAAAAGTTTTCTCCTCCACAGATGAGAACTTGACTTTTTCATTCTTACATATTTTTATGTTGTATAATTGAATTGATTAACTATACAATTGACCCTATAAATTTTTTTATCATCTCTCTAATTGATTGAGATCAAAATCCGAATAAATGTTGCAAATGAATAAGAAAATATCTAGAATGGGATATCTGTACCATCGTTATTGAGGAAATGTCCATTAAATTTCTCAAAACTTAATTCTGCAATTGGTTTTAACATCATTTCGACACTTTCATCAGGTGAAATAACGCCATATTTCTTTTTAGAAGCCTCTACATCATCACCAAACAGATCTTTTAAAGCTTCTTCTCCCATTTCTGATCCAACAAATCCCGGATGGATGGACATAACTGCGAAATGTTGTGGTTTTAACTCTGCCTCAATACATTTCATCAAATAATTCAAAGCCAGTTTTGACATTCCATAAGCGGTGATTATTGGATCGTAATTGAATCCCGATACTGAACCTGCATAACTACCGATAAATACAATTTTCTTAATTGTGGATTTGACCATATGAGGTACGACGATCTTGTAAACGTCTAAATGGGAAACAACATTGATGTTGAAATGGTCGAGAACACTTTGTGTGGTTGTTTGTAAAGGTGGTCTATAAGCTTTAGAAATACCATGATTGGCAATGTAGATGTCAATAACTTTATCCAATTTGTTTAAATCATCTGCAAAAGTCTTATAAGTCAGTTCATTATTGGCTTCCATCTCTAAGATGGTGATGTTTTTTCTTGTTTCTGCTAAATTGACTAAATCCGTTGCCCTTGCCTTCGATCTGACAGTACCGATGACATGGTTTCCAGAGTCAGCAGAGAGTTGATCTACAAAACTCAAACCTAAACCACGATTTGCTCCAGTAACTAAATATGTAACCATTTTATTATTATCTTGTCGACTCAATTGGACTTTCTGTTTATTTAGTTTATTAATCGTTGATTTAATTTTTATTATGAAGTTAAATATATCTATTTCTCAGAAATATTTATATTTGGTGTTTAACACTAACAACACCTTCATCTACCAAAAGAAGAACAAAACACACACCGAAACCATCGGGTGGAAAAATTAAGAAAAAAGAAAAACAAATTACACGTACATATTTTTTAATGTACATAATTTGTCAGCACATGGCGAAGTCAATCGGCACTACGCCACTTATCACTTATTATCCTGGCAGATCATTTTGGCTTTTCGGTGATAATAACCTCAAGCGTAAGTATGAAAAGTTTCTTTCCCTAACATCTAATTTGAAAGTTTAGTTTTTCCGTCAAATCAAAAAAATCAATCAGTATAAAATATGAAAGTATGTATTTTCCCACTTACACAGATTACAAATACCATGCTGTAAAGCAACAACTATCCCTCTCTCTCTCTCTCTCATCTCGATTGCAATTATCCAATTCATCCCATTAAATGCCAAGAATCATTAAAAAGTATTTTATTTTCTCTTTCTCTCTCTTCAGCGATCGATATATTAGAACAACCAAATATATGTACATAATCTGTTCTGTGTGTCTCTATATCATTCAATTTCTTACCGATCTCAACTTCATCTACTGGAAATTTCCTGTTGTTTGGGAAAGAATAGGGAAAGGGTTAGGTAATTTCAAGGTGTTCGTTCACCTAATTTAACATTTCGCTCACCGCTCCGGTTGAGGAGTCATGTGTGCTTCCAAAGGTTAAGAAAATTAGGTTTCTCCTCTAATTATGGAGGATATTAGATAACTGTAGATTTGATAACCATGATAATATTACTGAAATGCAAATCTTCAAGCTTTTAAAAATATACGGATACTCGAAGAAGCATCAATAAAAAAAATTCTATATATGAATTAAAATTTTGTAATTGGGAAAGAATTTAGAAAAAAAAAGTTCAAATGAAATTGATAGATATATATATATATATGGATAGATATAAAGATTTCAAAATTGGAGTACGTTACCATCATAATTGACAAAGAGACCATTGAATTTCTCCAAACTTAATTCCTTAATTGGACCATCCAACATCATCTCAACACTTTTCTCCCTCGAAATAACCCCCCAATGATTTTTTACAGCATCGACATCACCACCAAATGATTGTCTTAATGCATGCAGACCCATATCCGTGTATACAAACCCAGGTTGCATCGACATGACGGAGAATCCTAATGGTTTCAATTCGAAATGAATTGATCTCATGATATAGTTCAAGGCCAGTTTCGATGTACCATATGCAGTCATTAATGGATCGAAAGTGTATTGATTCATAGAACCTCCAAGTGCAGAGATGAAGATGATTTTTTTGATTTTTGATTGTAACATATGTGGTTGGACTAATTGATAGATTTCCAATTGAGAGATTGTATTCACGTTCAAATGATCTTTAAGACTTTGAATCTTGGTTTTTAAAGGTGGTTGATAATCCAATGAAATTCCATGGTTGGCAATGTAAATATCAATGACTTTATTCAATTTAGTCAATTCATCGGTAAAAGTCTTGTATGACAGTTCATTGTTAGCTTCTAATTCCAAAATGGTAATGTTGGATCTGGTCTCTGCCAATTGGTTCAATTCAGATGAAGTATGTGTTTTAGATCTAGCAGTGGCAATGACAAAATTCTCTGGATTGTTGGAAATTTGATTGACAAGTTCAAACCCGATTCCACGGCTGGCTCCTGTGATAAGATATGTTGTTGTTGTCATTCTTTTTTGATTCTTGCTTCTATTTGATTTCAATATATCGGATATATTACATATAACTAATTGATTGGTAAATCGGAAAAGTATATATTTATATTTATATATCGATGATATACTTATTATTAGTAATCAAGGCCTTATGATCAATTGGGTGTTAAATCTCCGATATGTGACAAAAAACTAAAAAACTAAAATTTATCCGTCATTGCATAAATTGACAAAAACAAAAGACTAGACAACCCCAGTTTCTGTTTTTTACCTTTTTCTTTTTCTCCCTTAAAAGAGCCTCTGACCGACCGTCTTCTTTTCCAAATGTTCTAAATTGATATTTTCATTCACTACTTTAAACCACCCACTCAATCAACTTTGATTTGTCAATCATCCTGTATATAATGAAATGGGTAGATATATTATTATTACTACTTACATCCACTGTATTCTTTTTGATCTTTAATAGTAAAAAAAAAAGTGATTGAAATATTAACGCTATATACATATAATTTCATATGTATGATATTTTTCTTATTTATTTTCCCAAAACATAAAACACAAAGCCTGGTATAAAAAACAAATTGATAAAAAGAGGGGAGATACCGCCAGTTTTTTTTTTTAATCTTATTCATTTGATTTTGAGTATCAAACAAATAAAACAAAAATAAAACAAAACAAGCAAACAAAGAGAAAACCGACAACAGATGATAAAAATGAAAAAAATGAAAAGAACAGAAACAAAGTAATAATAATAAATAAACATGAAAAACCAATTGATTAACCTTTAAAAAAACTCTGCAAAGACAACAAAATAAAAATAGGAACCAAAAAAAAAAAACTAAAAACTAACTAAAAAATGAAAAAAACAAGCCAAACAATAAGTTATAAGAAAGATGAACAACATTAATCAACAACATATAACAACAGTTTCAAAACAACAACATCAAACAAAAACCATTGAGTTAAATTAAAACTTTTTTTACAGGACAATTTCTATATTTCTCTATTAGAGGAGTATGCCTGTGAATTTGGGTAGATGGATGAATAAATATAAATGGGACGGATAAATTAATGAATCAAAGTTGGAAAAAAAAAAAAACATTCTCTTCTCATCTTTTGTAAAGAATACACTCTATGTATAAATGTAATTGAATCGTGTAAAATTTTTATATATGTGTTTCAGTTTTGTGTATCCGTTGAATTGTATAGTGTTGTTGTGTTCTGTTGTGTTGCATCATGTATATATGAATGATCTGGAATAAAATTAAATCTTGCCATTCTATTTTTTTTTTGACTCTCAATTCCAATTTTCTCATCAAAATAAAAAAAATTTTGAACTGTATTATGGAGTAAATTGATGTAATTCCTATGATGAATGATGATGGATGAAAAATGGTAATATATAAATCAAAAATGATGATGATGATGATGATGATGATAAAAAAAGTAATATCCAAAAGCTCCACCCCGCCCCACTAATCTTTCGTTACTCTAGTTCCATCACACTATGCGCTTAGTGAAAGAAGAATTAAAACGAAAAAAGAACAAAAAAAATTTCTCATCAAATTGGTATGGATGGATATGTATGTGTAAGTTTGTGTCTATAGTATATGTACAATTAAATATATGAAATCTCCCACTCCTTTATCAATTTTTTCCTTTCCCCATTTTTATGAACATTGTCCCTTGTTGATGATGGATTGTATGGGTGAATCGGTGAATGGATGAGACAAAGAAACATTAACAAGATGAATAATGAATGATGAATGATAATGTGGTATATCTGACAAAAAACAAATCAATTGGGATATATATATATAATGTGGCAGTTTTCTTTCATTTTATAATTTGGCAACAGCCTCGGTATAAGTATTACCAAAAACACTCCAATGGAAATTACACAACTTGGCCACTCTTGAACCCAATTGATTCAAATCGGAATCTTCATCTGCGGTTGATGTTGTAGTCGTGGTGGCAGAATCAGATGAAACCAACATTGATTTGGAATTTGTCATCGAAGATGAACCAAATGATGATGATGATGATGATGATGATGATGATGATGATGAAGAAGAAGAAGAAGAAGGAGTAGATGGGGTTAATGGATCTTCTGTCAACAACTCATCACATTTCGATTTATTGACATACTCCAACAATTGTTTAAAAATTCTCTCCTCCATCAATCCATAAACCAGAGAAGAAGGTTGTGTTTGCTTGATCAACCAGTTGAATGCAAATTCAACCATCGATGCTGGTGGTGTTTTAAAATTGGCACTTGTACTATCATCATCATCATCATCATCATCTTGTTCATCAGTTTGCGAATGAGGTGGATTAATACACAGTTTGGATAATTGTAACAGAATTGATCCAACATTTCTTGTCCATTTGATATTACAATTATCATCAGTAACAATGGCCAAAACTTGTCTTTTTAAACATGCAATCAGTTCCAGTGATAACAATTGACTTCTATCTATGGATGGTGGACAATGTTGATATAACAATTGCTTGTATAATACAACACATAATTGTAAACAAACCAATTGTCTTATATCGGCTCTCAACAAAACTAATCTTGCATGATCAAATGATAATGAAGTTGGGAATGAAGTAACCATATGACGACATGATAATAATTTCAAAATTGATAATGTTGAAAGTTCTTTTAATTTAACAGGTTTGATATCACAATTCAGATAATTGTTAACAAACCAATTTGTTGAATCCTTTAATGTCATCTTACCACGATTAACCATCTGAGTGAAATAATTTCTTTCGAAATCAACAGCTGTTTGAACTAAAACTGGTCTCAATATACGAATTTGATGGTTAGCAACATCTAATTTCATCAATTCTAAAATAGAAAAAATCATTCTTAAACCTTCAACCAAGTGAGAAACTGAATTATCCTCCTTCAGTGATAAAAATTTCAAAGTCATTTCATCAACCCATGAATCTCTCATTGGAGCACAATGACTTTTCAAAATCTGTGATAACCATTTTGCCAATGCGACAAAATCAAAGGCAAAATTCTTCAACTGTTGAATCAACAAGTCGATATCCATAACTTCATTAACTTGTTCGACATCCTTTGTTGGTAATAAACTAATCAAAATCTCTTTTAAAGTTTGAAATAACAAGGGTAATCTTGACTCCTTTTGATCAAATTTCTTGTACAAGGAATAAAATTCACATTCTCTTTCAACATCATCCCAATATTTGTCAACAGCCATCTTCTTCTTACGTCCTCTTTCACCATCTAAATTTGGTCTGAATTGTAATTGTGGATCAAAGAGAATATCATGTCTCAACTGAGGATTTTTCAAAATTTCATGTAAATCAATTTCTCTCAAACTGAGTGAATTTACTGGAGGTAAAGGAGGTGAAGATTTATTTGATTGTCTAAAATTGTTGCTGTTGTTGTTGTTGTTGTTATTAATGATGCAAGAAGAAGAAGATGATGATGATGATGATGATGATGTTGGAGGAAAGAAGGGTTGTTGTTGAGGAAATGAAAACAGCATTGAAGGTACGGCATTGATGACGGAATCAGAAGGAACTCCGAAATGAGTTGCATGGTTATGATATTGTTGCAAATTCTCCAGATGATTATGATGGTGGTGGTGATGGTGATGATGGTGATGATGGTGGTGACGACGGCGAAATGCAGAAAATATCACATTTGGCAAAGATCTTGATCTATATCTTTTAATATTGGATATATTTGGATGATGAAGACATTTTGAATCAGTTGATGAGGTATTCGATGTATTATTATTGCAGCCCATTATTAATTCATTTGAATCAGTCACTTGTATGTGATCTTGTTGTTGTTGTTGTTGTAATTGTATCATATTTATTGGTGTATTTGAAGTGGTTGAAAGTTCTATTGGTTGTGTGGATGACGATGAAGTGTTTGGACTGATAGGTGTTGGAGTCAAGATTGTATTTTTGTTGTTGTCATGATGATCTTGAGTATCCATAATTTCTTCTTCGTCTTGGATGACAAATTCATGATGATGTATGGACACGTCTAATCTTGCTCTTTTATTTGATTTTAAATCTATTTTTCTTATTGAGGAAACCATTGAAGAAGTAACCTTATTGTTTATCAAAGATGAGGAAGAAGATGACGCAGATGAAGATAATGAAGAAGAATCTGATGATGATGATGATGATATCAGTAATAATGGGTTTTTGGATGATGATGATGATGATGAAACTGACAAAGAAGAAGTATTTGATCTCTTGTTGCTAGTATTGTTCATAATATTAATATTATTATTACAAATACTTGAAGCGGTTGAAATGTTGTTATTATTGTTCTTGATACTAGTTGAATCAGTTGTAGATGTGGTTGTTGTGGTATTGTTGTTGTTGTTATTATTATTATTATTATTATTGGAAGAAGAAGGAGTAGAAGAAGAAGTGGTGGGGGTAAAAAAGGCCAGCAGTCTAAAGTTATCTTCTGTTGTAGTTGTTGTTGGAGCAGCAGTAGCAGTGGATGAAAAGATCTGCTGATGATCCTGATTATCCTGGTTATTGATACGGGAATTCATGATGGATGGGATGGGATGGGATGATACTGTATATTAGATGAGGGATAAGGTAGATAGATAGATGAAATGATTTATAATAATATATAAAGATGTAAATTTTGCAACAGAAAAAAAACAACAGAAAAGAAAAAAAGAGTAAAATTAATTATTAAATGGAAATGGAAATGAAATGAAAAGAAATAAAGAAAGAAAGAAAGAAAAAGCATCAGAGCAGAAAAAAGAAGAAGAAGAAGAAGAAGAAGAAGAAAAAAGTGAAATTGAAGAAATATTTCTTTTTCTTTCTCTCTCTGTGTGTGTGTTATATATATATATATATATATATATTTATATATGTGATAATTATTACTATTATTATTATTGTACTAATATAGAGTTATTGGTAGGATATGGTATACTACGGATAGACTATATAGTATTGATCTACGTATATATATTATTATACCATCTATCTATCTATCTATAGATAGATAGATATAGTTAGTGATAAAAAAAAATTTTATCCTTTTCTTTTTCGCCTTCTTCAAAGGAAAGGGGGCGGTAGTGTATATTATACACAATCTTGTATATATAATAAATTGGGAGCTGTTTCAACTTCTTTTTCTTTTTCTTATTCTTCTTTATTATTATAAAATTACAATAAATTAAATGAATTAGTTGAGAGAAAAGAAAGAAAGGGGTTTTGGTTATAATATACACTACTGATTAATACAGATTTCTCAGTAACAATTTTCGAATGACCCAAAATTTCACCATCACCACCACAATAAACAAACAAACAAACAAACAATTCAATACTTAAAAGTAAAACATACATACATACAAATTCATCAAAGGATAGATAGATAGAGATATATATAGTTAGAGCTCTATATCTTCACCTTATCAATTGTCAAATCCATCTCTTAATCTTACAAGACCCTGGAAAGCCGATATCCCAATTTAGGCAACCCATCCATCATATAATAACGGTCTCCGCCCATTGGAAAAACTCTATTATTGATAATTCATACAAGATACAATGGACCCAACTCAAGATCCCAATTTTATCCCTCCGGATTCAAATCCAAATATGAAACCTCCACTGAATTCTTCTATGATCCCCAATAATCCAACTATTCAACCATATGTCCTTGCCGATTATAATGAAGCCATCGATGCGCCACTGCCACATCCTTCAAGTTTTATGTCAAGGCATCATTCCATTACATCTACAAATGAATATCCAATTCTAAGATCAACTTCATCTCAATCTTTGGAAAACCATAATAGTATTAATAATAATAATAATAATACAAGAATTCAACATAAGAAAATACCAAGAATACCAACTGAATTACAACCTTTTAGTTCGGATTCTTCACCTTCTTCTGATGATGAACAAGAAGATGGCAGGGTAGAATGTGATGATGAAGAAGATGAAGAACAAACTATGATCAAAACTCATGCAGATGAACGTCAATTGGTTGATAAACTTCATACTCTGTTATCCATGACTAGCAATAACAACAACAATAGAAAACATCTCAACAAGAGAATACCACCACTCCCGGCTCATTCACATGCCACAGATACTCCCAAGATACATTCATATCAAATTGCCGATTTAGAAGAAGTACCTCATGGTATAGTGAGACAAGCAAAAAATTTAAAAGATTATCAATTCCCAACACATAGATTATCCCCAGTACTTAAGGATTCAACAAAATTTCCCTTGGTTATTGTTGCATGTGGATCATTTTCTCCAGTAACTTATCTTCATCTTCGAATGTTTGAAATGGCAATGGATTCAATCCGTGAAGATACTAAATTCGAAGTCATTGGTGGTTATTATAGTCCAGTTAGTGATAATTATAAAAAACAAGGTCTTGCTCCACATCATCATCGTGTTACAATGTGTGAATTGGCATGTGAAAGAACAAGTTCATGGTTAATGGTTGATGCATGGGAATCACTTCAACCTAAATATACACGTACAGCATTAGTTTTGGATCATTTTAACGAGGAGATTAATTTAAAACGTGGTGGTATTAGAGATAATGATGGAAATAAACGTGGTGTTAAAATCATGTTATTAGCCGGTGGAGATTTGATTGAAAGTATGGGAGAACCAAATGTATGGCTGGAGACTGATTTACATCATATCTTGGGAAAATATGGTTGTTTAATAGTTGAAAGAACTGGATCTGATGTTCGTAGTTTTTTATTAAGTCATGATATCATGTATGAACATCGCAAAAATATCTTGGTTATCAAACAATTGATTTATAATGATATCTCATCAACAAAAGTACGGTTATTCATAAGGAGAAATATGAGTGTACAATATCTATTACCAAATTCGGTGATACGATATATCCAAGAACATGGATTATACCTTTATGATAAAGAACCGGTCAAACAAGTTATGAGTGAAAAGGCTGATTAGAAGAATTTATGTTTTTATTTTTGTTTTTTTTTTGGAAATAAATTTGAATAATTATATATGTTTATGTTTTATGTATTGATGATTGGTTTATTTTTTTATATAGATGATATTTAAAAAATCAAAAAAGTTTTACTATTCCCTCTTAATTGTTAAGATCTACTATATATTTTTTATTCATTCATTATTAGAGGTTCTTCTGGCCCCTTGGTTCTAAAAAATATAGGACATTTGCACTTTAAAAGTGATGATGATCATCATCATCTATTATTATTACTTTGGTTTTTTTTTTTGCCTGTTCTAGGAGACATTTTGAGGAATCGGTGATGGATTCTTTACTATTGAAGTTCATAAGAGCTTTTTTGGCCTTAACCTCTTAGTTGCCACATCATATTTTACTATCTTTATATAGTCGTTTTATATATATAACCAGAGTTATGGGTTATATATAGGTAATAAATCTTTACTTATTTGATTTGGTTTTTGATTTGGTTTGACTTTTATTACATCTTATTCTTATTCTATATTGGGTGTGATATTCTTATTCTATATTAGGCGTGATAAGTTTCCCCTTTTCATTTATATAACCATGTGTTTTTTTTTTTGATTTTTTTTTTTTGATTTCGATAAGTGATTGATTTTGCTTCACCCCACCCACTCGCGTGATGACGGATCAGGATAACGTTAAATTATCGATCTATGCATCTGTCTCTATTTCTTTTTTTCTTTTTTTTTTCTTTTTTTTTTATCTTTCTTCTCTCCTATTTTTCTCCCATTTCAGAACATAATTTAAGCCGTGTAAAAAAAGAGTTTTATAATGCGAAAAAAAAAAAAACTTTAGGTTGGACTAAATGATTTGATGTTTAGAGTAACATCACCAACATTATTCATGGACAATAATCATATGAACATATATTTATATATATATTGATGTCTCTTATTTCCAAACTTTGCTCTAGCAAAACCATCTCAAAAAAAATTTAATCAACATATATATATCTGATAAATAAATGATTAAAACAAATTTAATTTAATGATTCAACTGGACAAGTTGAATAAAAATTTTTGATCTATACTTCTTGAAATGTTTGATTTCTTTAATCAGTCTGTGTTGAATATGTCATTCATATCTCGTTCCCATATTTGAAGCTAATTTGGTAAGTGGACAGTTATGTATAACAGAAGTTGAAGAAAAGGGGGTATCATCCATTGTATATATATCATTAGTTATCATATTTAACCATTGATATGATATGATCTGATATGAAAAATTTCAGCTCATTCAAAAATCAATTTCATATTTCATATATGAATAGATCAATTGAAATGCAAAGGGTGTCTTTCTTCAAATCAATTTATATATATGAATGAATAATTTTTTTTTTTTTTTTTTTTCATTTTGTGTAGTGGGATCAGGGATGGATGAGATCTTTAAATCAATTTGATTTGGAAACTCTGCTAACCATTCCCCAATTTCAATAAATTAAAATTAATGGTGTATTTTTAATATCACCAACTTCAATTATGTACCCAAAAGTTAATCAAAATATCTGATGAACAATAACTGGCTATCTAGTTTTGGAGGCCAGTAATTGATTCTTTTGCAATACAGAAGATTCATCAATTTTTTGATCTAAGTTGTTATATTTTTCATTTGTACTGGACGAATCCATCTTCAAAAACATCATTCACTTATAATTCAATCAGTTAATCACCATTTATCCTAATATCACCGCCACACTTTGTTAAAATTCACCTTTTGGCAAGGTGGCAAATAGGGGTAATAACCTATATACATCACCGGAATTCCAGCAATCTCCCACGATAAACTAGAAGACAAGAGAATTGAGGGGAATCTATTAACATGATATAATTCACAATCTTAGTCTTGGCCCAATAAACTTCATATTATTTTTCTCAAACTATGTATAAGTGCCTATGTCCACTTTTAAATAACCCTCCCCACCTTGCATTCTTCGAAGAAGAAACTTCACCCCCAATCGTGGAAAGACCAAGTTCCCCTTCCAAGATATCTTTGTTCAAATATCTATATTGTCAAGGGCTTTGATTTTTGGTAAATGGGATTACTTGCTATTAAGGTAATAGTCTTTGTCGCCACCACTATGGTTGTTTGGCAAGGGGTAGATGATTAAAAAAATGTAAGCAGTCTCGTGGATGGTGAGAATATAAATTCACCATCACACAAGTCATGTTTATCCATCCACCGATCAACTTTTTACCAGCTTCCCTGGTTTGCTATCATCTCATTCGTATATTAGAATTGATATATATTTTCTCGAATTTAACAAAAAAGACAAAGCTGGAGTAAAAATAGTAGTTGTAAGTCCTTTATACAAACTTCCCTCTCTACCCTACTTGCTTTTGAATCTAACTTGAGAGAAGCTTCATTTATAAATACTAATCAGATAACCAAAAAGCATATATGAATGGAGAGAATTGCAAAAACTGAATATCCTTAATTTACAACAGCAAAAAAAAGAAGAATTTTTAACAAATAAAAAAATTTAAAACAACAACTCGTAAAACAATTTTTTCTCCACCAATATATCATTGAGGATAAATAAAATCAACTTAAGGAGGAATGCTATATGGTAATAGTATCATTCACTGTTTTCCCATTAAGGAAAGGGGTAAATAGTAGTAGTGGTAAACATATATTCGATTGCTTCATTCGAATTTTGATGAAAGTTCAAAAGGCACAGTTGGCTATAATTAAAAAAAAAAAAAATGGGTGTCTCACTTCTCCATCAGCTGCATACAACCTTTCAGGTAGACCAAGAAACATTAGAAAAAAGAAAAACATAATAAAAAGAACTGGCAAAGAAAGAAGCAAAGTTCTTTTTTTTTTATGTTTTTTTTGCCTCTTGCAACCAAGTTACAGTGTTAGGAACCATCAAAGAAAAGTTATGTATTCAGTTTAAATGGATCTGTTATAAACCTGAAAATAAGTGATTGGAAATTGAAGAAATCATAATTGATTTATTAGAATTTTTTTACGATGCAGATGGCTTACTTATATTTATTTACTAATTACTTCTATTTCGGACTCCACTATGTTCATTCTGAAAAAATATTAAAGTTTGAAGTTTAGCTATTTTACTTCATTAGTTAAGGAAGTACTCTTTTCTTTGTATGTCTCTGTTCCCCGTTTTTTTTTTTTTCTCTGAAGTCGTTAGGACAACAGATTAAGCAAGACAAAATGCCGCCCTGAAAACTAAACTTCGATACTTGCAGTTGAAAAGTAAAGGTGCAGAAAGACTAAATCTGGTCATGGCCTATTATATGAATAGTGCCTACTAAATATTGAGAAGTTTTAAACCACCACCACCACCATAACAACGAGTTCAACTTCAGCAATACTATTATTATCGCTAAAATTCGAAGAACAGTTGGATCTGTTTCAACAATTCCCTCGTATAGGGTATTCCTATGTTTTCTTGCAACACTTCCATAAATGATGTAGTCAAAATAATATTTCTGCTCATGTGGTGAACCTATTATTTTGACTATATGTAAAACAAAAGTTTCAAAGCTATATGTATGTTCTCGTTTTGGCTTAGCATTGCATGACTTTAGACATGCATTTTTTTCCGATCACAGAGTAATCATACATACCTATTACCGCGGGCAAAAACAGACAACAGCTTAGAAAAAAAAAAAACAACTTGCAGTAGTGATATAACCTTAAACTTTTTTTTTTACCTGTGGTTGGGCAGTATTGGTCATTTCAAATCAAAGTTGAATATGATCTATTTATGCTTTCTTTCAAATTTCTTGTCTTGATACAAATACCTTAACAAAACAAACTATATCACACATCCTCCATTGATCAGAGTTCTCTGCTCTTACTCTATGTTACTCATTTCAGATAGTGTTATTTACTGTTTGAAAACATTCAAGCAAACAGTTTTTCTTGATCTTCCATTCTCCGAGTTTGACAAAAAGCCCAATTGCCACGGCAAACGGAGGGTTCTTCTAGAAGTGAACAAAACAAAACAAAAGGGCAAGTTTTCACACATTGATTTATGTATCCAAGTTTCTCTTTTAATCAAAAATAGCCGAAAAGTACCCTGTAACATTCGATAGGATAGAAAATTAATTCACACTCAGACAAAATGCACTTCTCATAGTTTTCCTATAACAACCCTAACATGAATTAACTAAACACAAACATTATTATTCTAGAAAATAAAAATGTACACTGGGAGAGACATACCTACATATAGGCATATGTTTGTAGCCTGCCCTGTTTCACTGGATTATCAAATAAAATATTCCATTTTTTCTGGTGGAATTGTATATTTTTTTATATTTATAAATGAACCTCAAATTCCTTCATTTTTGCTACTGTGAAAGTGGTTAATAGTCTCAAGTAATATTGCAGATCAAACAAACCACTATGGAATCCAAACAATTTATGATGACTGGTATGTGGATTCTATGTCAGTTGGAATGGGTAATTGTTATGTGAAGCACCTACTTGACGTTGTATGAGGGGAAACTCATATTACAGAACAGATAGGTAGTGGTATCCTCTGGCTTTGAAATCATGGAAAATTCGGTTGTTGGGAAAGCATGAAGGAAAACAAAACCAAAGATACCGATAACAAAGGTGAACATAAGATGGTTACTATTTTTGGGTAATAAAGAAAGAGAGAGTGGATCATAGAAGATCCAATTGTGTTCTTTTATCTATCCCTTGAATTTTTGCTTCAAATCATCATCATCATCATATTCATATTTTCCCTGCATAGCATTCCTATACTCTTTATCAACATATGCTTCTTGATCTTGATTATTTAATTGAAATTACGTGCATCTTTTTCCCTGCGCCTGAATTGTTATCCCTTTCTTTCTTTCTCTCTCTTTTTCTTTCTTTCTTTCTCTCTCTTTTTCTTTCTTTCTTTCTCTCTCTTTTTCTTTCTCTGTTTCTTTCTTTCTGCCAAAATGTGAGCCATTCGTCATATACCCGCATTAGGGAAAAGGTAAACACATCAAATTATCATTATTTTTTTTAGAAAAGTGAGATTCATTGAAGCAGCAGTTAATTAGTACCTGATTGATTATAGATAGATTGGGTTTGGTATTATTAGACTAGTCTTTTTGTTTATATTCTCACCTTTTTCATTACTACTACTGGAAAAAGACCTATCACATTCTAATTAGTTTCAAACTAAAGAAGAAGAAGCTAGCAAGATTAGAAAAGGAAGAAAGCTTTCCACGAAAAGCACATTTCTTCACTTGAATCAGCAAGATCTCATCCGATTTCATCACTTTTATTTCAATTAACCCAAGACACTCATTTATTTCAAAATTCAAACCATTCTTAACACCCTCAACTCATAAGGAACTGTGCAGTTCTTCATCAGTGGACAATATATCAAGAAAACTCTCAATATTAAGAGATATATATTATTCTCATCTCTTATCGATCAGATCACCACCACTTCAAGCAAATGATACTGGCAAATATATTATTTTAAGGAGCTTCATATACATACACAGATATTTAATACCCATCACAACACACATACATGTTCAACTATATATACCCTATATCAACAGTGCTAGTTTTGCTGTTAACACTAGCAGATTTTTCAATTTCCATATTTCTTCTAGTGAACACTACCAGAACTTCAGATAAGACCCTGATAGAAGTAGAGTTGATACTTCTCGCAATTGGTGAATTCTGGTCCGCGATCAGTCTTTGTATTGTGAATTTCTTTTGCATACGGCGTATTATTGTGATACCATCGTTACATGTCTCAGAAAATCGTGGCAAGAAGACCTGGTACAATATCAGATTTATTGTTTGTTTAATACCATTCTTGTTCTCAATGTGTAGTGGGTTGACTTGGATCCATTTACACTTGATTCAGAACCAAAGACAGAATCAGCAAGTATTAAGGACGGTATTATTTTACTTATTCACAACATCACAGATTTTAAAAGGGTTCCTATTGAGCGATATTGGTTATGGCCATGAATTCTTGGAACCCCATGAAGAAGAGATCATGAGCTGGGATCATATTGACTCTAAATCAAGAAACATCACACCTTCATCTTTCGGTACCATCCAATTGCGCAAAATTATCAATAACAAGGACTCTTTACAAACTTTAGTGCCTGAACTGAATAATTCAGCTTTGAAAGTCTTCAATATAGGGAATGAGTCTTATTTGCTCCCTGCTTCACAATCACCATCCACGGATAACTTCCCACAACAAATAAATATGACCAACAACAAAGATAACACGGAGAGCAGCTCTAGCAGTAATTTCAATCTTTTGCAGAATGATCAAGTGCTCAAAAATGAGAAATTTGTACTATCCAAATTTTCCAATGCTTTACTTCCGCCACATTTACAAAAAGGAGAGAGTGATATTTTAGTACAAAGGAATCAGAGTGAAGATTTCCAATTGGAGTTGGCCAATATCCCACAGATACCGGCACAAACACAGACTCTTTTCGAATGGCATGATACCACCACTGCCAACGCCGTCCCATCAGCAACAACAACAACAACAACAACAACGGCGGTCAAGAAATTCATCTCTTTACAAGACTGGGAACAGAAAAAGCATAGCTGGTTATCCATCACTGGAAATTCCAACCTCAACTTGACAATCCAAGAAAATGATGATAGTCAAGAAGCTCCATCGTTGCACTCATTCCGCGACGGTTTGAAAACTCCACCTCCACCTCCTTCGCCAAGTCACCTTAC
The DNA here is from genome assembly GCA_030567715.1 of Nakazawaea wyomingensis. Lineage (NCBI taxonomy): Eukaryota > Fungi > Ascomycota > Pichiomycetes > Alaninales > Pachysolenaceae > Nakazawaea > Nakazawaea wyomingensis. The sequence continues at coordinate 215,225 of JAJLSQ010000003.1, forward strand.
CCAACAGCTGGAATCATCATCTACCTCAATGGCCTCATCTTTTGAAAACTGTCAGCGTCTCGTTCAACAAAAAGAACTCATGCATATGCGTCCTTCACAATTGACCCGGCTTGAGTTGTTACCAGATATGGGAAAAGGAAGTGACTTTATCATTGTTGAAGATGAAGATGATGGAGTCATTGATGCTTTATCAATACCTCTAGGTCCAAAATTCGATAGTGAAGATGATCCACTAGATTATCTCAACACTTTTAAATCTTCCATACCTGAGAGACAGGGAAGGATATCATCCAACTCGCGTTCTAAAGTTAAATCGAAATCTTCATCACCTATAAAGAAATTTTTTTCCAGTCATCAGCATCACCTTCATCAGCAGACTCAACTAAAACAAAAACAAGTTCATGGCCCCTCAATGTCTTTGGAATTCCCACAAGATCAATTGAAACTTCAACCACATCAACAATCGCATCAACATTCACTGTCCATGTTTGATCTTCGTTTACAGAATCATCAACATTCACAGCCGAGAAAGAAGACATCTTTCTTGAATCTCAGTCCAAAACATACAAACAGTGTCACCTCAATTACCCCCTTATCTTCATCTGTAGTGAATTCTGTGCAACAGCAACAACAACCTAGGAGGACAAAATCATTATCTCCCACAAAGAGAGTGAAACCAAGTTCAGCCAAACAATACCCATCATCAACAATACCTACCTCAGCACCAACAACACCTAGAACCCAACTTCATCATCTCCCAGACTTCAACTCAAATTCCAAGATCAGTGCTGGTAAAATGTTGAAAGCACATTTTCTGAAACATCCGATTGATGACATCCATAGTATTGACTTAGAATATCATTATAATCACCATCAACGCCATAACGTTTCTAATATCGACCAAAGCGATAATAGCATGGATGATATAAGCATTAATGTTAACGATGGTGATGAACTAGGGACACCAGATAAAAGTCAGTTGAGTTCAAATTCAAGTCCAAGTCCAAGTGTTGGATTTGGAGAATATGATAGAGAGAAATGGAGACGGATAAAGTTACGGCTGAAAGAGCAAGAGCAATTGGAGCATCAGGTGGCTCAAATGCATGAATGTGACGTTTCATTAGGAGAAATATTAACTATGGTAGATTAGATCAAGCACTTAGAGGAAATTGTTGTGTAGTACATGCTACTAATTTGATCCAAATAAAATCTATATAGAAATGAAATTAAAAAATGAATAACCTTTTGATTGCAGTAATTGATGCTGACGCTTTTAAAGAAAATAAAAAGACGGGAAATGATCTGGATTTCTATGAAGGCATAAGCTGATGGAAAAAACATCATCACATGATACTATCATGTATTGTGATTTGTGGAGGAATATCGAGCCCATTGAGTACTTCAGACAACGCAGATTTGATCTTTGGGATCCAAACAGAGAGTTCATCCTGGTACATAAGAAAGTTTGTCAAAGTCTGCTTCTTCATCTCCAAAATCTCCGGATTCTCTACAGGGGTTTCCAAAAACATATTCATGATAACAGGACTGCTCAGTAAAAAATTGGCGCTCCACAGATGTTCTGAGAATTTTTCCAACAACGTGAATAGTTCATTCAAGGAGGAAAGTTTTTTCAAATCTGTGGTGGATATGGAAAGTTTTTGAAAAATTGACTCGTCCTGAACAAGGTTGATGTAAATTGGGATGGTCTTCTCCGATAATCTTAAACCTGATAAAAAATCCATGTTGTTCGAAACAATATTTGGATTTATCAATGAAAATAAATATATGGCTGATTCATCGTAATAGTAGTCTTGAGTCAGTTTTGAAATAATACCATATTTATTATCAATCTCATTGAATTTTTCCTCGCAGTAAGATAGCTTACCCAACATTATGACAACTTCATTGATTATCAACCCTTTGTATGTATAAGTATCATCTTGCACCAACTCCACAATCAAATCAAAATCTAGTTCTTCCAATAGCCACGTCAATTTTTTCACCAGCACGATATCCAAGACTCCATTGTAAAAATTGATGATTGCAATGGGTAACATCACATCATCGTTGTATAATTCACTCTTTTCTGTCTGGAAAAATGAACTAGGTAACTCATCCGCAGAAATAAATGGCAAGTAAACATTATTGATCAAATCAAAAAACCTCACCATTATCTCCATAGTTCCATGTCTCATCTTAGTCAATATAGCAATGATTTCCTTCGATACAAGTCTTCTCCTGATCAATACTCCTCTTTCACCCAAATTTTTGATCAACAATTCAATGACATTAATCACTGGTATCGAAACATTATCAGAGTTCAATTTTGATATCAATACCTTAATCATCTCCGTATTGGCTAAAATATCTATAGGGGAAGCTTTCAAAATCAAATTGGCCAAGCTGGATAGTATCAAGGAATTATTTGACATTTCAATGTAGGAAATAATTTCTGATAAGGAACAGATTTTCATGGTCAATGTTTCAAAAGTATAATCTGCAGCCAATGTGTTGAATAGCTTCATTATCGCCAATTGTGTCTCGTAATCTTGTTCGTAGAACTTGGGCTCGGTCAAGTAATTAATAAGACTCTTGTAAAAGAGATCCTCCTGGTCGCTCGGTGTCACATGGCTGTTGCTGTTGTTCAGGGAAAACAGTAACACTAACTCCTCAACTTCTTGTGGATTGATGTCAATGAGCTGTGTAAACTTTTCCTGTAATCTGTTGAGAGATTCTGTCAAATTTATGGTAGTCATCGGCGTTGTCATGTAGAGATCATAGATGTTATGTCTTATGGATTGATTTTGCCTCCTTTATAATTTTGTAGTTTCTATCTTTTTTTTTTTGTGATCTCCCTTTGGATGCGATGGAACTGATGGGAACTAAAGAGATAGATATATCGATATATCGTCTCATATATATAGGTATAGTCAACTACATATATTATTCTGGGAATGGAGCAGATAATAAGGGACAACGTTAAGGAGTCCCGTTTGGAATCTTTATTCACTAAACAGCTCTTGCATTTGAAAGAGGTCAACCCAGATGGGTATTCGGCTAATCTACAGAATTGGGAATTGGTCATCAATCAGTTTATAAATCACAATATTTTCTCGGATTGCACAGCATTGAGTACTGAGGACTTGAATGGCTTGAGTATTACTGTCGGTGGCAAGATATTGAAAATTAGCAACGGTATCTTGAATGTCGTGATCAACCATATGGTGAATGAAGAAGGACTGTTGATTCCCTTGTCAAAGTTCAAGTCAAATCCCTTAGAGAAAACCACAGTATCCAAGTTTTTACACAAGATAATCTCCTCAACAATCTACAATTTAGGCTATGACGTGGGTAATAAGGATGGTTCGTTGAAGAAAGACACGTTAATTTCTTTGAAGAAATTGAAAGAGTTGAGCTTGGAAATATATGATTACTACAAGTTTGAGTACCTTGTAAATGAAGAGTACAGTGATTATGTCATTTGTAAAAGTCACTTGCAAAGATTGATTCATGAACAAAAAATCCAGATTAGTGAGACTGATTTTGAAGTTATCTTGATTTACCTCTCACGAGATTTGAAAAAAATTGGCATCAAAGATGATGTAATCAAGTTCGCCAAAGATAGTGAAGAAGTGATAGTGGTGGATGAGAATGACGAGAGTGTTTCATTGTTGAAGTTTACAAGTTACAAGCTCAAAACTTTGATCAAACAACTCAATATAAAACAATTAGAATTGAAAAATGAAATTGTAAGAAATGTGGCAATCAATAACAAAAAATATGCCAAAATATTGTTGCAGAATTATAAAAAAATTGAAGCCAATCTATCAAATCAATCGATTCAATTGAGTAACTTGACAACGTTACTCGATCAGATCAACCAACAGAGTTTTAATAAGACCTTAGTCTCAACCATCACCACAAACTCTCAAGTGTTGCAAAAATTGAATCAGTCCACTGACTTAGATAAGTTGCAAGAGGTTTTGGACACTATGAGTGACAACATTGAAGAATCGCAAAAAATAAGTGACTTGTTATCATCCAATTCAAATAACAACAACATTGACGAGAGTGAGATTGATCAAGAGTTGGATCAGTTGGTTGAATCATCAAAGACCCAGCACAAGACTACTCCAGCACTAGTTGATGATACTGAAGATGAGGCATTATCCGATAGATTTAACAAATTGAAGGCCTCAAATCCATTGGGTAAAACTGAGTTTGGTACTGACGATGGGTCAATTAATAAATCTGCCAAGACTGAATTGGGTAAGACTGAAGTAGGGAAGACTGAAATTGGTAAAACTGAAGCAGGAAAGACTGAAATTGGTAAAACTGAGGCAGGAAAGACTGAAGTCGGGAAAACTGAAGTAGGGAAAACTGAAGCAGGTAAAACTGAATTTGGTGAAACCGAAACTGGCACTGCATCTTCCAAGAAGGACGATGAAAAATCTCCTGTATATGCTTAACTTGTCAATTTCTTGCTTTCTTATTTTTTTGATAGCTTTGCTTTGCTTTTACTCTCAATTGCTCTGTTAACGATATTTAAAATAATAATAGTAATAATAATAATAATACATACACATAGATATGAAAAGAAGAATGTAATATACAAAACTTTTGGAAAAAACAACCGCTGCCTACTTATTCAACTAATTCTCCCCTCTTCAGTTCATCTTTGATGATCAATTCAGATCTTAATTGTCCATCCAACAATTCATCCTCTTGCAACTGTGATTTGATAGTCTCCAAAACCAGTGCCTCATCACCATCAATACCGAAATTCTGCAAATCTGGCGGTATCTCCGACATGGAAACACTCGGTGCTCCATTGAGGAATCTCAATTTCTCCAATATTGTAATCTTCAAATTGTCAAGGTATTTTCTATTGTTTTTGTTTTCGATCTTACCATCAAGATTAGGATGTAAAGAATAATCTGGTTTGTACCAGTTTCTGAAAGGTAATGTCTCTGGTAATTTGTTATCCAATTTGACATTTGTCAAAAGTGAAGTCTCATAACACCATAATCTACTGACGTTTCTCGGTGTATATCCACCTCCACCGACTACTAACATGGGTATTCCAAAAGATTTGATGAAATTCACACACTCACCATGTGCTTTTATATTCAAGTTGAACACACCTAATCTATCACAACCCAAAGAATCAGCACCACATTGTTGTACAATTACCGAAGGTTTAAACTGGTTAATCAAAGGTTCCATTATCGATTTGAACAATCTGATATAATTTTCATCATCTATACCATCCCGTAATGGTACATTAATGGCATAATTTTTACCCTTATCCATACCAACCTCTGTATGATTCCCCGTTGAGGGGAAAAAATTGCCATCATATTTGTGGAATGAGCATGTCATTACTCGATCGCTTAGATAAAAAGCATCTTGTACCCCATCTCCGTGATGAATATCAATATCAATGTACAACACTCTAGGATATATTCTAAGTAAATTCAATATGGAAAGCACTATATCATTGACATAACAAAATCCAGAAGGTTCCAACTTTTTTGCATGGTGTAAACCTCCAGACCAATTTATGGCGATATCACTCTGATTATTGATCAATTTTCTGGTCAGATCTAAGGACAGACCCGCATAAATGGACAGATAATCATACATTCCATCAAAAACTGGACAATCATCACCGATATTGAACTCCAGTAACGTTTGCAGGTATGCTTTTTGTGCCAGCTTATCTGGTGTTATAGTGGCCAAAAAATCGATATAATCAGCAGAATGAAATTCAATCAACTCTTCTCGTGTGGCTCTTCTTGGTTTATATATGTCCACTTGCTCGTGTAGCTTGTAAGCTGAGACCAAATGATCGGTCAACATCAACCGGAATGGTTTCATAGGATGTCTCACTCCATAGTGGTACTGTGACAGTTCTGGATTGAAATGATAGGATACCCTAGGTTTGTATTGTTGATTGAAGTTGGACTGCACTTCGTATAAAGGTCGATACTTGAGTGTCTTGGAATCACTCTGTAGTGTCTCATCTTCTCCCCATGTATATGACATTTCCAGTTTAACTCTAGTCAAAGAATGAATTAAATAAAATTAAAAAGTTTCTTTAGTTTTCTTTAATTTCTGAAAAGAATTCTTTCTTCTTTTTTCTTGTTGAATGACAATCAACAGGACAAATATTATGACTTGACATATAATATCATCTAATACATAACATTATATTTGACTTTCTGATCTATATAATAGTGAACTGATGTAAAGAAAAGGGAAAATCAATATTTATAACTCTTGATTTATATGGGCATCGACTCTGTGGAAACTTGAGAACATTTTGCTATATGGTCGTGTGTTGTTTAACCAATCTGTTTGAAGTGAGTCCCCAAATTTTGATAACGGTTTATCAGTCAGCAAAGGATTCCTCGATATCTCAATAAAGATATTAAGAGTGTAATATCGACCACAAATAAGTAATATTGTAAAGCTATTTCCAAGTATAACTCTTGGAAACTATTCTTTTTAGCAAGTGACTCTGTTGAAATTGGTCCCTGCAGTTTTATGCTGATTGTTCTTCGATGTTTTGATCTTTAATATTTTCAGTAAGTTTGAAAGAAATGTCATGTCACATCTCTGGGTTTCTTTCTGAATATGAAACTTTAGTTCAAAGGTAACTCGGAGATAAGTTAAGATTTGATTAGTTGTTTGAACAGTCAAAATCTTATTGAAGAATTTATTAACTGCATAGCCAAGTTCGAAGTGTTGGCGATTGCAGTGGTTTCGCTGACTTACATCATCCACTATTGGGGTTTCTATCTCTGGTTATTGTATAAGGATATGAGGTGTGTATGCGTTGGTTACCAACGGATAAGAATTGTAGAAAGAAAATAAGAAAGAAAAAAAGAAAGATAAGTAAAAGTTGTTGCTTAACACTTCTGTCAGTTTCAATCAGGATGCATCGAAGAGGAGACACGCCCACCAGTATTTGAAGTTGGGGATTTGAATACCGTTCGTGTTGTATCAACAAAACACACTGTTTATGATACTTGGTACTTTCACTCTATTTGTCAGCTTAACTCATATAATTAGCGGATTGCAAGAAAGAAACCATGTCATCAGAAGAAGCGGTTGTGGTCTCTCTTTCCGCGTTAAAATCAGACACTGTGCCATATGACCAATTGGAGAATGCGTTTGGTGAGGATTCGCTAGGTATCATTATTGTGAAAGATTTACCTTCTGAATACCACGAGTTAAGATTGAGTGTGTTGACTAAAGCTTCACTGTTGGCTAAATTGCCCATTGAAGTATTGACACAATTGGAGGATGAAGAGGCTGTATGGTTGGTCGGGTGGTCATTGGGTAAGGAAAAGTTGAACAACAAACCTGACTTGTATAAAGGGTCATTTTATATAAATTGTTCTTTTTATCAATCCATCGATAAAGAAGGTCCCACGGAAGAGGAAGCTTTGGGGTTTGATAACATGAAGGCATATACTTCATCTAACAAATGGCCCCTGGAAAACCTTTTACCTGGTTTCAAACAGGATTGTAAGAAATTGATTAACATGATCATTGAAGTAAGTGTTCAAGTTGCCCAGAATTGCGATCGGTACTGTGTTGATAAAATAGAAGGCTACGAGCCAGGTTATTTGACAAAGATGGTGAAAGAGTCGTATACCACAAAGGCAAGGTTATTGCATTATTTCCCAAGAAAAGAAGAAGATATTAAAGAAAAAAATAATAATGATGATGATGAATGGTGTGGAGAGCATCTAGATCACTCATGTTTAACAGGTTTGACAAGTGCATTGTTCATTGAGGAGTCTACCAATAAAGTGTTAACCGAAGTTGATCCAGATTCGGGACTATTTATAAGAAACCGTAAGGGGCAAATTCATAAAGTCGATATTCCAAATAATTGTTTAGCTTTCCAAACAGGTAGCTGTTTACAAGAGGTGTCAAATGGTAAATTTAAACTGGTACCTCATTTTGTCAAGAACGGCCGTCAATTGAAGAATGTTGCTAGAAACACATTGGCAGTCTTTTGTCAACCTAGCTTACAGGCTAAGGTGAATCAGAAAGAGACATTTGCTGATTATTGTCAGCGAATCTTGAAGGCCAATCACTGATTGAGTTGGAGGTGGTCGATGGTTTCGTCTTTCTTGAATATATAAGCAAAGTATACAGTAGACTTCCTAATCAAGTAACTTTTTAGAGTGGCGAAATTTTTAAAGAAAAATAAAATTAAATTTGTTCGACTTCTATAATTGATACAGTTCCATCATCCATAATCCGTCAGCATCAGATAATTCAGTCATGTCCAGTAAGTGATCTTTCCCCCCATTGAGATGGACTCTATGTGTGCTCCATCTGTTAATATTGCCTATTGTTTAGCTTCCAACTAACATCTCTTTTACCAAACAGGTTCGGGTTTCGATAGACATATCACCATCTTTTCTCCAGAGGGTAGATTATACCAAGTAGAGTATGCATTTAAAGCTATCAATTCTTCCAATATCACATCAATTGGTGTATGTGGAGAAGATTCTGCAGTAATAATATCACAAAAGAAGATCCCTGATAAGTTGTTGGATCCAAAGACTATAACATATCTTTTCCAAATCACACCAACAGTTGGATTATGTTGTAATGGTTCAATCGCCGATGCCAGGGCACAGGCATTGAGAGCAAGACTGGAACTGGCCGAATTCACCTATAAATACGGATACGATATGCCATGTGATGTTTTGTCCAAGAGAATGGCCAACTTGTCACAAATTTATACCCAAAGAGCTTATATGAGACCATTGGGTGTAGCTTTAACATTTGTCAGTTTTGATGAGGAGTTTGGTCCTTCATTGTTTAAATGTGATCCTGCCGGTTATTATCAGTCTTCTAAGCTGACTTCAACTGGTCCAAAACAACAACAAGTTTTGACATCATTAGAGAAGGCATATAAGAAGAATAACAAGTTGGTAAAAGGTGATTGGACTAAAGTTGTTGAGTTTGGTATTGTACAGTTGAGTAATGTATTGAGTACAGAATTCAGGAAGAATGACATCGAGGTTGGTATTGCTACCAAAGATGGCTTTAGAGTTTTGACAAGTGAAGAGATTGATGAAAGATTGGTATCCATTGCTGAACAAGATTAAAGAATAAGTTAGCGTTGTATAAAAATTCAAAGTGTTTGTTATCTCTATAATTGGTAGTCATATAAATCATATGTTCATCATCGTCCTAACCGCAGTTGGTTGAAAACATACGTACCATACACAGTTGCTTTCTGTGTTCCCCCCATAGCATAATTTTATAAACGACGACACGAAATTCAAAGGGAAAAAAAATGAAAAATAAACACAAATAAATACACGTACATCCACCGAATATTTCATTTCACCTCATCTTTCTCCAGAATTTATATATATTTCCACTTCAGACTTAAGCAAGCAGCATGAGTCCGACTTTGAGATCATCCAAGAAGCAAGGTGAGCAAGAGCCCCTTATATCCCAAAATGAGGCCTCTACTCCAAAGGAAGAGGAAAAACAAGAGTACGAATTTGGTGGTCCAGCAGGTGCCATTGGTATGATGATTGGATTTCCCTTACTCATGTGGTATATGTGGATTGGTGCCCAATTTTATGGTGGTCAGTTCCCTAAGCCAACTGCAGATGAATCTTTTGGACAGTTCTTGGGTCATCTTTTTGGAATTTTCAGACAGCATGGAGTACCTGGATTGAAGGCTTGGACTATATTTTTGACATTTTTAGTAGTTCAGATGATTTTTTATGTCACATTACCTGGTATTTGGACAAAAGGTCAACCTTTGACTCATTTGAATGGTAAGCAATTGCCATATTATTGTAATGCCATGTGGACTTTTTACGTCACGAATCTGGTTGTGTTATTCTTGCATTTTACAGGTTTGTTCAAACTTTACATCATTTTAGAATTATTTGGCCAGATCATGACAGTTGCCATCACTTTGGGATTTGTCTTTAGCATCTCATTATATTTATACACATTATTTATAAGTGGAGATTATCATAGAATGACAGGTAATCATATCTACGATGTCTTTATGGGTGCTCCATTAAACCCTAGAATCGGTATCATTGATTTGAAAATGTTTTTCGAAGTTAGACTCCCATGGTTTACATTATATTTTCTCACTTTAGGATTATGTTTGAAACAATACGAAGAATTTGGACACGTTAGCACTCAAGCTTTATTTATCTTGTATGCTCATTACCTTTATGCGAATGCTTGTTGTAAAGGTGAAGAATTGATTGTTCCAACTTGGGATATGGCATATGAGAAATTCGGATTCATGTTGATCTTCTGGAACATTGCTGGTGTTCCATACACTTACTGTCATTGTACATTATACTTGTACTATCACGACCCATCTGAATACCATTGGTCCACTGCATATAATACTACATTGTTCATCGTTTTATCCATCGCTTATTACTTCTTCGATACCACCAACGGACAGAAAAACTCGTTTAGAAAAATAATGGCTGGTGATACCAAGATTAGAAAAACTTTCCCATTTTTACCATACCAAGTGTTGAAAAATCCAAAATATATCACATGTAAGAACGGTTCAGTCTTGTTAACCGATGGTTGGTACAAGTATGCTAGAAAAATTCATTACACAGCGGATTATACCCAAGCATTGACATGGGGTTTGATGTGTGGCTTTGCCAGTCCATTACCATGGTTCTTCCCATGTTTCTTCTTTGTCGTTTTGGTTCATAGAGCTTTCAGGGATCAAAGAAAATGTGCCAAAAAATACGGTGATGATTGGGATAGATATTTGAAAGAATGCCCATACCTTTTTATTCCTTACGTCTATTAGAGGTCCAAAATGAAAAAAAATATATATCCATATATATATATATATCTACATACATATCAAATTAAAAAATTATTTATCTATTCAGTATTGCTTTCTTACATTAACTAGAATTTATTATCTTTATCTGTTCAATCAAGAGGCGAAGATTTTTTATATTTATTTTTTTTTGGATGGTTTTTATGAGATTTGTAGGTGATTCTAGGGGGTATATTTTAGATTTTCTTTTATCTTTTATGTAAAACAGATTTATATATAACTGACGATGGTGTTAACTTTCTCGCTATATTGAGTTAAAACAATTGATCTGTCATTATTATGGTCTTGAGCTGCCACAGAAAATAAACAGAGATCGCTTGAATCTTTAGCTCTTGATAATGAGACATTATATTGACCATGAGAGAAAAAGTCATGAAATGGGATCAAACTTTCAGGGATTCATATTCCTTACCATCTTCTGAATATGCTCAAATCAAAAAAATCTTTTTTGTGTGTATTCACACAAATTAGACGCGATTGGATTAAAAAAGAAGGGTAAGAAGAAACAGGGGGGTTATAAGAGATTAAAGATATTCATTAGTGGTATGAAATTGTAATCAACTTTCACAACTCTCACCTTCAAACTGATTAAAAACTGCAATGTTATTCCAGATATATGCAGCGAGTTCTTCATATCAAAAGAGCTCTTCTAGGTAAGAATTTGTGGACCTGTAAGCGGTTTCGTGGATGTTTCATGCATGAGAGGATCATGGATTCTATTTGTCATAGTTCATTTATGTTCTATGTGATTTTCTTCTCTTTGTTTGTGATTCTTGACTATAGAATATAAGAGAACATAAAACCAGGAAATTCAAAATCTCAAATGACACAAACCCAATTATGAGTTACAAAAAAATAAGGATCAACAAATCATTTTCTAATTATATTTCTATTCCAATTTAATACATATGAGAATTAAATGTATTCAATCCAATCATTCAATGTTAGCCATCTTTCAATGTTCGTCTTTATCCAATTACACTTAAGGGCGCTAAGTGTATTCAATCCAATCATTCATTGTTTGCCTTCTCTCAATGTTTGTCATCATCCAATTTCACACTAGGGCGCTAAGCGTATTCAATCAAATCATTCATTACTTGCCACCTTTCAATGTTTGCCATCCAATCACTCAATGTTTGTCAACTCACATTGTTTGCCATCTCACATTGTTTGTCATCTCATATTGTTTTCCAATTCAATCTTTCGATGTTTGCAATCTCACATTGTTTGTCATCTCATATTGTTTTCCAATTCGTTCATTCGATGTTTGAAATCTCACATTGTTTGTCAATCCAATCATTCAATGTTTGTCATCTCATATTGTTTGTCCTCTCATATTGTTTGCAATCTCACATTGTTTGCCATCTCGCACTGTTTGTCAATCCGATCATCAGGGTCCCTTCCCCTGCTTTCCATTTCTTCCTTTTTCATTTTTTTTTCAGATTAATGTTGATGATTTCCTATGAGTTTCAACCAGCCGATTGGATTGATGAGATTGACTCGTTATTTTTATCCGCCTTCTTTTCTCTCCTTGAAATTCAATTATTGCTGTTCTTGCTTTTCATTTCTTGCTCTTCATGTCATACTCTTCATGTCATACTCTTCATTTCTTGCTTTTCATTTCTTGCTCTTCATGTCATACTCTTCATTTCTTACTTGGATTCTGGTGATTTTATCGTCTGTCTTCTTTTTTCCCCTTTTTTCTTTTTCCCTTTATTATTCAGCGATGATACTCGTGGTATGTATATGTATAGTTTTAAGTTTAAGAACAAATTATAAGCGTCTTAAGCTAATATAACTTAATGACGAGTAAGCGTCTATAAAAATCAAAAAACCTGTGAGATGGGGGATATACGCTTTTTTTTTCTATATTTATAAATATTTTTCAAAATTTTTCAAGATTCGGTTTCGGACATTATTTCATTTTAGAAGAGGCATCATAAATCATCATAAATTTACGATACATCATGCATTACTCAATGTCGAACCCAGTCTGTTCAAAAAACTGACTACAGCTATTAGTATCAGCAAAGGCATCTTTAGAGTGACTGTATCTCAGTGAAATGATGTACTTTAACAATTGGATGATTGTTCATCTGCTAACTGCCTTTTCATTTCTTTCTTTTCATTTCTTCTTTAGATGGTATTATTCCCTGCCATTGGGAGTAAAATTGGCTTACTATTTACATGGGGTAACAATTTTGGCTATTGGTTCAGCATACACATGAGACTGGCTTTCATACCTCATTCTAGATAGGGAGTAACAGCTTCAGCCCGAGATGGAAAAACTCTATTCTTTATCTTCATAGACCAAAACCAAATTCATACTACTAAACACGACTTTTTTTCTTATCGCGATAAGCGGATAGTCGCAGATGAAATATCCTGTCCGAATTTTGGTGCCTTGCTGATACTGAGTAATGGTGATGAATGTTTTCATTTAAAATTACAAGGAAGGTAGATGTATATGAGATCCGTTCTTTTTGTTTATTTCTCTCCACCTCTAATTGTCCATGCCCTCCATCATACGCGATAATCCAAAGAAGTCGCAACCAACAGCCACTGTAGCTGTCATCACTGGAGGTGATGAAGAAGATGCTGCTTCTGAGAACTCAACTCTATTAGCTCCAAATGAATTGGGTCAATTTGATAGGTCAAACTCTTATTCTTCTACGTATGAGATGGAGATTAATGCATTGCAATTCACCAAATCAAGAGTAGAACATGACTCGTATTATTTGTCACCAACACCTCATAAGAACAGACATCTAGGTGTGGTATCAATATCTATGATGTTAGTTTCAAGTATATTTGGATCTGGAATCTTTGCCACTCCAGCAATCATTTACAAAGATGTTGATGGTTCCCCACTCTTGTTCTTTCTATGCTGGGGTATCTCATTTGTTGTTGCCTTTGGTGGTATGAGAGTGTATTTAGAGTTGAGTACCTTGATTGATAAGAATGGGGGTACAAAGACATATTTACAATTCTTATATTTCAAACCAAAGATGTTGATGAACTGTGTTGTTAGCATTTTGTCAATATTATTTGGGTTTGCAGTTACCAACTCGGTCATTTTTGCTAAATATTCATTTGTTTTGGTTGGTATCGATAATCCGGGAAAGGAAGCCAATTATTTGGCATTACTGTTGATCTTCTTTGGTACAGCGGTTTATGGTATCTCCGTGAGGCATGCAGTTGCATTACAAAACTACATCGGTATGTTGAAACTTTTACTACTCTTAATCATGACTGGAGCTAGCATCTACGTCATATTGCCATCTTCGATAACGGGTATCACCTACAACAATAATTTGAAATTCGATAGTTCATTCTTTGCCATAAATTTCGAAAATCAATCACTTGCGAAATTCACAACACTGGTGTTGAAAGCAACTTTTGCCATGAATGGTTATCAAAACATTGCAGTTTTCACTGGAGAAGTTGTCAACCCGGGTAAAACATTGAAATTGGCTTGTCCATCTTCAATGTTGGTGATTACAATCTCCTTCATCATCATCAACATTCTGTATTTATCAGCCATTTCAAGAGAAGAGTTGATGGGTAGTGATGAATTAGTTGGGGCCTTGTTGTTCAGTAAGATATTTGGTACTAGTTTTGGTACCAAATTTTTGATACTGAGTGTAGCATTCTCCTGTTTTGGAAATGTCTTGGTATCGATATATGGATTCGGAAGAGTGAATCAAGAATCTTTTAGAGAGGGTTTTCTTCCATTTTCAAGATTTATGTCACTCAATTGGCCCAAAGATGCCCCAATGCCCGGTTTATTGGTATCCTTGGTTATCAGTCTGTTGATCTTGATTTTCCCGCCAAAGGAAGACATCTATGATTTTATTGTCAATTTGGACTCTTACCCTACCAATTTCTTCAGCTTGTTGGTTGGAATTGGAATTTTTATAATCAGATTTAGATATCCTTACTTGAAAACAGGGATCAAGGCCCCATTATGGTCTACTTCAGTTTATTGCTTCTTTCTGATCTTTCTCATGATAAGCCCATTGATTGGGTCAGGTGGAGACAAATTGTATGCTTATTGCGGTATCACTTGTCTAGTTGGATGTGTATTATACTGGATGGTTTATTTCAAATTACTCCCCAAGATTTGTAGATATGACTTGGTGGAGACCGAGATTGTGTTGGACGGTGGTATGACTGTAAAACAATGGGAGAAGCTATACCTCTCAGCCGGTGTTAGTAGGTGAGTTGGTCAGAGGTGATTGAATAGTTAGAGTACGATAAAATAAATATATAAAACAAATTTCAAACAAAGATGAAAGGAAAGAAAGAAAAAAACATTTTTGAAGGAGATAGATAATCCTAAAGCGGAAAGATTGACCAGAACGATAATCGAAAAATAATAATAATAAAGATATCTATCACCTTGAACGGCTAAGTTGTTCAGCAACAGCACAGGAGAAATAACCAATGAGCGTGGAGCAGCCCAGAAAGAAAAGGCAGTACTCGAGAAACGGATGTAGGGACTGCAAGAAGCGGAAGTTGAAATGTGATGAGTCCCACCCAACTTGTAGTCAGTGTATGGCTTCCAACAGAACTTGTATCTATGAGAAATTGATCAAATTTAACAACTCCAGAATATTCACCATCAATGCTAATGGTGAGAAGCTTGTCAATCTCAAAGAAAATAAGAAGAACATTGAAGATAACAAAATTGTCCAAGAGCTGAAAAATGCTTCTAAGTCACCGGGATCGATAAAGAAGAGCCCATTGAACAACAACCAGTTTGCCTTGGAAAACGGAACTCTGACACCATTTTTGGACACTCTGCAACACCCAGAATTGTATAAAGAGCTTTTGAACGATGCCTCATCTTTGATCAACGATTTAAATGAGTTGATCAACTCTGATTCTCCCTTCTATTTCCCCGATTCAAATGATTTGATGCTGGCTAAAGATTACAATAACAACAACATTAACAGCAACGACAACGATGATGATTTCTTGATACATGATCCGGTGATACCCAAACAATTTGCAAATAACAAATTGGAGGATTTCAAAATCTTGAATGTGTTGGAGAAATCTTTGACCCAATCGGACCTTGTCAACATTTCAAATTTTTTCCAATTGAACATATCTTCATCTCATATCAATTATTTGAAAACTTTTATCACTCATGTTCATATCAATTTGATGCCCTTTTCCACTGCATACTTACATAATGCATTTATCAACAATATCTTGATACAGGCGAAGAAATCACCTTATTTATTATCGGCTATTTTGGCTATTTCGGCAAGGTATGAGTACTACCAGTTACTAAACAAGAAGGAATACAAAAACAGTAATTTAAAAGTTCACGGAAAGCTCCGATCTTACTATTTATCCAGCTGCTTGAACTCCTTGGATTCTGTCTTGCGGAAAAAAGATGAAATAGTGAACAATATCGAAAGTTTGCTATTCACAACCTTAATACTAGCATGTGATTTCTCCTCTTCTTCAGGTTCTAACTGGAGAGCACATTTGAGAGGAGCTAAAGATTTATTCTTGAAATATTCCAACTATACTTCGAACAACAACGTCAGTCTCTTGATATCTAAAACCATTTTCTGTTCAATGGAGATGTTAGCGGCAATGACCGTCTCCATAGGTGGTACCATTCATACGGCCAAGGAGTTGGACCAATTATTGAACTTGAATGATTCAAACTATGGGAAATATTTGAGTTATTATGGGCTAGTGTTGGATGCCAGGTATATGGATGATAATGGCAATGAGTTAATCATACCACAGACTTACAATATTTATTTCGGTCATAGTAATGAAGTCACAAGGGCGTTAAAAGAGATAATCTTATCATTGGAGGCCATCAGAAGATCTAAATCTGAAACCAATTTATCACTGGATGACCATCTAGAAGATGTCAAATTTAGGTCGATGATTGAGATTATAGATCAGAGACCACAGTTATGTGCAGAGCAAACTTTAAAAGTGTTTTCATTATTGCATAAAGCCTCACAGGTCTATGTGATAACGAACAAGTCACCGTTTTTGATCCCTGAAGAATCCAAATACCATCCAAGAAACGTTTCCAATGCTCCATTGGAATTACTTCCGGAAAGGATTCCAGTCTCATGTTATTTCTATAACGAGTTCAACGGTAATTGGTACTCGTGGTATGATCTTTGTCATCAAGCATACGTTGACGCTGCAATGTTGAGGTTTTTATTAGCTGATAAGGTGTTTGCCATGAAGAGTTCTTCATCCATGGCTCAATTGTTGGTGACCAAAGTGTTATCCTCGTTGTTCTTCATCAAGGTTAAAGATTATTCCAGACTGGACGAGAAGGAATTGGAAGAGTATTATGGGCTTTTGGACGATAACGATAAAAAAATGATCATCTCAATGACCTCTGATCACAGTGGTAGCAATGATCTGACCAACAACAATACAGATGCCTCAGACAGAGAAATATCTTCTGATCTTGATGAGGACTCCAACAAACTTGAGATCGTCAACAATACCGATGATGAACCCTCCGCATCTCCACTGTTGGATCTGACTCCACAATCACCACCAAACACTTCTGATAACAAACCGAAAACTAAATTCATCAAGAAGAAGATCCAATCTTCGAAATATCTTCAAACGCAATTCGATCATCGTATCATCATGATCCAATGGCCTTTACTCATATGTGGGATATGCGCTTACAAGCCCATAGATAAATTGATCATCGAGACCTGTTTTGATAGGATGATATCGTATGGGATTGGTAGTGCCGAGATCTCGTTAAATAAGATCAAGAAGAATTGGTTGTTGCATGGTATCAGTTATGGTGATAAGATCAGTGATAATTTATTCTGGGATGATGGCGATAGTGTCCCGTTTAGTTGAAACTATGGAGTTGCTTCTACAACAAGTCGACATGAGAGGACGGAGAAATAAGAATAACAATAATAGAAATACAAAGCATAGAATCTAAGCTTAATAGTTATAATTAATTTTTTTTAAAACTCTGTATATTATAGCATGTTAGTGAAAATATATATATAGATATATAGATAGATATATCACTTTTGGCTCTTTCAAACAACACATGTCTAACATGCATCAAAATATCTCTAATTCCAACCATATAATAGGAAGAAATGATCTCATTCCTATCTATCTCCCTCTAGCAAAAATAAAAAAACTAAAACCCCGAAAAAAGCAATTGATTCATCAATCAAAATTTACACCAGACATCAAAAGAATTGTGTATAGCATCTAGAAGATTCATGAACTTCCATCTCACTCTTGACTTGATTCAACTCTTCTTTTATCCTCTGTGCCAAGAATGGTGTCAACTGGTTACAAGTGGCAATCTCTGGGTGTCTATCGTACATATCTTCGTCGTATGTATCGAACAATATGATCCTGGATGAAAAAGTAACCTTTTTGACAACCATCTCACCTGAAGAACGACCATTATTATTGTTATTGTAATTATTTGACATTCTCTCATTCTGCTTAGAACGGAAATTTTGCAACCCTAAAGATGACGACATCGTGTCACGTGGTGTGGGCATGTACATCGAGTGAGTATTGGAACTACTTGGTACCAACTTGTTAGTCTCACCAAATTTCGGACCATTCAATCCTCTCACGGACATAGAAAATGGCCTCTGGGGATTCTCATTGTCGTCCAAAGTTGTTGGAATGTAGGCGTTCATGTTGGGTGATTTTTGTGGTTGTGGAGGCAGTTGGTAATCGTATTCGTTGAAATCCTCACCAAATTCTTCCTCGTGCTTAATCTTTACCGAGAACTCGTCATCTTCGTAACGGTTATTGTTGTTCATCTGTTTGTCAAATGCCTCTTCCTCATCACTGTCAGATTCCAGTCTGTGGATATCATCTCCTGTATCATAATCAAACACTGCATGTTCTTCCTTGATTGATAAATCAACTGGTTCATGTCTCTCCCCATGACCAAATCCATATTCGAAAGGATTATACACCGGTTTAAATGACTCATCAATACCAACATCTTCTTCTTCGTCTTCCCATTCTGCCCTTTCATCATCATCTTCTTCTTCTTCTTCCTCTTCTTCATCATCGGTAACACCGCCCACATCACCAGATGGCACAGAAGGTAATGGCTTTGATGATACCATTACAGGAGGTTCAAGTTCAGTCTTAGTCTCTTCAGATGTGTTGAATGTATAATCATGTACACCTTCATCATCTTGTATGCTAGTTTCCAAATGATCTAAATCGATTGAGAGTTCGAAATTTGGTGTTAGATCTTCTTCATCATCATCATCTCCAAAATTGATCATTCTAGCAAATTCTTCCAAATCATTGTCATAATCGATAGATCTTCTTTTCAAAATGCTGGATGGTGATGATAAAACCGATTTGGAATTTGGTTTAGAATTTGGTTCATATTTAGGAGAAGTTGGAGATTTTACAACGGTCATACCATCGATGATCAGTGAATCCCTCAATGAACTATT
Organism: Nakazawaea wyomingensis; assembly: GCA_030567715.1. Lineage (NCBI taxonomy): Eukaryota > Fungi > Ascomycota > Pichiomycetes > Alaninales > Pachysolenaceae > Nakazawaea > Nakazawaea wyomingensis. Next base: position 234,587 of record JAJLSQ010000003.1, read on the forward strand.
ATTTGCGGACTTTACCGATTTCATCGACATCGTTCTCTCCAATGTAGTTATGCTTGTCACTTCATTGATGTCCAAAGATTTAGGGAACAACGCTTCACCCAACAAATTCTGAATCTTGGATGATGTCTTGTGATGTTGCAGCTTTTGACCTGCAGTTTTCCCACTCAATTTTGGTATTATCAGCTTCAGTTCTGCATCTTCTAGTACATAGTTATCAATGTTGAACTCATCAAAATCCATCTTGAAACTTCCAACACTGATATCTCTCGAGATCAATACCGACGGTTGTGGAAACTTTTCCTCTTCATTTGAAAACGATTTCTTTATGGAATTGAAACTCGAGTTGAACTCATCAATATCTTCATCTTGGTCCTCGTTTTCTTCTCTTTCTACTTCTGCATCTTCATGGTCTATTCCATGTGGTTCTTCATCCACTTCTTCAATGTCTGTATGTGTCATGATATCATAATTATGGTTGATTGAAGATATCATCGAGGTTGAAAAACTCAAATCTTTGAGAAGATCTTGTTTTGGACGTTCCTCTTCAAATCCATCACTACCAAGAACTGGAGAAGGTATAAGAAGAGAATTTCTCTTTGATTTCGGTAAATCTTTTTCTCTGATCACATTTTGTTCTTTCAAAGTCTCAACTGAATTGTTTTGATGCAAGTTTGGTGCAGCAGCCGCAGAAGGATGAGTTTTTGCGGGTTTGGTTTCATATTTTCTTTGTTTAACATCAACCTTAGGCTCCTCGTGTTGTGATGGTTGTGGTGCAAAATTACTTTTACGCCTAAACGCTGAGAACAACTTCGATTTGGGTTTTGAGTTTTGAGCAATGTGTTGTTGTTGCTGTTGATGAAGTTGCTCATTTTCCATTGCCAATGATTCGAAATTAGAATAACTTTTGGATTTGGTATGATTGCTCTTATAAGTTGGCTCATGATGAATGGATTTGTCGTTACCATTCAGAGAAATATTATTAGATGTTTGTAATTTCTTAGGTTTAAAGAAACCGGCAAAACTTTTTCTCCTGTTCTTTTTAACCTCGTCACCCAGGATCTTTTCCCTTGTTTGAACTTCATCTTGTCTTGATCTATCTGGAGTTTTCAGTGGATTGGAAGTTTCAACAGTAGGTGTTTTCACTTGTGGTTGCAGCTTGGTAACCAAATGTGGATCAGATATAGATCTGGAGGTCTTCATCTCACCATTATTATTATTATTATTGTTGTTGTTGTTGTTATTGCCAATCATAGACTTATACTGATGGTCTGTCCTCTCAGCATCACTATTACCAACCATCGATTTATAGTTTTGATCCGGTTTCTCGGCGGTATTATTACCAAGTCTTGACTTATACTGATAATCCGTCTTCTCAGTATTATTAGTATTATTACTAATGCCGATCATCGACTTATACTGATAATCTGGCTTCTCCACAGCCTGACTTACAGGAAACACCACATTCTGTCTCGAACTATTAATTTGATGATTAATTGACAACAATCCTAATCCTTTAGCAGGACTATCCCCGACTGGTGCCCTAAAATTAGGAGAATTAAGACCAGGTGAATTGAATTGACTTTCCTCGTCATAATATGGATCTTCATCAACGCATTCATGATTGTTCAATAAACCTTCCCGTTCTTGGAAATCATCAGATGCAGCGTCCTGTGCCGTATGGTATGATGCGACTGACATCTCACTTTGGTTGTTTGGTAGGCCAAATGCAGTTGGTGGTTTATATTCGAAATCAAAGTCGTCGTCAACATCATCAAGGTCTATTAGTTGAACTTCATCGGCATCATCAACGACAGAATCTTCATGGATGGTGCCAATTTTCGAGCTAGTGAGTGTGGTAGTGGATCTTGTCTTTTGGTTCAAAATATTCTCCAAGGCACGCATACTTGGGCTCGAAGTCATTCCCAAATTAAAAGTTGGGGTTTCTAAAGTACTCGTCGACTCTAATGCCGGTGAAGATTCGTAAATTGTTGAAATTGGATTGATGGTATTAGCAATTGAAAATAAATCCAGGTTGAAATTTCTCATTGATGGTGATTGAATCATGGATCTTCTTATATGATTTGAGTGACCCTTACCATTATTCAGTAAATTGCCAGGACCTGAATAAAAAACTTGATTTAATAACATATCTTCGGTAGCCAATTTGGCGTTGTTTATTGGAGAAGAATTTGTCGTACTAGTTTGGAAGGATGATGAATTTGTGAAATGGTTAAAGTCTTCATCTTCTTCTGTCATGTCTGTCGAGTCTGATTCTATGCTATGACTGTAAAACTTGCCCGCGATATTGCTATTGATATAACCGTTAAATGTGGTCATTGATTTTTATCTTTCAAACCTATATGGATGAGTACTATATTTTGTGTTTTTCCAGTTCGTGAATAATATGCCTTTTTTCAAGCTAATTTTGTGATATAGATAGTGATAAGTTGAAGTAAGTCTCTTGAGGAGTAATGATATAGTCCAATCGAAATTGTTCTATGATAAATAAATTTTGTATGAAATGGTGAGGTATTTGTCTCTCTGTTCAACGAGGGTACAACTATCACAGGTATTAATGAGCCTCGATAGGGAGATAATAAAGTGGTATGTGTCTCTTGGTAGTTAGTCAGTCAGTCAGTCAGTCAGTGAGACGGCTCTTTGATAAGTGATGGACTGATAAATATGACCTTTTATTGTACAATTATATCTTCAACAACAAGATGGATAGGTCAGTAGACTAGCTAACTTTACTAACTATCTCTATCTCACACTCTATTGTCTCTCTTCCCTTCTCTTTGTTAATTTTATTTTGCGTTTCGTTTCAGAAAAAAAAAAAAAAAAAATTAAAAATTAAAACACGCGCGCGCCGCTGCTGCTGCTGCTGCCCCTTTCAATTTTATGTTTGGCGTTTTTTTTTCTTTCTTTAATGAAATGGAATAGACACACATAGACATAGACGTGTTCTTTAACTCCCTAGATTTCTCCATATATCCATTCAAATCCCAACACCTGGTGATTGACTCATAAGGCACCCTGACTCTGGTGTCAGTTGTTGCTATCATCGATGGCACGGAAACCAACCAATCAATCAAAGCAACTACTATCTATCTATCAAATAGTACTCTTTTCTTATCATCCACCATCCATCAACTTCCACCTATTCAATTACTACTTAGTTAGTGTAGTTAGTTACCTGACTGCTGCTAATAAAAATATTAAAGGAAACCGGACATATTACCCAATGGGGCAGTTATTGATCGTATTATTTTAAACTTTGATATATTGTACACGTCCCATGTGGACTAAGACGCTAAGCTATACTTACTGCACTGTCTAAAGCAAAATGGATTTAGCCTCTAAACAAAGCGGTTAGTTAGCTTTTATCTTTGTATAAGTCCTACTTAGTTAGAGACTGGTTAGATCCCCTTGTAGGATTATTTTTACTGCTATGTAATTAGTGAAGATACACTTCATACATTCTTAGTGTCAATAACAGACAGCTACGACTATTATAACTGATTGATCCAAGATATGTATTACAATAAACTTTATGATCATCCCCAATATGTGTGCATATTTGTATTTTATAACCATGCTTCATTGATCTACCCAATGGGCATGTACGCATATATAATATATATATATATCAACCAACCTGTAAATAAATATTAACTTTTCATGATAGTAATTCCAAAAAAAAAAACAAAACACCCATCATAAATCATTTTGAGTTTCTCCAATAGCTGTGAAATTCCCATTTGCATTCTTGTTTTTGTTAATTTGACTACTATTACTACTTGACGAAGTTGTTGTCTCTGATTGAATTTTATTATTCTCATCATCTTGCAAATCTGTTTGATTCCCATTATAAACAATACGATCATCCTTCTTCTTCAAAATTTGATCATCGTTATTATTGGTATTGTTATTGATCATATTTCCTGCCAATATGCTGAAGTTGTTTGTAGAATCACTGAGCATTAATGCAGGCTTGGGTGTGGAAGGTCTTGTAGATTCAGTTGATCTTATAAGCGGTGTTGAATATGGAGAATGTTCACTGTTCTCCAGTGTGAGATATGACGCCAGTGGTACAACCTCTTCAATAATATTGGATTCTTCAATTGTAGTAATCGGTGGGGTCTGATTCGAGGTGAATATAGAAGAAATCATATTACCAACACTAGTCTTAATCCAACCGAATGAAGATCTTTGATTTGACAAATTTTGAAATCCATTTTTTTTCAACTCCAAATTCGGTGATCCATAATGATCACTTGGTTTGATGATTATCAATGATCTGTTCAATTTCAAATCCTTAAGAGTCTTGTTCAATTCATCAATATCAGAATAAGTAATTCTATCAATAGGTTTGAAAAAATAATAAGGGGTTGATTGATACTCTGGAAATTTCTCATTGATGAAATCACGAATTTGAGATAATGTAGTTGTCGAGGCAAAAGATTGTTTTAAAGATTGACCGTTGAACAATTTAAGTTGGATCAAAAACTCCGGATCATCCTCATGAACATTACGACGAATATTCTCTTTCAATGTATTTTGGAAATTTTCAACCTCTTCCTCAGTTTCATCCTGACTTTTGGACATTTTCCTCTTCATCGCCTCCTTATGTCTCTCCTCTTTATCAAGCTCAACCAACTTCAATATCCTTTCTCTATCCTCTTTGGCCTGTCTTTGTTGTTTCAGTAACTGTTCCCGATATGTCTTGGAAGAAATGTCAGCAGCTTCTTCTTTAAGTGTTGAAAACTTCTTCTTCTTATGCAGTTTATCTTTCCCTGTTGGTTTTTTAGCTGGATCCGATGAAGGCACTGAATTTGTAGCATTATCAGCACTTTCATTTAAATTATGTAATGGTGTTGACGATGTTGGTGTTCTTGCTGCAGTGGTGGTATTACTATTATTATTATTGTTATCATCTGATCTAGTAGTTGTGGGATTGGTATTGGTTGTAATTCGTGTATTAGTTACAGGCTCACTAGTTATCAACCTCTGTATCCTCTCATTAAAAGAATCCACCGTCAACTCTTGGTTTTCATTGGATATTACATCTATCAAACCTCCATTTTTAATCGCATAAACGCTTGGAATTATCAAATTCTGAAACACCTGGTTAAAGAAATTGTATTCTTGACTATTCTCAATCAATTTTAAAAGAACAAAATGAGAAAGTGACAGTCTCAAAAATTCATTGTTTATGATCAAATCATCTCCAAATTTAGTAGATATGGTTGACTCATCTGATAAATATATCAAAAGAGTCTTGCCCTCGGATAGAGATGTTTGTATTGCTTCATTGACAGAAGACTGGAACAAAGTATTGTTGTTATTGCTCATTGTAATTCTAACTCTTCTATCTGGTTTTTTGTTGCAAGAGTTTCAAGATGGAACCCAGGGGTTTTATCAGCGATAACAATGAAATTAGCAAAATTTTATCCGTGTATTCAAATAACTTGAATAAGAACTATTTCTTGATCGATCGATTGACGGTCTTCAAAGCGTATATATATCTCGTATTACTTATTGTTGCCACATCCATGGTAGAGATAAAAATCAGTTTTTTTTTGCTTTTTTGCTTAATTTGAATTTTTTTGGGAAATATCATCACAATCTCGGATGTATAATGATCAGGGCAATGAAGGAAAGAGGATTGAAATAAATATCATCTATGTGTATTCGGATCATCTCGAAAGCTCTTTCGGTTGAAAATGAGTTGGGTCAAGTGTCTTAATCTATGCTAAGGTTTCTCTAAGAAGGTACATCTTCTATTTCCGGGAATATCACATGGTGGCTAAGTAATTTATTACAGCGCTTGCTTGTGATTCTATCCATTTTTTTCGTCTTTTGCTAATGTGGTTTACATAAATATCCTTATTATACAGCGCTTTGATTTAAATGATATTGGGATATCCACCTCTGTCAATCATCTTTGACAGCTCTTTTGTGAGTTAATCTTAATCTATATATTTATCTATCTATTTATCTATCTATTTATCTATCTATTTATCTATCTATTTATCTATCTATTTATCTATCTATTTATCTAGCCTGCTAAATTATTAAAATTGATTCCAAAAATAAACGAATCATTCATTTCCCCATCCACACGAACGATGGTTGCCCAGCCCAAATCACTCTCATATCCGGATTAATCTCGAATAACCTCTCCACTAGAGTATCATTCTTCATTCTACTATCAATTGTGGCAAAAGTCGTCAACAATGGTATATGAAAACGATCTAGGTCTTGAATAGGATTATTCGAGGCGCCAAGTGTAGTCAAAGACTTTAGCTTGTCAAATGGGAGATCGTTCAACGATATCAACTCATTGTCACTGATGGAAAACGAAGTCAATGAAGTCATTGAAGTCAATGGCGTTGGTATTTTGATCTTGTTGATTTGATTGTTGTTAACCAGTAACTCACAACAATCTGTGAGCATTGATAGATCTAGTTCTTGTAATTTGTTATGACATACTGAAAGCTTCAATTGACTACTCTCCATTTCCTCGGAATCTATCATCATCGAATCAGGATCCCATGATGATTCCAACAAAATTTTTGAGTTGTAGTTCTTATTCATGTAAACTTGCTCAAAATTTTGGAAATTTGTGAAATTGTTGTAATCCAAATTTAAAATACGGATCAATTTTGGATTATCAAATTCAAATAAAGACCAGTCATCTATTAAATTTGTTTGATTCAAAGTTAACTCAGTTAACGAGTTGTGAAATTTGATCTTGGAATATTGAGATAGATCAATGTTGACAATTTCAAGTGTTTGTAAATCGCGGGGAAAACATATCAGTTGGCATTCACTCCTTTGAAACCCATCCAGAATTATAACATCTTCCGGAATATGGAGTTGGATATGTTGGAGTGTATCGGGAAATTGGAAGCAATCAATTGAAAAGGTTTCATCTGTGAAATTGAACATCTCAACACCTTGCAACATGGGCGGAAGTTTCAAAGATGATACATTTTGTAATCTCACAGATCCAATTATTAAAAAGCGTAAACTCTCAGGTAAGTTAAATCTTGCCGCATCGATCATCATATGATCGGATTCAATGACATCTTGGTAATCAAGTTTTATGGATAGCAATGAGTTGGGTAAATGGTATAAAGAATCAAGTGAATCAACATTTCTGAAATTGAACAACAGTAATGTGATCAATGAGGGAAATTTTTGATCAAGTTTGTAGGATGTGCAATTATATTTGAAATCCATCGACAAACTAATCAAATGATCATAACAACAATCACCTTCTTCATTTTCATCACCATTAGATCCAAATCCGTCAAAACTTAATAATTTCAACGATAACACCTCCAACTTTCTTGAAAATTTTACACCATCCAATTTACATGTCGACTGATGTAATGCCAAATGGGTCAAATTTGTCAAATTTTCGATATTGGTCTTAGACATCGAGGTTATTCGATTTTCACGGAGATTCAATCTTTCAAGTGATGTTGGAAATTTAAGCCACATCACTGACCCCAAATCGATGTTGATTATTGATAATTTTAAAAGTGAAACCAATCCGCTCAAATCTAGCACTGTACCTTCAAGCTTCTTATTACCACCTTGGATATTCAATATTTTCAAATTGTGAAACAAAGCCATGTTATCCAATGAAAATTTAGGCGTTGGAACTTTTCCTGTGTGTATATTCATAACTTCTATCGACTCCGAGGGGAGATCTTGGAATTGGAAAGACCTGGATCTAGAGTATATAGTCAAAGACTTAATATTTCTCATTCTTGGATTCAAATTATGTTTCAATTCCGAATCGTACAGTGCATATTTATAATCACTCAGATGCACGTTCAATCTGTTGGCCCTCGTGAGAAATGAATCATAATAACATTGGAATAATCTCTGTGAATCTTCAAATGTAGTACAGATCTCAATGATTTTGAACTGGTTAATCGATCCAGTAAAACCACTTTCAAGTTGCTCCGTAAACCTATTGATCAAGATGGAATATTCGTCAATGAAATATGCAGGGTTTGGAGTGCAGTCTTCGTCAAACCATGATCCTTTATCTGAAATGATGATCAACTTCTTTGAATTTAAAACTGATAACACCACAGGGTGTAGTTTCCTGTTTAGTACAAGCGCTTCTGAGAATAGATCTTTGAGGGAAAGGGTCCTGAATATCAGGTAAATAACATCATATGGTAGACTTAAAAGTCTAAAATGTGTCTGTTCATCTATGAGCAGGGAAGACATTGCTTTATTGCATGATTAGCTAGATACCTTGTTTCCAATTGTATATATTTTGTGGCTATCTCCTGTTTAATTAACTTCTTAGTAATGTGGTTTTTTTTTGATTTTTTTTTTGGCCTCAAATTATCTCCAGCTGTAAACCTTAAACCGAATTGATTTGATCAATTCAAAGATCTATCCAGGAATATATCTTTATTGGAATATATCTTTATTTAATTATATTCACTTGAATTTTCTTAAAACATTCAATTAGACAAATGAAATTGTTAATTTGGAATCAAATGAGATTTTCATCCTCCAAATAAATAGCCTATATCGTGATCCAAATGAATGAAATTGAATTGAATTTTCACCATTTATATATTTACAAAAGATTTTTTTTAGTACCCTTTGCATGTAACATCAACAACAACTTTCAAGACTGCAAGTTTCATATAACTCGGTTGTTGATCTTACTGAAATTGTTAGAAGATGTTTTTTTAAAGCTTATGATTAACAACCGATAAGGGGAAGGTATTCTCTGTATGCCTCACTTCATACTTTGATTAGAAGTTGCAACTCCAAAGGTAATAGAAGACAATATAGGGTAGTATTCGATCGATTGCCTTACAACAGAGAGGAGTCTAGACTAAGCATAGAGCCTTTCGGTATTCATAATCATATATATATATAACATTATTTGCAGGGCAAAAATGTAACTCCAACACCTGAGCAATCTAATAGAAAAATATATGTTCCCCACCGCACTCCAAGAACACCAGAAATTATAACACAACAGTCATCTTAAATGAGCACAATGTTCATATAATTAATGTAATAATATCTTGGAGTGTCACATTTGGAGTGATACGAGAGTTCAACTTTTATTTTACTTATCTGATGTCCAATCTTTCTATAAATGTTTTGAATCATTTATTGGCGTCTAATTAATAACATAATATAACTCATTTATATTTTATTTTTTTTATAGAATTATATACACTAAATCTAATGAACAAATAGAAATCTTTTCAAACTAATTGCTACTAGACAAGATAAACCTCTGACATATCCCTGACACTTGCTGATTCTAAAACTCAAACTAGCTTCATAATATATATATATATATAGGACCAACAGGAATTCATTTCTTCTGTTCATTATTTCTGTTCAATCAGCATTTTATTAACATGATATATTCGTGTGCAAGTCAGAAAATTAGTTTTTAGTCACGTGACTAACAAAAGTCTATAATCAGATCACTATTTTATCTAATAATGTGTTTTGGTCGATTATAGAAAGATATAAATATGTTAAAGTCTTATATTGTATCTGAATTGATAAGTTGTTCATAACTATACATATACTCAATCTGAAATCAACTTCAAAATCAACTCATTTCTTCTCTTTTTCAAATTTCTCACATTGGAATCAGTAACCATTTTCCGTTTACTAAACTTCAATGGGATTTGAAACAAGACATTTTGAAAATTTTTGATTAATTTAGTTTGATCAAATTTAAATTCTTTAATCAAAATCTTGAAAAATTTACAAAGAAAAATCAACAAGTTCAGTTGTAAACTTGGAAGAATCTCCATGAGGTATAATAAAATTTCATCATTCCCATTATTCGACTTAATCATCGTCTTCTTATTACCATTGTTGAAAAAGTGATTGATCACCTCGATTGAGTTCTCCCGGCTCACCACTCCATTGGGTAAATTTTTCAATATTAAATACAACATCTTCAGTACCGACCTTATCGATTGAATCATCAATTGCTGGTCCAAACATTTTGTATCCAAATCATTACCCAGATCCAAATCCTCAATTAATTTATAATCCAATTTGGTGAATCTGGTCATATCTTCTTCAAACATGTCTTGATAATTATGCTCACTGAGGAAATTAACTAATTGATAAATCGATTTGGGTATCCCACTACTTTTCAGTCCTAATTCCATCAAGTCAAGTCCAAAAATACTAGGCACACTTTTAAAAGAGTAACTGATGAAGAAATCTTGCAGATTATGAACTCTTAATATAGAAGTGTTTGAATATTCAGTGACTCCAATGGGTAATACACCAGTGATACTAATTTTTTGCTCAGATCCACATTCAAGATCCCCTGACATTGGATCAATGGAAACTATACCAGTTGGATCATTGTTCTCTAACAATAATATCTCCCATGAGAGACTACCTTTGGAGCCATTATTTTTCAAAACTGTATAAGTGGTGTTCGGAATGAGATAATGGTTTTCCAACATGGGGATATCCTGTCTAAGGATCTCCACCACTGGTCTAGATTCATTTTCCAATTTATCCTGTTCTTTGAAATATGCAGCGGCAATCTTGGATTTAGTCTTCAAGTCTACCAACTTCGTTGTCAATTTGAAATTGGAAGATATCGGTTTATGATCAGACAACATGATCACCTCCACTGGAGCATAGGACAACTGTCTCAAGTTATGATGTGGCGTGTACAATATTCTATCACAGTAAGATGGGATTCTGCTGAAGTCGTATTCTCCACTGGCGTTATATTTATAAGTTGGTTTGAAATCGATTTTACCCTCTTTGAAATTGATGAAAACTTTCTTGGCTCTCTTCTCTTGTTCCAAACCATCCAACAGTAACACAGATTCATAATCCTTACTCTCTAGACACTGTTGCATATGTGTCTTTTCCATGAAAACTCTATAATTCAAGTCACCACAGAATATTGTTATACCATCAGAATCTTTTTCAATATTATTACTATTATTATTATCATCATTAGCTGCACCATTATCAAAGCCATTATTACCATCATTATTATAACTATCCTTATTATCATTATTACTATTATCATCACCATCATCATCATTATTATTATTGTTGTTGTCATTATTGTCATTATAGTAGCCATCTTCCATGGCATTCTCATCAGAGCTACTCTTGGAACTCTTATCACTCTCGTCATAACTGTGATCATTTATATCCAAATCGTTTGTCATCTCATCCAACTCATCGTAATATAAATACCTATCCACATCCCTATCATCATAACCAACCCAGTTCTCATTGACCAAATTCCCGTTCCCGACAACTTTGAATTTCCTTTGAATATCAAACAACTCTTTCCGACGATGCTCCAACATCTCACGTCCATGCCCTGAGGCAAGATGACAGTTGAAAATTTGGAAATTAATCCCCTCTAATCCACACATGTCATCAAATCCAATCTTGAAATTCATCACTATGGCTCCCTTGTTGGCCCATATTCCTAATAATCCAGTACCTATAGTGCTTGTCGTGATAGAATTTATTTGGAGAGCTAACTCTGTTGTGGCAAAGATGATCAAAGTTAACCCTAATAATCGATTAGATTTGATTTTTTTATAATTTGATGGCAAGTAAGTTAACAATTTGGTTTCCCAATTCTGTACACGCTCCAGCGATGACGAAAGGTTCTTCGCATTCAATGGGATCGTTTCTTGAAAGCAAACAACTATTATATCTGCAGTGGTTTCATTTTCATTATCATCATCATCATCTTTGAGTAAATTCCCAAATTGTTCTTTTTCATTCTCGTATAGAGGATCTCCATGTAAATTCCATGAAACAACTCTAATATCCAATTCACGCTCCACTGTGAGATTATCCTTATTGCTTATCAATCGTTTTCTCAAGGAGTCCATTAAACTGTCACTGTCCAGTAAAGTTTGTTCTTCAATTTTTGCAGGTGTCTTCTCATCAATATCTTTTCCATCGTTTAAAACAACTAATGAATCCAAACCAGCCTTCCAGCTCTTTTTGAATTCTTCAAGATTCTGTTTAGTCTCATCATCATCCAATGCTATGTTTCCCACAATGTTATCATTGATCTTCAATTGACAGATTCCCAGATTTTCTATTGTTGACAAAATGTCAAATTGGGTCAATGGTAACATTTCATAAGAGTCTTGATCTTTTGATTGTAGTGCATATTTTGGAACATCCACGACATCCGATGAGGTGGAGTCTGGAGGAAAATAATGTAATATGAGGTTACTAGTTATCAATTGCATCCTTTATACTTGATTACCTCAACTGAGTTGACATCTGTAAATGAAGGAGTCTTTTTTTGCTTTCAAAGATTTAGGTCCGTGTGTAAGATAGCTAGCTGGTTTGTCTCTTAGTTGGGTCTTTTAAGTGTAACAAAAGTTTTTTTTTTTCCTTTTAGCAAAGACAAAAAAGATAGTTCAGAAAATACACAATTATGCCAATGAGGACATATAATGAACAACATACTACATGAGACACAGTACATATACAGATATGTATGTATGTGTATATCACTGTAATTAGGTGAGAGAGTGAGAATTGTGAACCAATGTTTATCAATTTGAAAACTTGATATAAAAAGATACTATATCAATCAATACATAATAGCTTTTATTTTTAAAACCTAGATTTTATTCATCTGCTAATGTGCCCACTGGTATATTATATTATATTATATTGTGCAATTGATTGCTGTTGTTGCTTTAAAGTTTGCTGACATATAATTGATCTGAAGTTCTAAAGCCTTAGTTAGATAGATAGATAGATAGATGCCCAGATCTACATTGTAAAGTTTTCTATTTTTCATACATAATTATATAAACGAAGTAGAGAACGCACCAATGAGGGGAAATTACACATATATATAGTTGGTTGGGTTCAGATAGATAGATGGACAGTGAAGGGGTTTGGATCATCGTGATTTCAGTAAATAGGCATTTGCAGGGAAAATGTTCGGAGGGACTTTGGTTGAAAAAAGTACAATACAATAAAATATGAGAATGAGTTGCAGCAAGTAACCATTCAACAACTTTTGTCCATTATAAGTTTGTCTACTCAAGGTTGATTGAATTGATTTTTTGTTTTGTGATGGATGGGAGAATTTAATTAGAGACGTACGGTGGTACTTGTCGATGAATGAAAAAAAATTTACCGAAGATCAAGTAAATAAGTAAACAAATAGGCCTCGAAGCATTTGGGTTGCCGTTTGTTCCCTGAATATTATTAAACGACCCGCGAAATTAAAGGTAGAGAGATAGATAGTTAGAAATAGAATGGAAAAAGAAAGAGAAAAAGGCAAATACAAACAAGACGGCAGCGGGGCCTAAGAGATCTGAGACAAGGGAAACGAGGTGATTAATGGATAGGGTATGGATGGATGAGGTTGATGACTATGAGGTTGTTGTTGCAAGTACTTAGTTAAATCAAGCATAATACCGACCTAAAACAGATGAAGTGGCAGAAAAGAAAGAAAGAAATTAAAGGGAAGGCCAAATAGAAACAAAAAAATATCTCAATGAACAATAGCAAGCAGCCTTTTCCAAAGATCGGTGGGTAATTAATAATTTCTTCCGTTACAATTGATTTTGTTTACAAGATCTATTTGTTTATTTATTTATTTATTTATTTATTTATTTATTTGTTTATCAGTTATTTGTTTATTTACTTGTCAACTGGTTGACTGATTGATAGAAGACTGATTGATTAAATTCAGTCAGTGGGTTTGAGTCAATATTTGAGCCGGTCGTATTACCCAATATGGCTGGAGATTCCGCGCTCGGTTCCCAAAAACAAAGGTATGCAACATCTTTCTTTATTCGGAATTAAATTCGCCCTTTTCATGATTTTATCCTCGAAACAAAAAAAAAACAAATAAAGGAAAAAACCAAACACAAAACCAAACTTAAACATAAACAAAAAACTATAAACATAAACAAAAATTCCAAACGGTTTTGTTCTTTTCCAAAATCTCGTTTTGCCCTATTTAAACTTCTCCGGAGCAGAGAAGTTCGTAGCTTCATGCTTGCCCTTTCATTTGTCTCTTTGTTCCCCTGAACAAGACAAAGGATATAGTGAGAGAGGTCTTAGCGCTTATAGATGGATGGATGGATAGAAGGCTATATTACCGACAGAAGCATAGATTCAATAGTAATGGTAACGTATCCTTGCTTGGCTTTCGAAGTGGGGGTTATTGGTTGGTTGATCTACTATACACTACCATCAACTGATACCTGTCTACATTTCTTTGTATATGTGTGAGTACTCTATACGAACTGATTGGAACACATACGAGAGCCACCACTGATTGGAAACAATAAATATTAAATTAAATTATTATTAGTGATAATACAATGTCAAAAAAAAAAAAAAATTCTGTCAGTGTAATTACATCATACTTATTTACGAAAAAGAAAAAATATATATATAAATAAATAAATAGATAGCATAGAAGAGATGATATGTTATATACAACAAACGGAATTAATCAATCCTGTGTAATGAATGTTGCAGATATGAAAAGAGAGGCGAGAGGGGTGATTTAAAGATAAAAATTTTATTGCTCATTGAGGGGATTTGATTCAGATAAGAAAGTTTCTAGTTAGTGTAAGCAAGTAATTAAAAAACAAAAATTAATAATACCAAGAAATTCCAAGAGAATGTTTAGTATGTTTAGTTTTAGTTATGTTTAGTAGAAAAAGTGTTGATTCTAATTTATGAGACAGAGAGAAAAATAATTTTACTATGATGAGAAGAAGAAGGCAAGACCGGAAGAAAAAAAACCAAAATCTGCAGTTATTCTCCTCCATCAAGGAGAATTAACTGAAAACTCTAATAAAAGGCCCACCAAAAAAGAAAAAACAGAGGGCAGGTCGAATGAATCCGAGGGTAAGTCTAACAAACTAAATCTCTCTTATTGTCCGTCTCATGCATATGAGTAGATGATGTCTCCTCTCATTTTTAAAAAAAGGAGGCATGTCTTTGGCAAAAGTCGGCACTAATACAAACTGAACTTAGCAGACGTTGGGGCTTCAAATACCAACCAATTAAATTTACTGTAAACCAAATTAATGTTGTTGAAAATGTAAATCGATAGACGTATATACATATACCTACATAAAATCACTTACTTACATATATCAGAAGGTTAGATTAGATGGCTGGAGCTTTCATTTCTATTGAGTAATTGATGGGGTGAGTGAGTGAACAGGCATGTAAACAAATTCAATTCGTCAGAAGGTCGAACCCTCAGTCGTCTTTTATCTAAGTCAGCCAAGTAAGCAGCCATAAGGTTATTGTATTAACCTAATATATTGGCTGGTTGTTTGACTAATAGAAAGAGTGTTAGACTTTGAAAGAATGTAAGTATGTATGGTATGCACTTTCTCTGTTTCTTTCTTCTAATCGCATAAATTAGGTGGACGATTAAGCAGACAAGCAGGAAGGCAGACAGTCAGGCAGAAAAAGAAAAAACCAAAATTGATTGAATTCGTTCAAATTTTTTACTAAATTGGAATAATATAAAATTGATTGATAGATAATAGTTGTATTTTTAAAGTAGTGTACTATTATAACCCTCTGTGGCGGCTAATTTTTATGTATCTCATTTCTTGAATGATGGATGGATAACAAAACACAATTATAAATTAAGATCAACAGATCAAGCTTACCTGCTGGGTCAATCTGAAATCAATGGTATATTTTAAACAGTAAAATTTGCAAGAGTGAAAAGCCTTTTTTCAAATCAGACTTTTAGTTGTAACATCTTTAAATTGTTTCGAGAAACAAAAAAGGGGGCATCATTGTTATAGCTAAAACCAAAAGCTTAGCATTTAGATGAACCAACTTTATATTTAAATTTTTGTATTCGAGAGCTTTATATATGAAGGAATTGAATAATAAAGGAAAAGTAAAGATTGGTTATTTATCAAGGGAATGTCTATTCTTCTTTTTTGATAAAGTATATAAAATATGTTTAACAGAATGATTAGTTTTCTTATCGAACTTATCCAATTCTTTTAAGGAAAGGGAAAAGAGTAAAGAAAGGGGAATAAAAGGGTAGAGAAAAGTAAAAGTAAAAGGGAAAAGTAGACATTAATCGCTTTATTGATAATAACTTAGAGTCTTCCTTGATCCAAAGTTGATATGAATTTCAGTTATAGTAAAAATGAGCAAAGCATAGATAAATTAACAACAAAATGTATACAAGTAACCAAATCCAGTCTGTCTTACTGAGTGAGTGTAGTTGCCTAATACGTATCTTTTACAGCTAAAAGCAGATATATGATAGTTATACAGAAAAAATGAGTAAAAGAGCATACGTACATACAAGCACACAAAATAGATAAAATGAAAACAAAAAAATATCGTGGGTGGGAGTGGGTAGATAGCCGGATTATGACCGGGAGTGGGCCTGAATAAAGAAAAAACCTATGTTATTGTAGACGGCCAGATTGATAGTTAGTATGGTTAGGTTAGGTTAGTTGATTGGGCTGGCTGGACCGAGAAAGGATGAGGTGAGCTAAAAGAACTGGCTGGCTTTAACTCGTGCCCTCAAACATTATTATGTATGGGAGTATGTATATATGTGTAACTGATGAGTGTGTGCCGATAAGGACCGGTGTGAATTAAGGCATTTTCTTTCCTATTTTTGTTGTTTGTTGTTGTTGTTTTCATTTTTGGGTTCTTTGGCCTTCCCATTTTGCAAAAATTGTATGTATGCAATATTTTCGGTTGTTGTTGTTTTCATATTATGCATGAGTAAAAAAAAAAAAAAAAAAACAAGACCAAAAATAACTGCCGGAAATGCAGCCTATCACCCATTGATAGTGGGAGATTCAACCATAACGTACATACATACAAGTCTGGCGGCGGGTTCAGGAATTGCGTTTTTACAGTGAAAGGGAGATTGATAGAGTTGTAATAAAACTCATTGCGGGAAAAAAAACACTCAAACAACAGAAAAAGGTTAATTGACAACAAAAAATAAATTTTGATTATGTACGTAAATGGGTACACAGTGGTGAAAAAGACAAAAACCCAACCAACAGATCAAAAGGAAGTAATTGTAAATACGGGATAGGGGGAAGAATTTTCAATTTCAATACAAAGATGGAAAACTATATAAATCTATCGACTTATCTTCATCTATATCTCTTTTCATAACTTTTATTTGTGCTTTAAAACTATATCTTTTATAATTTACAATCATCTTTTCATAATTAATTTGATTTGATTCATCTTAATTTTCTTTTAATAACATTATTAGGAAGGATTTGTATTATTATAGTTCAAAGTAAGTAATCAATCATATCCAATTACACAAAAAATCAATACAATTCATCGATACAAAGATTGGACTGCTAGATACATTCGATTGATCAAACATTGATTTAGATTTTAAAAAAAAATTGATATGATGATGATATTTTTTTTAGTTCCTTCGAGGAGTGAATTATCTGTCACAATAATGGTACCGCTCTGTCAACAAAGACCAGAACACCAAAAATTTCAATATTTTTAATGTTCTGTTATGAATTGGCCTAATCAGGACATTCAGAGATCGTGTACCGAGGTGATGATTTTTCTTAATGCGTGCGGGATTTTTTTTTTCAATGTTTTCTCCTTTCTTTTTTTTTTCTTCTCCTCCTGCATTAAGTGCGCGCGAACATGGGTTTCCGTCTCTGCCCTGCCCTACCATTCCATGGTGGAAGCGGGCGGATGGGGCACATTGTTTCCGGAACACAGACAAAAACAGCCAAATAATAATTGAATCAGTCAATACAATCAGTCAATCAATTGATCAACAAACAAGAGGCAGAAAAAAGAAAAATTTATTACCGAATTGGAAGTTGGGAAATTTATTGGATGAAGCAACATTCTCTTGTTTATAAATAAATTCCAATTTTTCATCTTTCAGTTTTTGTTTCTCTTTTATTTTTTTTATCAAGTCTACTACTAGTTTATCCTCATCTTGTCAATTGGATTGAATTGAATTGTCTTGTGAGCAAAAGAAAACTTTGTTGTACTAACTCATTTTGAAATTTAAAAGATGTCAGAAAAGAGACCTGTTGAATCCGATGGTGAGGATGAAGATATCGATCAATTAGTTATGGATTTACAATCCAACAAGGGTGTCGAAGATTCCGAAGGTGAAGCTGAAGAAGAAAACGATGGTTCATTTGTTCAAGTTCCAGAGGAGTTGTTACAAACAGATATCAAAACTGGTTTAACAACTGAGGAAGTTGCCAAGAGAAGAAAGAGATATGGTCCAAATGAGATGGCTGAAAACAATGAAAGTTTGATTATTAAATTCTGTATGTTCTTTGTTGGTCCAATTCAATTCGTTATGGAGGCTGCTGCTATTTTGGCTGCAGGTTTGGAAGATTGGGTTGATTTCGGTGTTATTTTAGGTTTGTTGTTATTAAATGCTTCTGTTGGTTTCATCCAAGAATTCCAAGCTGGTTCTATTGTCGAAGAATTGAAAAAGACTTTGGCTAACACTGCTATTGTTTTAAGAGACGGTCAAGTTAATGAAATTGCTGCCGTTGATGTCGTTCCAGGTGATGTCATGAAATTGGAAGATGGTGTCGTTTTATGTGCTGATGGTAGAATTATTACCCCAGATTGTTTAATTCAAATTGATCAATCTGCTATTACCGGTGAATCCTTGGCTGTTGACAAGAGATTCGGTGAATCTTGTTACTCTTCTTCCACCGTTAAGAGAGGTGAAGCTTATATGGTTGTTACTTCTACTGGTGATAACACTTTCGTTGGTCGTGCTGCTGCTTTGGTTAACAAGGCTTCAGGTGGTACAGGTCATTTCACTGAAGTTTTGAACGGTATTGGTACTCTGTTGTTGGTTTTGGTTATCTTGACTTTATTGGTTGTCTGGACTGCTTCATTCTACAGATCTAACAGAATTGTTAGAATCTTGAGATACACTTTGGGTATTACCGTTATTGGTGTTCCAGTCGGTTTACCAGCTGTCGTTACTACAACTATGGCTGTCGGTGCTGCTTACTTGGCTAAGAAACAAGCTATTGTCCAAAAATTGTCAGCCATTGAATCTTTGGCTGGTGTTGAAATTTTGTGTTCTGATAAAACTGGTACTTTAACCAAGAACAAGTTGTCCTTGCATGAGCCATACACTGTTGAAGGTGTTGAACCAGATGATTTAATGTTGACTGCTTGTTTGGCTTCCTCAAGAAAGAAGAAGGGTTTAGATGCTATTGACAGAGCCTTCTTGAAATCTTTGATTAGTTATCCAAGAGCTAAAGCTGCTTTATCCAAATACAAGGTTCTTGATTTCCAACCTTTCGATCCTGTTTCAAAGAAAATTACTGCTTATGTTGAATCCCCAGAGGGAGAAAGAATTGTTTGTGTTAAAGGTGCTCCATTGTTCGTCTTGAAGACTGTTGAAGAAGATCACCCAATTCCAGAAGATATCCATGACAACTACGAAAACAAAGTCGCTGAATTTGCTTCCAGAGGTTTCAGATCTTTGGGTGTTGCTAGAAAGAGAGGTGAAGGTCACTGGGAAATTTTGGGTATCATGCCATGTATGGATCCACCTAGAGATGATACTGCTAAGACTGTTGCTGAAGCCAAGAACTTGGGTTTGAGAGTTAAGATGTTAACTGGTGATGCCGTTGGTATTGCTAAGGAAACTTGTCGTCAATTAGGTTTAGGTACAAACATTTTCAACGCTGATAGATTAGGTTTATCTGGTGCTGGTGATATGCCAGGTTCAGAAATTGCTGATTTTGTTGAAAATGCCGATGGTTTCGCTGAAGTTTTCCCACAACATAAATATAATGTCGTTGCTATTTTACAATCCAGAGGTTACTTGGTTGCCATGACTGGTGATGGTGTCAATGATGCCCCATCTTTAAAGAAGGCTGATACCGGTATTGCTGTCGAAGGTGCCACTGATGCTGCTAGATCAGCTGCTGATATTGTTTTCTTGGCTCCAGGTTTAAGTGCTATTATTGATGCCTTGAAGACTTCTAGACAAATTTTCCACAGAATGTATGCTTATGTTGTTTACCGTATTGCTTTGTCATTACATTTGGAAATTTTCTTAGGTTTATGGATTGCTATTTTGAATAGAACTTTGGATATTAACTTGATTGTCTTTATTGCTATTTTCGCTGATGTTGCTACTTTGGCCATTGCTTATGATAATGCTCCATATGACCCACTGCCAGTTAAATGGAACTTGCCAAGATTATGGGGTATGTCTATTGTTTTAGGTGTTATCTTAGCCATTGGTACATGGATTACCTTGACCACTATGTTCATGAACAAGGGTGGTATGATTCAAAACTTCGGTTCTATTGATGGTGTTTTGTTCTTGCAAATTTCATTGACTGAGAATTGGTTGATTTTCGTCACTAGAGCTCAAGGTGCTTTCTGGACTTCTATTCCTTCATGGCAATTAGCCGGTGCTGTTTTCATCGTTGATATCATTGCCACATGTTTCGCATTATTCGGTTGGTGGTCACAAAACTGGAACGACATTGTTACTGTCGTTCGTGTCTGGTTATGGTCATTCGGTGTCTTCTGTGTCATGGGTGGTGCTTATGTCATGATGTCTGAATCTGAAGCCTTTGACAGAGTTATGAATGGTAAGCCAAGAAAGGAACCAAAGCCACAAAGATCTATTGAAGATTTCGTTTACGCTATGCAACGTGTTTCAACTCAACATGAAAAATCAACTTAGAGGTTTTAACATATTCTTAATATGGCTAATTTGAGTTGCTTTTCAAATTATTTTTGGGAGGAAAAAAATGTTTTTAAAAATTTGGATCTATTTGTTTTATTTTTTTGAATAAGAATGAGTGAGTGTTTATTAGATGGAAGGCTTTCATGATGAAGCAAGAGTTCAATTTCTTTTATTTGATATATAGAAGTTGACTTGGCTTTTAATGATTTGTCTTTTGTTGAATTATTCTACGAACTTTTTGTTTGGAAATTGAAATTATATTCCAACATTTTTATGAACTTTTTTTTTCTTTTACTATCTTTTGTTAGTTTCTCCGCCATCAAAATTTGTTTTTTACTTTATTGAGTTTGCATTTTTTCTAATTATTTTTATACCTATTGGGTTGTTTAATATATATCGTTTCATTTGTTTAAAAACCATATCTTCTTCTTTGTTGTTTTCTTCTCTTGTTGTTTTCTTGAATCTTCTATTTGGTCTTTTGTCTTCTTTTTTGTTTTGTCTTTTCCATTTGTCTTATTTCTTTTGTTATTCTTCTCGATGTTGATTGTTGGTTGTCACATTTTAACCATAGCTTTGCTTAGTTGTTTCTCACCCATTCATTCATTCATTCATTTAGTAAGGGAAGTATCATATAAGAGAGATGTTATCATTATTGGAAAAGCTTTATTATCAATTGGAACCAAAATCCAAAATAGGATCATGTGGAATATCAAAGAGATCGAAATTAACAATTATTGTTTTGGTTATAATATAATTCTTTGTTTTTCATATAATTCTTTGTGAAAAACAAAAAATTATATTAATAATTTCATCACATTTTTTATTTTGTTCATTCGTTTTCCAATTTCACTTTGATACCTTTAACCTGGTTGATCAGTTTTTGAGGAAATATACCAGTTGTTATTAATTACATTGTGTGCTATGTGATTGCTTAGTTGTTAACCTATGTTTAATATCTTAATTTTTTTTCTTTTGAAAATCATTTTGTTGTTGTTTCAGTTGTTTGTTTGTTTTAGTTGTTATGTTGTTTTGATTCGTTTTCTTGTTCAATGTGTGTTGAAAACGAATTGGGGAATTTCAATCAAAGAAAAAAATTTCCACCTAATTTTGAAGCGTTTTCACTTGTTTATTTATTTATTTATTGGTTTGATGGTTTTTTCTGTTTGATTTGAAAATTTGTTTGACTATTTATTGTTTGGGTTTCTTTTGAGTTTCCAACTCCTCTCACATTTTGTTGGAATTTCATGGAGGTCGGATCGTTAAATGTGGTTATACAATTTTTTTTGTTAAAATATTTAAGAATTCTTATTATGAGATCATCAACTATTTTTATAGATAGATATTTAGGTGAAACGAATCTATATCCATTTCTAAACTTTATTGAACTGTAGTTTTTTCATCTTACTATAATCACCTATATACTTGGCAGTTAGTTACCTGAATTGCTGAAGTGTACATCATCATCATAGATTTATGATTGAAATGGAAGATGGAAACCCATTAAAAAAGTTTACACCATAAATTTATGTATTATCAGTTATCATCATCTTTACTATTATTTATTTATGAACACAGGTTTCCATCATCTATATACGCTCTATATACATACCAACAATTATTTTCATCTTGATAGCCATACCAAAAAAAAGGCAAATTGCTAATCAAGATTTTCTCAATATTGTAAAAAATTAAACCAATCATTGATATTCAACCCAGTTGGTGGGGTTGCTGGTTGTTGACCTTCTGGGTTCTCCCCTAAGAATACCCCATTGTTGTTGGTACCGTTAATATTGACATGATTATTATTATTATTATTATTATTGCTGCTCTCGTCATTATTAGTATCACCATTAACGCTATTCTTCGCATACCCATCTCCAATATTGACGTGCATATTCCTATTGTTATCACCACCGCCATTATTATTATTATTATTACTGTTGCTATGATTCTCATCATCATCATTTACCGGCACACCAAAACTTATATTGTTATCAAACATTTCAAAATTATAGTTGGGTAGATCAAATATATCAGTGCCACTAAATTCACTGCTCGTGCTTGCCGCATTATTATTTGAATATGGATTATTAGTACTTTGTGGACTATTTCTCATGTTGGAAAGAGGTGTGGGCTGTTGCATGTTAGCTAGGTTATTGGAGAAATTGATTGGCAGCAGCAGCAGCAGCAGATGTTGTTGTTGTTGTTGTTGTGATTGTTGGTGGTGATGATGTTGATGCTGAAGATGTTGGTGTTGATGTTGATGTTGATGTGGTACCTGTTTATTATGTATTTGCAGTTGCAGTTGAGGTTCATGTTGGTGTAAATTTTGTTGTTGTTGTTGCAGATGGGATTGAGGTGAAGTGGTGGTGTAATTATCATTATCATTTTGCTTATGAGTCGGGAATAATTGACATGGTTGAAAATCAACTGGACTTTTCTCCACAACTAATTGATTTTCAGTTTCTGCAAAATCTTTTTCAATTCTTTCATTCAACTTCTTTGAAGAGAGACTATTTTGAATCACGATATTTCTCTTGGACTTGTTAGTTCTTAAAGTTTCAGCCATTTGTAAACACATATACCCAACACAATAAGATTTACTGACAACCAACAACAGCTTGGAACAAATGTCGAGTAATCTTTTCAGAGTGGCACTCACTTTACTATTTCTATTATCGATATGATAAATCAACATGATCGAGGCACTAAACAATGCAGTGACAATGATGGCGGGACAAAATCTTAATTCACCTTTATCCATTATTTTTTTACATATGATAGCAATCATGTGTGAACTTTGAAAAGTGATCCCCCAACTAGGATAATAATTTTCCGTTGAATTCAGAGATGGACGTCGTAAGATATTTGTTCTATGGATTAAAGATAAAGTGATGTAATAATGACACATGATCATTGCACCGTATAAATTTTGCTTTTCAGGATTGGTCAATGAATATTGTAATTCCAGTGGTAAGTTGTTTAACCAATTAACCATCATCAAATCACATTTTTTGATAAAATAAAGATGATTTGGATCATTTGTCTTTTCCGCTTGAACAGTATATTTTTGTTTTAAAACAATTCCAATTATTTCGCAAATTTTGATATAATTTATGAAATAATATTGTTGTACCAAGGTCAAATTATATGGGTTTTCACCTTCACCATCCCACAGTTCCTGGAAATCATCCACTGTGATCATGGGAACATCACAATCTTCCAAATCAATAACAATTCCTCTACCAAATGACAATGCAACAACACGATCACGACAAAATAACATCCACCAACATCTTTTCCAAATTTTCAGATCCAGCTCCATCCAATAATTATTTGACTTGTTAAAACCATAACCTTGAGCTAAAGTGATAGCAGTCCTAGTCCAATAAAACACATTTTGTGTGACATCATCAGGTCCCTCCCAATACCAACCCAAGATCAACAAACTTTGAACCAACTCTATTGGTGAACATCCAACTCTTAGATCGTAAAAAGTCTTTACCCGTTGGTACAAAAATTGAGAAACTTTATCAACAGAGCCATTTTCATCCAATAATGATGGGTTTTTGGAGAAACGAGATCCAGCCAATAAAACACTGTTGAGTATGATCAAACTTGGAGGATCGGTGAGATGGTTATAATAATTCAGCATAAATCTAGTTCTATCCAATACTGGCATGAATGGATGTACATGTAGAAAATATAGATCGATCAATTCATGACATATATCAACACTTGGAAGAGTCAAACAACCTTTCATATCCAAAATTTTCAAATCCATCTCTGTCATTATACTTGTATTTGCCTCCATCAATTTTTTATAATGATTTGCAGATGATGACATCACTACTGAACTTCCCAAAAATAATAAATCACTATTAGCCTTTTCAATCAATTTTTTATAATCTTTTGAAATTTTTTTCAAATCAACTGATGATAAAGTCTTATTCAATGCTTCTGTCTTATCTGGTTGAGCTTCTTTTAAACGTTCTTGCATGATCTCTCTCTTTGTTCTCCTTACCCTCTTCACCGAGGGTAATACACATTCACAATTAAACGAGACACAATTTGAACATGGTACTTTAGATTGAGCATCACATCTAACTTTACGATCATGACAAGTGACACATGCTCTAGAAGATCTAGGTCTCTTATACTTGACTGTGAATTTCTTGCCAATGAGAGAAGAATTTGAAGGGTCATCATCCAGAAAGCTGCTAGAGCCGGGGGAAACACTCACGACATCTTCTTCAGTCTTCATAGTTTTTGGTTTACACTTTGACTATCTCAGTGTGTGTGAATTTGGCTCATATATGCATCAAGAAGATCGAATAATGGAACAATATATTAAGAAGCAATATAGCTAGCTACTGAAAAGATTGTTGCAAAACTAATGGGAATTATTGATATATAGATAATCGAATCGAATCAAATTGATCAAATCATATGGGAATCCAAAATCGTAATATATCTTTCTTTCTCTCTCTCTTTTTTTCTTTCCCTCTCTTTGTGGATTTTACAACCGAGGCTATGTAACATTTGCTATGATGAGTACTTACTGTTTATTATGTATGTATACTACTACTACTACTAATCATAAACCAACCCACATATACAATTGTTGATGATGATGATTATTAACAAACTATTGCTAATCAATCAATAGATCTATGCAATCAAAATCTCTTATATTAAGTTAACTCTTATTGCATCACAATAACATATAATTTAATTTATATTATTATCTTCAAAAACAAGCATTGATTGATATAAATATATATTATGAATGATGATGATGAACAATATAGTAGTATTATTATTACTTCCTCAAATAGAAATTTTTGTTATCTCTTCTTACTCATTCATCAACCACACAGATTAGACTAGGAAACATTACATTGCTCTTCCCCTCTAATTCAACCAGATAATAACACATCTGTAGTGAATCCATGTATATGTAGATCAGACCATATTGTTAGTAAGTGGAAATAAAATTAATCAAATTTCATCTGGATATATATAGAGTAGTGTAATAGATGAGTTAGATTGCTAATATTAGTAAATACCACATTGGTAATGACATGGATAACAAATGATTGCTAATGTTGCTAGTTTCACATGAAACAACTATTATTATTTCATCTTATTGCTATAAAAAGGAGCAATTATATACTTTTTTTACCAAACCTATCGAAGAGAGGATAGGGTTTTTATATAGGAGAATTTCAATATTTTATTCTAATTAGTAAATTCCCAACTATCTTTATAGTAAAACATTATTACAATTAGATGCTTTTGTCTAATTTTGACATGTGATTCATACATAGTATGTATATATATCATCTTTGATAAATCACAGCTCAATAAAATCCGATTAAATAATTATGAAATTCTTTATGATTATATAGTTTATTCGTCTATATATATATATGACACTTTCTTCATAGATACAGGAGGTGACTAACCGCTTACGTTTGAATATTCAGTCTCGAGTAAGTTTTAAATCTTATTATTTACCTCTTTCGGCCATATAATTTTTAGAAAAAATCATCCATCCATCCCCACCATCTTGATAAAATCAACATAGAGTGTTTTGTTTGTTTATTGAGTGAATAAATGTGGTGGGGAGAGGAATGAAACCATCTTTTTTTTTATATATATATATATATATATATATCAAACCTGTTATAGTTGTAGTAGCGATATCACAAGATGACTTATATATGACTTGTAGGGTTTAAAAGAATCGGATTAACTATATGAGGGCAAAAAAAAGGGAAATGTAATAAATGAGCAAACATCAGGTATAATCAAAAAAGAGATAATTACTCAAGGGAGACATGTGTGATTACCTATAAGAGTACCACCAAGTACATGTAGTTATTATAACCTTATATTATGAGCATTCATATAACAGATTTTGATCTCTCTTTGTCAACCTACCTAAAATCTCGGATTAAAAATGGTTCTTCACGCAGATCATATCATCTTATTCATTACCAACCATGATTTTACTCACAAAAGTTAATCAAACTACTAAATAAGAATTAATATTTATACGAAACTAATAATTAATAATATAATTTTATAAAAAAAAAAAATATATATATATATAATATCAAAATGAACTCCAATCCCAATTTGCAGGTAAACTATTATTTACCGCTGTTGTTAAACCCATATTTTTTTTATTCAAATCATTAACCTTATTGTCATTATTATCGTTATTATCATTATTACCATCATCATCATCATCATCATAATGATCATCAATATCATCATTAATTAGATCGTTTTGAAATTCATCACCAACATCTTCTTCATCGTTTCCACCATTAAATAATTCCCCATGTCCTTGATATGGCTGTTGATACTGTTGTAAATGATGTTGTTGTTGCTGTTGTTGTTGTTGTTGTTGTTGTTGTGATGATATCTTTTTCGGTAATTGTACTTGAAACAATGATGGATTATTTTGTCTTAATAAATTTTCATAATTTTCAAAACATCTATAACAAACTTTACAAAGAAATTTTTCCAGTGTTGTTGTTGATGTAGTCAGATTTGAAGAATTGTTATTATTATTATTATTATTATTATTATTATTGGTGGTAGTAGTAGTAGTAGTACCGTTGAATTGTTGCATCTTTGATGATTTTGATGATCTCGACAGAGTATCAATCAACACAAAATTGGCATCTTTATCAAGATAAATATAATGATTAATACAATTTGTACAAAAAATATCACCACATGATCGACAATGATGTTTTCTTCTAATCTTTCCAAAATTTGTAAAAAATTTTTCACAATTACTACACCTAATCAGAACCGAATCTAATTTCCAATGATCTCTTGTTGGTCCATTTTCAAAACTCATTGAAGAATTTGATAAAGTTGAAGATGCATCTGAATTTGATGAAACCAGACGTGAATCCTTTAATTTAAGTGAATCCAATATTTTACCAAAAAAATTTTGTTGTGATTGTGATTGTAATTGTAATTGTTGTCCCGGTGATGAAGACAACGATGATTGTTGTGATATAGAATTTATCATCTGTTGTGAACCATTTGGTGATGAACCATTTCTTAATCCATTGTTAAAATTCAAATTGTTATATTCTTTGTATCGTACGAGATCTCTATTCATATCACTGTTGTCCGAATTCAATGAAGATACAGATGAAGTGATGTCGGAATAATTGTTGGCCAAATTTGGTCTTAACACTGCTGGAACGTATAATGGTCTTTTCAACTTGTTAATACTCTGTGGATCCTTATATTTCTCTTCATCCTTCATGACCTGTTGTTGTTGTTGTTGTTGCATTTGTTGTTGATGGGGTTGGCTTGTAACCGAGACAGGGTGCGTTCTTAAGACAGAGGGAGCTATAGTCATTGATTCCCGATTTTGTTGCTGCTGTTGTTGTTGATGATATTGTGATTGTTTTTGTTGTTGTTGTAAATTCTGACATTGAAATGATGGTGGTGTCACCAGGGAAGGTGTTATAATTGCCGGTATACTGGAAGATTTCGATGATATAGTTGCAGGTCTATATTGTTCTCTCTTCATCACTGGATTTGACAACAAATCCAGATTTTTTTTCAAATTTAAATTGTCATCCTTCATAAATTTCCCATCATTTATAGGAAGAGGCAAATCTAAAGCTTGTCCTCTAAGTATAGGAGATGGAGATACTGGTCTTCTACCTTCGTATTGACTCATCACATTCTTACTCTCACGTCTCATGGGTTTCAACATCAATCCTTCACTATCCGTGGACCCAGCGTGAGGCAGTTCTGAAGACACGACACTAGCCAAATTGTTTAATACACTTGTTTCCACCAAATCAGAAGAATTTTGGGAATCCATTCTAGGTTGTCTTGTCAATGAGGCAAATGTTGATAAATCAATGTTATCCTGCTCCACGGTATCATTTACCGTGTAACCTAAAGATAAGGCTTTGAGAGCGTTTAAGGCTAAAGTATCACTTTGTTCCATTTCCAGTTGATCATGCCTCGGTATTTCAGTTGTAAAATCTTGTTGTTGTTGTTGTTGTTGTTGAGGTTGCAACAGCTGGTTTTGTGTAACTTGTCCTTCCTGCTGCTGTTGCTGTTGTTGAGGGAAGGCTGTGGTGCTTAGGGATAATGAGGATTGGAAAGACTGGGGCGGAGGTCGTTGTATCTTGCGTTTCGAAAAAGTTATCTCTTGAGTAGTCTCCCCATTAGTGGAGATGGGATTACTCATGGTAACAGTTTGACTATCCTAATATATATGAAACTCTAAGAATGATGGTGAATGTGTATATAATAGTAGTCCAGTTTAGTTGTATGTGTTAAAAATAATTCGGATTGAATTTCGGTATAAATTTTTTTTTTTTTTATTATTTCTTTCTCTCTCGCTCTCTTTGACAAACGAGTTTTTTTTTTTTTTTTGCCAAACAAAAAAAAAACATAACAAGATTTTTCAATGATAAATTGCTGTGGTTGAAAACGAGTCATCCCAACTATCCATGATTACTATCTACCAACCAACCACAATTTTTACTTTGATCTTTCTTATTTATTTATTTATATTTATTTATATATATATATATATATATATAAAATATTAAATTTTTGCATTCCAAAATTAAATGATTCTATAAAAATATGGGGAAGTTTTCTTTTTATAAAAAAAAAAAAACGCTTCATCAACTCGCTTTATATAAAAATATAACGAGTAACTAAACTAAACGTAACTAACTAATTCATGAAAAAAAAAAAAGATTGCATACATAACATGTCATGTCGATGAGAAACATCATATAAACAACAAAACCAAACAATAAAAGTTTCATTCATCACAATTTTAATTAATAAAGAAAAAAAAAAATAACATAAACACATACACACACAATTCATGGGTATCATTCATTCATTCATTCATTGGTTTATTTTTTTTTTTCATTTGATTGATTAATTATCTAAAGCACATAATGCAGCACCAACACCACTACCATCTTTGGCAATATTGATATGAACTCTTCTCTCACCTTCATTACCAATAGCAGTAAGTGCCAATGCATCTCTAACCATGGCTCTAAAACCTGGATAAAATTCAACCAATGATCCATCAACACCAATATCAACTTCTTTATTATGACCTTCCAATTCACCAGTCATCAATAATAAACCTGCAAATGGAATCAGAGCCAAAAATGCAGCTCTCTTGGCAATAGCCCTTGTCAATTGTTGAACAATAATTCTCTCTTCTGGTGTTGTTGGTAATCTTAATGCATTTAACAAAGCCATCTCTGTTGCTTTTAATTCAGTCGAATCATCAATTTCAATATATGATAATACTTCACTATCCAATTTCCACAGTTGTCTTAATCTATGTGGTAATCTATCATAATCTGGATATTGTTGTAAGATTAAACCTTGATTAAATAAATCAACAAGAATATTTCTTAAAATTTCACCTAAAAACATTCCACTAACTCTTTTTTCAAACATATGGAAACCAGGATTTGAAGTTTCTTTATCAATGGCAACATCATATTTTGTTGTTGGTAACATTCTTAAATGATTATCAAATGACCCCCATTCTGTATTGATAACCATATGAGTCTTACCTTGAGCTTTTAATTCTTCAACAACTTTAGTTGGTAATTTCTTGATATTTTCCAATTTTTCAGTATAGGCACCATTAGTACCAGTACCAAAGATAGCACCAATTATGGTCTTACCCTGTTGACCACCTGCAACAGCTCCGGCAGAGTAAGCTCTACTTAACAAGGTACCAACTGTATCATTAGCCAATGCGGCAACATAAACTGGGATTTTTTCAAGATCCAAATGTTTTTGTAAAAGACCAACAATATCTTTACCCACAGTATCTTTGATATTGAAACCTTTTGTCCAACGGATAAGTGTACCAGTATTGATTGAAGTTTGATCAACTGGATAACTAAAAGTGAAACCTAATTGTAAATTTTTACCATCCAGAATAACTGGATCATCACTATGATTATTATTGACAAAAGTTCCAATTTTTTTAGCCAAATAACTAAACAATTCATCAGAAGTTGAAGCCTCCATCAAATCAACTGGAATTGGATTTTTTTCCTGTTTAATGATAAAAGTATGATCACCTTTTAATTGAACAGAACAAACTCTAAAATTAGTTCCACCTAAATCAGCAGCCAACAAGACACCTCTTTCACGTCCATTTGGAATTGTGGTGACATAAGTTGGAATCATAGGTAAAGCATATACATCATCTGTACCTTCCAAACCAATTTTAGCATTGGCAATGAATAATTCAACTCCTTCATTCAAAGTTTCTTTGGAAACTTCAAATTCACGAACTATAGAGTCCGTTGCCTTTTGTAAATCTCTGCCAATAGAAACTGACATTATTTATGTATATATATGTATATATGTAATAATAGTAATAAGTGTGTTATAATAATAAAGATCAACTAATTAATTAATTGATCAATCAATCAAGCAAATTATCTAGTTGTTTGGTAACAGTATTTTTAATTATAATAGTAATTAAAACTGGGGTAATCTAATATTATGATAATTCAACAATCCAAATTCTCTCTTTATATAAAAGAAAAATTCATCTGGTGATGGATTTGTGTATTGGCATGGAGAGCAGAGAAGAATTACCCTATCAGGAAGTCAAAATGGGGTTTTTTAATCTGCTGTTTTTTTTCTTTCTCAAAGTGTTTGTTGCCTGCCCCATGGGGTTTTTTGGTGATGGCGGCAGTTGCATGGTTATGAGAGATAGAGATAGATAGAGAGAAAGACAATACATGGAAATAACACCATCAGATGCACACAATACAATACAATACAAAACATCACATCACATCACAGGTGGGTGGGTGACTGACTGATTCTCTCTTTTTATTCTCTTTACAAACACCCCACATATAGGTATATGATGTCACATGTTATATATATAGATATAGATATAGATATAGATATAATTTCAGGGTTTGGGTGGTTCTTAGTTGAATCCTCCTCTTCCACCTTCTTGGATTATTATTAAATTTTCCATAATAATAATGATGCTTCGTCGACTATATTCATCGGACAATTTGGAAAAAAAAAAAAAACACTGGAAAAACTATTCATGCAATGTTGTTATATTTACATAAAATAAAATAAACGCGCTTGGTTGCATCTTTGTGTAAAAACAACTTGGCAAAAGAGACTATTTCAATCATCTATCTATCTACTTTGAAATTAACATATATGAAAATATAAAACAAAATCACCACTATTCATACATATAAATAATTCTAACTATATACACACATGCATACAATACATGGATAGATAGATAATACACTCACACTCACACCCACACTTCATAACACCATACTCAACCATTCCCAATTATTACTGTTATTATTATTATTATTTCCATCACCATCTTCATCATCAGCATCACCATTATTATTATTATTGTTATTATTGTTATCACTATTGTGATGAATATCATCATCCGCAATTGGAGTAATACCAGTCTTTGGAACCACTGATTCATGATGATCACCTCCCATCATCATCATTGCATCAGTATCATGATTCCTTGAAGAAACATTCATCATATAACCATCAATTTCATCATTAGTTGTAGTTGTAGTACCTGTATCAATGATAGAATGTCCACCACCATTATTCATCATCATCATCTCGTGATTATGATTATGATTATGATGATGATCTTCATTTGACCGATTCTCATACATCAGTGATACCACAGAGGTTGCCCCACTACCGGCACCAGCACCAATAGGGGATCCACTATTACCACCAGTCAAGTTCAAACCTAATCCAATGGTATCAGTTTTCAAGTCTGTAAAACCAAAGGCATCGATATCCATATCATCATGTAAATTTGTGAAATTGATCTCTTCATTATTATCAACAACATCATCAATTCTACCATCTGTATTAGATATAGAAAATTGACCATCTTTAAAATTCAGTTCAAATGATGATGATGTTGGTGATGATGGAGTTGTTGTATTTTGTTTTTTGGACATCAATTTGTTATTACCATCTGCAATTATATCTTCAAATTGAATAGGAGTTGGATTTAAATCATCTCCATCAATCTTATTACTAATTTTTTTAACATTACCTCCATTATTATTAGTAACAGAGTTACTACCACCACCACTATTTGGCGTAGTACCAGTTTTCTTCCCATTAGCATTAACACCTCTCTGTCTCTTTTTAATGACATCAGTTTTCAATTTCAATGGTCTTACAGTTCCATGTAATTTTAAAAATAATCCACAAGCATTACAAAGTGGTTGACCTTCTGCATTTCTTCTCCATAAAGGTGTCTTTGTAGTTTTACAATTGGAACAAACAACTGTCGGATTTGATGTTGAACCATCCAGTGGTGGTGCAGTTGATGATTTTTGTTGTCCTTGCATCTGTTGTTGTTGGGATATCGATTCTGATGGTGAAGCTTTACTCTTGATATTATTATTACCACTACCAATAATCAGCAGTGATGATGATGAGGATGATGATAATGGTTTTTTCACCAGTTTTGGCTTTGTCTGTTTTTTCTTTGGTTTTTCAACATCATTTATCTCATACTTGTTTAAACCTAATTGAGAAGAAGAAGAAATAGAATCCATCATAAAATCATCACTAGATTGAAGTGATAAATGTTGTTGATGATTTTGACTTCTTTTCTGTTGTTGATTCAAATTGAATAAATCATTAACTCCAATCACACTATTCAGTCTATGCAATCCACCCCTTAATGGTATAGTCGTTGTAGAATATTTTCTAACTTTACCCCCAACAACATTATTATTATTATTATTATTATTACTATTACTACTCCCACCACCGTTATTGTTAACATTATAATAATTCTCAAAATAACCTCCATTATCTTTATCAAATACAGGAGTCAGTGCCAAAGAACCAACAGAACCTGGTGGAGGTGAATAAATCTCATTATTATAATTACTAGTCAGTGATGATATCGATCCAATATGAGAAAATGAACTGGATTGTTGTAAATTGGGATATGGTGTATGTGATCCAGTTATAGTTGTTGCAGATGAAGATAAATTGAAATTAGCATTGGGACTATCCAAATCATCAAAATTGTTATTGTTATTGGTATTGTTATGACTACTATGATAGGGTATATTTTGTATATCTAAATGTAAATCGGTTGGATTTGTGGATTCATGATGATGTTGTTGATGAAATGATTGTAATGATGTAGGTAAACTTGCAGGTCCGAAATCAAAGCTCCCACTTATGGATGGGAATGATTCCAGCTCGAAATTGTATCCAAGATCAGATGTTTCATGAGAATTATATTCCTGCTGTTGAAAAGTGTGTTGTTGTTGTTGTTGTTGATGATTTTGTTGATGTTGTTGATGATGATGTTGTTGTTGTTGAACTTGATGTTTTTGTCTCAAAGATGCAGCAGCTAATGATGCACTTAATTTACTAGTTCTATTGATAGGTTGATGTTGTTGAAATTGGTTTAAATTCAAATAATCATCATTCAAATTTGTTGAAGTATTGTTCCCAATTGAACTTGTAGTCATTGGAGAAAATTCCAGTGGTCTCTTCTTGGCAATCGAATTATTTTTCCTTGGAGATGAATATGATGATGATTGTCCCTTGTTATAACCTTCTTGACCTATTTTCTTGATATGAGCAACATAATCAAATTCATCACTTGTTGGATCTGAATTTTTCTTATAATTCATCTTTGTTGGCATCGATTTTGTAGAAGAGACATCAAAATCTTTAAAATATGGTTTTTTATCCTTTAATGGGTATTGAGGCCAGCCTGATACATTATGGTCTTGCATGGGTTGTTGTTGCTGTTGTTGTTGTTGTTGCTGAAACTGTTGTTGCTGCTGTTGATGTTGTTGGTGTACATATGGATATAGACTGTTTTCCCTACCGGAAAAATCAGATTCTGATTCATTAATTGATATTCGAGTAGTTATTTTACTATTATTTTTAACCATTCTCTTTGACATGACTCGCCATGTCAAATTTTCCATTCTTGCTTTATATGGAAGTGAAGTTTTCAGCTTCGAGTACATCTTCCACAACGATTCCGTAGATGATTTATCATCCTCTAATATTGACCCAGGTATTTGGGACTGCAGTTGTGAAGGTGGCATTTTTTTTTTGTTTATCTAGTATCTTTGTCTCTCTTATAAATGAAATTGCATATACTTGATCATTCGGGTATCCTATTCTCTTTAATTTTGTAAATTTTTTAAAAAAATCAGTGTAATAATAAAATCAATTAACGCCTCGTCTCTCGGTACCAAAATATCTCTTATCGTCGTCGTCTCAAAGATACAAAAACAATTAATATTCAAAACAAAAATTCAAATGATCAAAAAACTGATGATTAAAATGACAAATTTAAAAACTAAAACTGATTCAAAATCTCAAATATGAAAATACAAACAATTGGACAATTTTTTTTTTTTTAATTGATTAACCTAACCTCACAGATTGAACAACTGTTGAACCCCGTCTTTTAAGATTCGGGTTATCAAATATTCTGGAGCACACAAGGTTTTAAACCAGGGTATATTTCTGACAACAGTTATAAAACAAAGATATCTAATCTATCTGATGGGAATTGAAATGAGATTCTTCGATATTTGAAATGTGGAACACACTTTAATCTTGGTCTGATTCAAGCAAGCACTATCAAAAAACTCAAAATAAAAAAAATCAGCGTTTTTTTTTTTTTTTAATTTTTTTTATTTTTTAATTTTTTCTACTTTTGTTTAATTTTTTTACCTTTCTTTCTACTTTTGGGACACAGCATAATAAGCTAAGCTAAATAAGCAGCTACTAATTATGAAAATAAGGCATGTCATCTATCTATTCATCTATCTAGCTATCTATCTATCTGCCTGTCTACTGCTAATCATAATACCAGATAGCGGAAAAAGAAAAAAAGTGTCTAGAGATAGACATAACTTGCTTATCACCACTTCTCCCACATCTTAGAAGTATTAACCAATTTCCTATCTCCGTCTAGTCCAGTAGATTTACTCATCTATGTTTGTTTAACATCTATTATTACTATCCTCCCACTCCCACCCATCGTTTTCTTCTCCCAATAATGAATGCTTCTATTGAAAAGAGAGGGAAAAAAAATCGGAGGACTGTCATCACATTACCTAATTCGGACTGATAACAAACTGCTGCGCACTTTCATTGGTTGGATAAACTCAAAGCGACAGATAAAAGACGCACTGTCACAGCTGGCTAAAACTAAACTGTATCCCTGAGTGTCGCGCATTTTTTATTTTTTATATGTATGTATCTATGTGGAAATCTGGGGCTAGATTACCCGTCCGAGTAATAAATGGCGGTAAATAACAATAACACAAATTAGAAAAAAATTACTAAAAAACCAGTTAGTTATACATAATAGAATGATGTTTTAATGGAATGAAATTTCTTTAATCAAATATAAAGGCAAAAATTGAATTAAAAAGATGAGGAGAATGTATAACCTATGGAGAGATTTTTTGCGCTATAAAAGTTTTAGACGCGGTAATATACTCATTCAATGGTAACGATTTCGAAGATCGGAGAAAAAAAAAACACTGAAAGTAAAATCACACCCTTGTAAATGTGTGTGTGGTAGATTCCTATTTACCAATTGGTTGACCAGGTCTTGAAGTCATCCAAGTCCACTTAGCTTCAGCTTCAGCTTCTGCCTCAGCACCAGCATCCCTCTTACCAATTGGTTGACCAGGTCTTGACGTCATCCAAGTCCATTTGGCTTCAGCTTCTGCCTCAGCACCAGCATCCCTCTTACCAATTGGTTGACCAGGTCTTGAAGTCATCCAAGTCCATTTGGCTTCAGCTTCAGCTTCTGCCTCAGCACCAGCATCCCTCTTACCAATTGGTTGACCAGGTCTAGAAGTCATCCAGGTCC
The DNA here is from genome assembly GCA_030567715.1 of Nakazawaea wyomingensis. Lineage (NCBI taxonomy): Eukaryota > Fungi > Ascomycota > Pichiomycetes > Alaninales > Pachysolenaceae > Nakazawaea > Nakazawaea wyomingensis. The sequence continues at coordinate 271,321 of JAJLSQ010000003.1, forward strand.
ATTTGGCTTCAGCTTCAGCTTCTGCCTCAGCACCAGCATCCCTCTTACCAATTGGTTGACCAGGTCTTGAAGTCATCCAAGTCCATTTGGCTTCAGCTTCGGCGTCAGCATCCCTCTTACCAATTGGTTGACCAGGTCTAGAAGTCATCCAGGTCCATTTGGCTTCAGCTTCAGCTTCTGCCTCAGCACCAGCATCCCTCTTACCAATTGGTTGACCAGGTCTTGACGTCATCCAAGTCCATTTGGCTTCAGCTTCTGCCTCAGCACCAGCATCCCTCTTACCAATTGGTTGACCAGGTCTAGAAGTCATCCAGGTCCATTTGGCTTCAGCTTCAGCTTCTGCCTCAGCACCAGCATCCCTCTTACCAATTGGTTGACCAGGTCTTGAAGTCATCCAAGTCCATTTGGCTTCAGGATCTGCATCTGGTTGAGCAATAGCATCTGGTTGAGCAATAGCATCTGGTTGAGCAATAGCATCTGGTTGAGCAATAGCATCTGGTTGAGCAATAGCATCTGGTTGAGCAATAGCATCTGGTTGAGCAATAGCATCTGGACTGGCAATTGGCGCAGCAATGGCCATGGAAGAAATAATGGAATATAAAACGATGGTTGAGAACTTCATTGTTGAGTTATTTGAATGAGTGTTGAAGTTTTTATTTGTATTGATAAACTTGAAAGAGTGTGGATATAGTAAGTGATTACGATAATAATAAACAATGAAGAACAAGTGGGAATCGAAAGCCACTTATAGGCTTCAAGAAAGATTATATTGATTCGCAATAAAATTAAATTACAAATCCAAGACTTGTTTCAAAATCTCCACAAGAATTCTCCTCAAATGAAGTCCATTATGCATTTAATTGAACTTAAAGCTGTTGGGGCTAATATCAGCAACAGTGATTTGAAACATTTTATAGAAAAAAATACAATCAGCCTAACAATTAAAAAAGAAAATCTTGATTTCAATATCTCGAAGTGAAATTTTTACTGCTAGTGGCATTAGCAAAGGGCATATTTTAATTTTTGGTTGTTCATCAGATCGGCATTAATACCACATCGATAGAGAAGAGACAGAGAGCCCATATGAGGTTCCAGTTTTTTTTTCATCTGCTATGTTCATAATATGATAATCATCAGCGTCTATTTCGTCATATTTTCTTAGCTGTGGTATGACAGTAATATTGGCGATTAACATGAGATGACAATAATTGAACCTCAAAACAACCTTGCCTCATAGACTGACCCTCCTTCCCGCAATCTTCATTTCGAAAATGTTTCGAAAATGCAGTTTAAACTATGTAATTTATTTCCCTTTGTCTCCCCAAAGAGGAAATTTTAGATGTAAATAATTAAAAAATTAACCATCTTCGTTTTTCTTTTCCCGTTTTTTTTTTTGATAATGCACATGAGAAGGGAATAATCACCAAGTTCTAAAGAGTCTTGAGATACTGATCTCTTAAGAAATCGGAATCGGAGTTTTCCAATTTTCGAAAGATATTTTTACCGCGGGATGAATTGTTTCCCACTAATTTGTATTTCAACACTGTACGTAAACCATTTCCATCATCAGCCCAAAAAAATAAATGAATTGCTGAATGTTGTATATAGATACTCTAGATGATAATTTTTGACAAAATAAAAAAGGCTTTACCGTAACAACAGAATAGACCTAGAGAGCACAGTGAAATCATTGAAACTTTCCATGTTGGTGTATATCTTTGATGAACATTTTATCTTAGCCAAATTGGAATTCAGCAACTTCATATGAAATCTTAAGTTTTCCCCTTTCAAGGTTCACATGATGGGCAAAGGTCTATTTTTGAAAACTATTTTCTTGTCAATGATCTTTACCATTTCAATCTTCTGTGTGTTATTTTCATTTTCTTGAACCATCTCGATGGGGAACTTCAAAAGACCAAATGGTGGATCAATGGTCTCAACAGAGCCCAACAAACGCTGGGAAGTACCAATATATAATGTCAGTTTTTTACCTTCAATCTCCAAGTTCCCAAATTTAATCAGTTTGTTCAAGTCATCAATTGATATGACTTCATGATCGGAATTCATTTTTGTTGGTAAATTTAAAATGCCTTGAATTTCTAGAAGCGCTAAGCCCTCCGGAGTGGATATGATCTTAGAGTTAGCGAGTTCATCCTTTGAGGGACTTGACTGCAATCTTTCAGAAACCAGCGAATAATCTATTTCAATTGAAGGCATAGCGATAAGTAGAGTTGGTAACGCGTAGGTTAGATAGATCAGAGAGATGAAAAAAGTGTTGTAGTTTTTTTTTTTGTGTTAGCTTTTTTTTTTCCTTGCAAAAAGAAGAGAAGCCATACTATAGAGAAGCCACTTATAGAATTAAAGCAATTAACATCAAAAATGAGTTCATGGATCCCGTTTATGAAGTCAAAAGACAAGAATGTAACAAATTTGATAGGAACATTTGAGAAAGATTTGAAAAGAATAGCTTCATCTATCAATCAATTGGATGCCAAACTTTTAAAAACATCACAGCAACTGAAAAGAGTGAAGGGTCAATTCGTTCTCTATACATCATTAGCATATACCATATATCTACTTTACGTAGTGTTCGTACTTGGATATACCAATCTTTCAACTTATCAGATCATCCTGCTGACCGTATTACCTTTTCTTATAAACTTTATCAAAAGCTTGATAAATTTATATTATAATCAGAAAATAAACAGATATGACCAAAAGATTGAGTCTTTGAAGGAACAACATAAAAACAAGATTGATGAATTAAAGGATGCCACTAATTTTAACAAGACACAGGATTTGTTAATGAAGTTTTCTGATGATGCTGAAGATTTGGAAGAGAAGAAGAAACAGCAAGAAGAGTTTTTCAACAAATTGGAATACCAGGGAGTACTGCCAGGTCATCAGCAGCAATTCGAGCCTCTGAATCCATCTATATTAGATAGGTTATTGGGTCTTGTCATTGGAGAGGATGAATTCTCTGCAAATAAGAGGTATGCATTGATTTGTCCAGTTTGTTTCGTTCATAATGGGTTAGCACCTCCAGGTGAATTGGCAGAGAATGTGAAATATGTCTGTCCAAATTGTGGAACTTTAAACAATGATAAGGTACCATTATTGGATTCCAAAGATGACAAAAAAGATCTTGTCAATATTGATGAAACAAAGGGAAGTACTGGTACGGAAAAAGTTGAGGGGAATATAACTTCGGTCAATAAAGCTAACCCGAAGTCCACATAAGAAACAAGGGAGCTAAATCATTTTGAACAAATTGGAGGACAATACTATTCGTCACTACTTTTTATTTTTACAAAAAAACTCACTTTGTTTATAATATTTGTAAGATCGCCATCTTAGATATATGGAGCGATAAGAGGTCTAAAGATACAAACCCTCAGTGTTAATATCAAAAACAATTTATCCCATATCTTCTGTGTGCATGTATTTAGTTTAGTTAATTGAGAAACAATAGTGTGATTTTTTGCTTCCCGGGGGTATAAACCGACAGCCCCAGTGTCTTATCTTTATCTGCTGTTTCAGAAATTTAGAAATTTGGGGCTCATAATAACCGCGTTTGTGAAACAAACCGATAGAATTAAAACAACCCCTGAAATGGAGATCAATAAGTCGACGAACTGAACCATTCACAATACCAATGAATCACCAAGCTGTTCTATAAAGAGTTTTGGATTTCACTCCGCCAATCGTTTATTTATTCACCGATTAGAAAAGGGTTTGGGTATGCCTATGAAAAACGGGGGGATTATTCTCCAAAAGGATAGACAAGAACTCTTTATACAATGCTTCTGCAAGATCTGCAATGTTTGTGTAAGATCGAGTGACTTGTTGATATCACTTTTCCAAATGTATGACCAGATCTTAAGTTCACATCTTCGAATGGGGCTAGCACTTATGATGAGGCAACAGATTTACCAAATTAATGTCACTAGGAATATTAATCTGGATATCTTGAGTGATCTTTATCAATTTCGAAACAAAAAGGATCAAGATTCCTTTGCTAATGTTTTAGGGTTCACAGAAACAATAGCAGAACAATTCGCACAATCACTCTTTGCCTCAAATTTCTCACTTAACGAATTGATGATGATTCTTGACAAGGATAAATGCTCGGAAAGCATATTGATGCAGAAAAATGTTTTGCATTTACCTACAGTGATCACATTATTGGAGGAATTTATTGTATTTTCCGAGTCTACCAAAAATTTGTTGAAAACTGATATGGACTCAATGACTCAAATGAAGTTCAGCGATGAATATTGCCGGTCTTTACTAGAGGTTGACTATCTAGCAAAATTGAAATTTTCTAATTATTTGCATCAACATGTGCTAAATTATGAGTTGCACCATATCACATCTGGATTCAGTCTTCTCACTTCAGAAAAATTGTTATATCTGGATCAAGCTCAAGTTAACTTGGGTCAATTATATGAAGAATTCAGGAATGAATTACAACTGACCGAAAGATTAGAAGAAGATTTTACTTTTGAACAAAACGAGTCAATTTTCATCAATAACATTGAGTATTGTTTGAATTTGAATAAATATAAAAGAATGAGGAAAATATATGCAATATTACTTCGAATGTTCAGTATTTTCATAACTGAAGATTCTGATATTGCATATACAGTTCTGTCCACATTGGTCACATTAAGTGAAGCTGATGATCGTCAACTACCCTATCTGCTCCAATTAGATCTTCACAGATCTGTTCATAGAAATGTTCTACTAGTTTTGTTGATGTTAGAGCAGATCCCTCATTATTCTATCATCCTTGATAATAAAGACAAAGCTAAGAAAGCTTTTCTGAAGATCAAACATTGTTTTCAAAAGGTTGTTCATTTTGAGAAAGAAATGAACAATGTTCAAGTATTTGTGGCACTTGATGAACTTGAAGATTTCACAAATATCGTCAGCTTATTAGAATTATTCAAATCCAAATAATCTTCGTACAGGATGTTATAATTACTTACTTGAGCTTTATTTATTCTTTGAAAAAATTTCAAAATAGTGCTGATGATGCTCTGATCATTCAAACCAGGGAAAAAATATAGTTGATTTAGAACCCAGTTTAATTGCTAAAACCAAGAAGCGAGTCTTTAAATCTGTTTTTCGAACAATGGACTTGAAGGGGCACCTTGATGGAGAATTGGAAGGGATCATCTTCTTTTCCATGTGGGATGAGCGAAATAAAATAAATAGAAATAGATTTAGATAAAGTCAAATTGCTAATATCGGTGCTACCCTCACGCTTTGAAAACGATTTCAACCAAAGTTGTCAGCCTGAGTAGAAAATAAGAGCTGTTTTTTGCATTTCGTAGTTAATAGACCTAGCTATTTTTCTCAAATTCTCTAGAGGATCGAAGATTTATTTTTGTGAGTTAGTTGAGGCAACAAGACAAACTTATGAATGATCTATTAGAAGAGCATCAACAGAAGGATGGACGTCAAAGCTTAATAAGTAGGAGATGAGCAAGCTGAAGGCATGGTTTATGTTAATTTTGACTACAGCGTTCAACGTGAAATAGATCATATTTATCTTTTCATGACACAATTCATTGAGGATTAAAACTATGATGATAATTCAACAATGGCGTTAACCATATCACCATCATGGGCTCTCAAAGCTTTAACAGCCTTAGCTCTTGAGACATTAGCTTGTTCCATGATCAAATCGATATCAGCTGAATCCAATCCAGTCTCATCAACTGGTCCATCGTCTTCTTCCTCAGCCTTACCGGCTTGAGCTTCTCTCAAACTGGCAGAGGCTTCCAAATCAGCAGTGATTGAAGCTGGATCTTTTGAAATTGGAGCATCATCGCCAACGGCACCGGCAGCGGCTTGAGCGGCTTCTTGAGCAGCTTGAGCTTCAGCATAACGTTTGTTCATGTCTTCAACTTGACATTCACCAAAGACAACGTATGAACCACCAGCAGATTTGTAAACTTCTGGCTTGTCAATAGCGTAGATCAAGTTACCTTTTTGTTTAAAAGTGACTCTTGAAATACCCTTGATCTCTTTTAAACCCAATTTCAGCATTTGTTGCTTGGCTTTCTTTTCCATCTTGGACAAGATGTTGACTTGAGCACCTTCTGGGATTTCTTCTACTGACATTTTGATTGTATGTTATATATAGTTCTTATGATGTATATGATATTGAATAAAGCAAAATGTGAAATAAGTATTTCGAGAAGATTTTTCAGTTTTGTCCAACCGACACGCTCATCCTCTGGCTGGCTAGCTAGCTAGCTGGCTTATTACCCTACCTCTGTCTGAAACAGAAGGATTGATATAAATGTGAACGACCTGAAAACCCACTATTTAACCGAGGAAAAAAAAGTAGAGAAATGACAGATTGACAGGGTCTTTTATTGTTAAACAGAGCATAAAATGGATACATGAGTGATTGAGTTGGAAGGATGGCTTTACTACCAAGTCAAAGGCTTCCTTTGATCTTGCTGATAGCCCCCCCTACTGTTACATCTTTTCCGAAAGAATTGCTCTACATTCCCCAGTTGTTGTCTAATTATATTGGTCATTCCTAGTACTAAATAATTATCTTCACGTGTTTGGAGTGTACAGCCACACATAGAAAAATTGATAGGATAGATAAGAGTACAGCACAAGCTGAGATGTCAAACCACAACTTCTGTAATTCGTCTACCACATATACTTTGAGATCTCTCATCCTGTTCACTCATAAACAGTCTCAGAATAACAAATTTTCTGCTTGTTGTTGTTGACACTTAATATTATATATTTATTATCGTTTGTTTCACAGCTGTTTATTATTTTCCAGATCGTGTCCCTGATTTTCGGAACCAAAATTTTACCGACTCACATTTACAACACATACAAGTCTGTACTCTCCCAGGCTACCATTGTTCATTTAAGAAGCACACCATGACTTTTGAAATGGTGCGAATTTCCCAGTTGTTCCAGAACAGAAAATTAAAAGAACTGCAACGACGTGAGAGGGAAAACTATAGAAGGATCTTTGTCAACTTCGCCTTACCCGAGGACTTGAAATATGGTGATTCAGATACACCTTTGATAAATTATCCCAAGAATAAGATAAGGACCACAAAGTATACTCCATTATCTTTCTTCCCGAAGAACTTGTTTTTCCAATTCACCAATATAGCAAATAGTTATTTCTTGTTCATTGTCATTTTAGGGGCATTCGAAATTTTTGGTGTTCCGAATCCGGTACTTTCAGCTGTGCCATTGATCGTCATTGTGGTTCTAACTCTGATCAAAGATGCTATTGAAGACTATAGAAGGGCAGTCAGTGATTTGGATTTGAATAATTCCCCTATTCACTTGTTGACTGGTTTGCATAACCACAACGTAAATGATCATGTTGGAATCTGGAGAAGATTTAAAAAAAACACTACAAAAATCTTGTTCGGTAAGCTACAACAGAAGAGATTATCCAGTAATGACCCTGCTATTGATAATTCAAATTCACTTCGAAGAACATCCACAGTGATATCCGACAATGCTAGATTTTCTACCGATACAGGTCGTCATAGATATCATCAAACGATCGCTGATGCACCCCTAATTAACAAAAGTTTACCTATACCGGATGAAGTCAAATTCAAGACCAGAAAATGGAAAAATGTTCATGTTGGTGATTTCATACGTATAAGGAATAACGAGGAAGTGCCAGCTGATGTGATCATTATCTCGACTTCAGAATTAGAAACAGGTATCTGTTACATCGAGACAAAAAATCTTGATGGTGAAACAAATTTGAAGAGCAGAAAGCTGTTGAATTGTGGAGAAGGTATCAAACATGCAAACGATTTGGCTTCTACTCAATTTTGGGTAGAAGTGGAACAACCAAATACTAGGCTTTACTCTTTTAAAGGTGTTGTGCATTACACTTACAAAGAGAATACCATGACTGAACCAGTAACAAATGACAATGTTTTATTGAGAGGATTCACATTGAGGAACACTAAATGGGCTTTGGGTTTAGTGATATATACTGGACCCGAAACCAAAATCATGTCAAATGGTGGTATAACACCAACAAAGAAATCAAAAATATCTAAGGAATTAAATTTGTCAGTTATTATCAATTTTGTTTTCTTATTCATCATTTGCTTTTTGAGTGGGTTGATCAATGGGTTTTTTTACGATAGAGATGATACTTCAAGACTTTTTTTCGAATACGAGCCATATGTTTCAACAGCCGCGGCTAGTGGTGTTATTTCATTTTTTGTGGCCATCATTCTTTATCAATCTTTGGTGCCTATTTCCCTTTACATCTCCATTGAAATTATCAAAACTTTACAAGCAATCTTCATTTATGCAGATACAAAGATGTACTATGAGAAGTTGGATTATCCATGCACTCCAAAGTCTTGGAACATATCAGATGATTTGGGTCAGATTGAGTACGTTTTCAGTGATAAGACTGGTACTTTGACACAAAATGTAATGGAGTTCAAGAAATGCACCATAAATGGAAAGGCCTACGGCAATTGTTATACAGAAGCAAGAATGGGGATGGATAAAAGGGCAGGTGTTGATATTGTTGCCAAGGCACAGAAGATGAATAAAATCATAGCTAACGAGACCACCACAATGTGTGAATTAATCGAGCAGAACTTTAATAATGATCAGTTCGATAAATCAGAATTGACCTTCATCAGCAAAGACTACGTACAAGATATATTGGAACAATCTGAGCAGCAAAAACTGAACGAACAATTCATGTTAGCTCTAGCTTTATGTCACACAGTTGTTACTGAACTTGACCCAAAAACAGGTCGAATCGATTTCAAAGCAGAATCACCAGATGAATCCGCTTTGGTCAAAACTGTACGTGATTTAGGGTTTGTATTTTTAGAGAGAACAAGGAGCAGTGTGATATTGCAAGAATATGGTCGACCTCCAAGGGAATTCAAGATATTGGCAATGATTGAATTCACTTCTTCAAGAAGGCGAATGTCATGTATTGTAGATATAGATGGCGAACCTGTATTGATCACGAAGGGCGCTGATAACGCTATTTATGAAAGATTATCAAGACAAATCCCGAAAGAAGTGATCACAAAGACTGCATTTCACTTGGAAGAGTTTGCCAAAGAAGGTTTACGGACGCTATGTATTGCACAGAAAAAATTAGATCCAAAATCCGTAGAGAGTTGGCTACATCGTTACAACGAGGCACAATCTTCAATTTCAGAAAATAGAGATGAAATCATTGCAAAAGTCACCGAAGAAATTGAAAATGACTTGATCTTGCTTGGTGGTACTGCTATAGAGGATCGTTTACAAGATATGGTGCCTGAATCTATCAGGATATTGGGAGATGCGGGAATTAAGTTGTGGGTCTTGACTGGAGATAAAGTGGAGACTGCGATCAATATTGGATTTTCATGTAATTTATTGAACAGTACGATGAACTTGTTAGTCATACAATTGTTCAACAATAATGTTGATGAAGAAGATGAATCCATTGATACGAAGAAATCAGTCGACGATTTGTTGACGAGGTTCTTGCATGACGAATTCCACATGGAGGGATCAGATGAAGAGTTGGTGAAGGCTAAGGGCGAGCATTCAACTCCCAAGTCTAATTGTGGAATAATTATCGATGGTGGTTCATTGAACGAGATCTTTAAATCTGAAAACCACGATTTACAAAAGAAATTTCTACTTCTTGCAAAAAATTGTAAATCTGTTCTATGTTGCAGGGTATCACCAGCACAGAAGGCACTGGTTGTCAAATTGGTTAAGAATGAGTTGCAAGTGATGACTTTGGCCATTGGAGATGGCGCCAATGACGTTGCCATGATCCAGGCTGCCAACATTGGTGTAGGTATTGCAGGTGAAGAAGGAAGACAAGCAGTGATGTCATCGGATTATGCCATTGCTCAGTTCAGGTACTTGACCCGTTTGCTCTTGGTCCATGGTAGATGGTCTTACAAGAGGTTGGCTGAGATGATTCCTTGTTTCTTTTACAAGAATGTCACTTTTACTATGACTTTGTTCTGGTATGGGATTTTCAATGATTTTGATGGTTCCTACTTATTTGAGTTCACGTATTTGATGTTTTACAATTTGGCATTCACTTCTTTGCCGGTCATATTTTTGGCCATTTTGGACCAGGATGTAAGCGATACCGTATCATTATTGGTTCCTCAGTTGTATAAAAGTGGAATTTTGGGGTTGGAGTGGTCACAATATAAATTTGTTTACTACATGTTGGATGGATTGTATCAATCATTTATTTCCTTTTTCTTCCCTTATTTTATCTACAAAACTAGTGGAGTCGTGTCTCAAAATGGCTTACAATTAGATCATAGATTTTGGATTGGTTTAGTTGTGACACATATTGCTGTTATCTCGAACAACTTATACGTATTGCTCCAAATGAAAAGATGGGATTGGTTAAGTTGTTTGATTGTGTCAATTTCGATCTTGGTCGTTTACTTCTGGACTGGTGTTTGGTCATCATCTTTGTCCAGTGAAGAGTTTTACAAAAGTGGGGCTCAGATTTATGGAAGCTTGATGTTTTGGTGTGCCTTCTTTGTTGGTGTGTTGAGTTGTTTGTTGCCCAGATTCATTTACGACAACATCAGAACCTTTTATTTCCCAAAAGATGTCGATATCATCAGAGAAAGAGTGCAATTGGGAGATTATAACAGTTACCCCCTCGGCTATGATCCAACAAGTTTTGAAGATGTTGAAAGGCACCGCCTGTTTGTAAATGACACTAACAAAGAAGAATCCGATTTGGAAAAGCAAGAGTTTGAAATTTCGAATGAGATTTTCCTATCTCAAAAGCCACAACTTGAACCATTAGATAGACCTTCGGAAGAGATGTTGACCACTGGTAATTTTGAAACATACCAAGAAAAATATTTGCAAACAAATAAAAATCCAGTCGTGAGTAGATTAAGGTCAATGTCCAAGTCTATGAAACCAAACAACTTGAGTCGGGTTATTCACAAAAATTTTTCGAAACAACAGAGGACCAACTACTTAAATGATTCCACAGAGGTTCACATTAATGATGTAGATAGTATAAGAAATCTGATGATTTCAAGTGGGCAATTGGAAAGAAATTCTTTAGAGAGGATAACTACATCCCATGAACTTGAGGGAATAATTCTGGCAGAGTCATTATTGGAGAGATACAACACAAGAGGTAGCACTCATAGATAAACTTTCTCTTTCGTGTTTTTTTTATGTAATGCTAGATTAGTACTTTTTTTTTTGCTTTTACTAGTTAGTTAGTTATTTACGTATGCAACTGCTTAGGATACCCTAATTGCTTTATGTTATGTACGAGAATAGTCTAGTACTACTATTCGTAATCAATATTTTTGGTTTTCATAAAGCCGACGCCTACACTATTGATCTATCGGATAAAAATGTTTCTCATGCGCCAGAAATTGGAACCAAACAAAAAAATTACGGCTATTGTGATTAACAATGCCGAATTTAACGATAGATAACGCGAAGAAAAACTGACATCGGATAAGGACCCTATCGGCTTCAGATATCCAATTATAAAAACTCGTTAATTCCCTTCCTGCTTTACAGTTGTACAGAGAAAGAGAAAGACAGAAGTTTTACAATTCAAACACACAATATCAATCATGTCGACAACAACAGCAGCAAAAGGCTTAGCCAAGTTTACGAGGTATCCCTTAACTTTCGGTCCTTCACCAATAACCAGAATGCCTCGTTTATCCAAAGCATTAGGTGATAAGGTTAACATTTATGCTAAGAGGGAGGATTGTAACTCTGGTTTAGCATTTGGTGGTAACAAGACTAGGAAATTGGAATATTTGATCCCTGAAGCCATTGAAGGAGGTTACGATACTTTGGTTTCTATCGGAGGTATTCAATCCAACCAGACTAGACAAGTTGCCGCTGTTGCAGCCCACTTGGGATTCAAATGTGTCTTGGTACAAGAAGACTGGGTCGATTACAAAGACACCATATATGACAGAGTTGGTAATATCGAGTTGTCAAGAATCATGGGTGCCGATGTCAGATTGGACGAGAGCGGATTTGACATTGGTATAAGACAATCGTGGAAGGATGCCATGACTGATGTCGAAAAAAGAGGTGGTAAACCATATCCTATCCCAGCAGGTTGTTCAGAGCATCCATATGGTGGATTGGGTTTTGTTGGGTTCGTCGATGAAGTTATCGAACAAGAGAAACAACTTGGCTTGAAATTCGACAAGATCGTTGTATGTGCCGTCACTGGATCCACCATGGCTGGTATTGTCACTGGATTCGCCAGATATGGAAGACAAAAGGATGTTATTGGTATTGATGCCTCATTTACTCCAGAGAAGACCAAGGCTCAAGTTTTGAGAATTGCTCAAAATACAGCCAAGTTGATCGACTTGGAGTACGAATTGACAGAGGATGATGTTATCTTAGACACCAGATTTGCCTACCCAGCTTATGGACTTCCAAATGAAGGTACTTTAGAGGCTATCAAATTATGTGGTTCCACAGAGGGTGTCTTGACCGATCCGGTTTACGAGGGTAAATCTATGCAAGGTTTGATACATGGTGTTAGAAATGATGAATTCAACAAAGATGCCAACATATTGTACGTTCACTTGGGTGGAGCTCCAGCTTTATCTGCCTACTCTGCATTATTCAAATAGATAAATTTATAGACAACATCCCAATAGACTAAAATTAATAGATAAAAAAGCCGCATGCATTTCACCGATTTTTTGTTATGAATTACCGCTACTTAAACTTCTCATTTTTAATCTAGCCTCCGTCGCCAAACTTCGAGCCTCTTCTAGATCATGACTATTTCCATGTTGTAGCGAACTAGCAAATTTATATGTCTGTTCCCAATTCCCTATATTAGCTTCAAACTTCGCTAACCATAATTTCAGTTTTGATGTTTCATCGCTTACAGAGTCATCAATTTCCTCTTGGATGCATAATTTCATATAAGCTTGAGCTTGCTTGTGATCATTAATCAACTCATATAGTAACCCTAATTTGTACAAAATAGAAGAGTCTTTATCCATTCTCAATGCCTTTTCATAACTCTTAATGGAGTCGTTATATTTCTTTAATTTTTCATAACAGTTTCCCATCAGCTGCCACATTCTCTTATCCAATGGTTTCAAAGAGCATGCCTTTTGATAATAATACAAAGAATACAAGTGCATATCTAAGAACTCATACAGTTGTCCCAATCCATACCAGGCCCTATAATCCTTGTTGTTTATATCAACAGCTCTTCTATAACTCTCAATGGCAGCATGCGAGTTCTTCAACTCAACAAACTCATGCCCCATCAAAGTCCAAGCACTAAGACAATCCCTATTCAAGGCTAAAGCTCTCTTATAATACATGATAGACTTTTCATGCTCAAATCTCAACGAGTAATAGTTAGCAATGATACAACATGTCTCCGGTCGAAATTTATCAATTGACGATGAAAATTGAGCCAAGAAAGATAACTTTGATTTTTTCTCCATAACATACAATATATTAGAATATGTATCCATATCATCTAACCTCAATGGATCCTGTATCAATATATCATCAAATATTTTTTCGGCCGTATAATAGTCTAACGCATGATATGAAATCAAAGCTTTTTGAATTTTCAAAAATGAAAAGTTTGGGAAAACAGTTAAAAGATAGTCTAAATCATTGTTCAACTCTACAGATTGTTGGAAAAACTCTTGATTTATCACTATTTTAAAAAATAATAGCATTATACCACTTGAGCTGTTTGCATTGAATTTGACGTTTTTTTGAAGACGATGATATATTGCCAGAGCATCATCAAAGTTTGAGCAAGATGTTATGAGCTCAACCCAACAGGACCAGTTGAATGGGTATAGTATCACTGACTGTATAAGACATTCTTGTGCCTGTGTGGCATTTTTCTCCTTTAATAATATCACCCCGTTCAAATAAAGCAAAAAAGGGTTTTTGAGCTTTTTCAAAGTTTCCAATTCCTTCAATACATTAGAACGCGTGCTTGCTGTTGTAGCCTCCATAGTTCCACCGAATATATTTTCGTTTTCCTCTTGCTGAATCTTCTCGATGTTTAAATATTGAGAGTATAATCGGATGAATGCTGACTTGGGAGATGTACAATTGACCAATAAGTTCGCACATCTTTGAAACTCTTTACAATTGAAATACTGCTGTGCTAGTGAAAGCTTATCTGACTCTTCTATATCCATCTCTGCATTATTTATTATGCCGAGACAGTTCTGTTGTTGATATTGTTTGTATTTTGTTTGATAGATCAGCTTCTCTTCTTTAGATTTTATGTTCGCCAACCCGGTGAGGGCTTCTAAAGACCATTTAGCAGATTGGTGTAGTTGCAAATGTGCTAACTTTTCAGCCGAGTCTCTAAGCGAGAACGAGAGTTCTATGTATTGTTGTAAGTCCATCCGCACTAGTAATTGATCCCGTTTTGGCGTCTACAGTTTCTTTGTTTTCTTATTTTCTTGATTTTGTTGATCTCTAAATGTTTTTTTTTTTGTGTAAGAGATGCGATTTACTTCACGGCTAGCTCTTACTTAACTAAATCTCAGTCATCTCAGCAACAGGCAATATAGAGAGAGTGCTAGGAACTCTTTATATACTACTTGAAATTCCCATCATACATTCGAATAGTTTGTGCAAAATGTAGCAACAAGAGGGAAGATCATCATTCTTTGATTCAGGGGAACCCAAAAAGTTTAAAGTCGTAAGACTGAATGAAGTAGACTTATTTAACTCGTTCCTCAAGCTATATCAGAGTAAGATAGGAGCCTAACCCTGTTCAATCCTTTACTGTTTGGTTGATTGATCAAGATACGTATAAACTCAAATGGTAGTGTGCTCTAACACATAATAGTTTTTCCTTGATAATTCATATGACAGAAGAGCTTTCCATGCTAAGAAAGGAACAGTCTATATTGATAAACGCATACTACTAGCATACTAAAATGGACGACATTAAGATGGCTAGCATTAAAGTGCCGGATGAACTCAAGAATACTCTTAATGAGTCTTACTCGACGATAGAATCTTTGAGACAATTTTTGAAAAAAGTATACGAGGATAATCAAACACCAAGCAAGACAGAGTTACTCGAACTTGAGAGGAAGTTGATCATGGAGAACTTTAGTATCAAGAAGCAATCAGATGCGTATTACCAAAACTTGAAGTACTACCAGGATAAATTGATAAGTAACAAGACCTTATCTGTTAATAAAAGCTTATACAAAGAAAAAAGCCATATAGATCTTAAAAACGCTATTCTGAAATTGAACTCATTAGCCCAATCCTCGATGAAACTGATTGGTGAGATACCAGAATTGAAATTGGAAGACATTAAAGATATAACTAAATACGACAAGTTGAACATCGAGGGATTATATTCAAGAGATCAAGTATTACAGAAAATATCAAAGTTGGACTCGACAATAGAGAACTCAAAATATGATGAAACTTTCAAAAAAGACTTGAAACAATTACAAGGTATAATACAGCTGGAGAAGTTGCAAAGATTCAAATTGTATATTTTGAACAAGTCTTTGTATACGAATCGTTATAAGAAATTGAAAGAATTGGATTTCAAATGGTCAACAAGATTAGATGAAATGATCCAGATGGAAGAGTCAATCACAAAATTCAATAATAATTTGACTGAAATAGTTAAAAACGAAAAAGAAAAGGAGGAGGATGATATGATATTGGAAGGACTGAATAATAATGATGATGAATCTGAGGAAGAGGAGGAGGAGGAAGAGGAAGAACATGAAGTTTTAGTAGAAGAGGAAGAAGAAGAAGAAGAAGAAGAAGAAGAAGAGGAAGATGATGGAGTAGAGGAAGATGATGGAGTAGAGGAAGAACAGGAACAGGAGTTGAAATCAGAACAGCTGACACATATACTGGATGAGGATGATGAAGAGAAAGAAAAAGATGATACAATGGAAAAACTTAATGAAGCCGGATTGCAAGATGATGTGAGTATGACAGAGGAAGAAAATCCAGATGACGAGCAAAATTCTAGAAAAAGATCAGTAACTGAGGAGCCAGATGATGCAAAAGAATACGGACAAGAGGTGACGAAAAAAGTGAAATTGCACTCTACTGATGGAGCCGAAAGGGAAGAAGAGAAATCTGGACAATCTCAACTGAGTTCAAGTGATGGAGAAGACCCCGATTTAAGTAGTTGAACGAAGACAATTCTTCCCTCCATTTCCCCCACAGGACATGAAAAATACGTATTATTGAGCAAGTAGTTAGGATGAAACGAGAAGAGTTCCACTATATGCCTAAATTTATCTGAAATAGGTTTAAAGGTAAAAAAAGCCTCATTAAGTTGAAGCCCACTATGAGAACAGTTTAAACTCAATTGATACTAATACCACAATCACATAAAAAGTTTGACAAAAATAAATAATAGAATCATAAAAAAGATCACTTGACAAACCTTGTTTTCCTAATTCGATACTGCCTTTGGAACCTTATCGACAGCATCAGTAGCAGCCTCCACCTTTTTATCACCGTTAGCCAAGTATTTAAAAGCATTAGGAATACTTTCGTGTTGCACATTTATTCTCCAATCCAAAATTCTATAAATTTGGACACCAGCAACACCAGCCAAGAAGAAATTAACACTGGCTAACAAGTAGTTCTTAGGTTTGATAATACATGACCATCTTGTCCATATAGCACCTGTTGCAAACAATGCCAGTTGTTGAGTTCCTGATAAGGTCTCAACAGGTCTTTGTAAATCATTGAAACCAGCAATGACTAACGTCCACTAAATTAAGCAATGGAATTGTTAGAATATTTTCAATAAACTGAAGGTGGATATTGTATCAATCTTCAATAGATAGACAAAACAACTCTATACTAGTAGCATAAAATCTTTCATTCAAATTAACTTACTTTAAAAACTGGTGCCTAGAAGAATTTCATGGAATTTTGGTTAGTATTAATGATGATGGATGACTATTGAAAATATAGATCTGAGAATTGCAACAAGAAGACATACCCAAAAATGTATAGTTTTTGGTCCAGTTTCAGAGTTTATAAAACGTGCGAATGCTCCTGTAGACATGATCGTGGTATGTGGTCAATTCGAATTGATTTTGATATTATATTTTGAAATATATTATTATCTCTAGTTTATACTGAGCCAGTCTCCTCTATCTCTTCTGTCACGCACACCCTCAAAAAATTACCATTAAAAAAAAAAACTTTTACGGTTTTGTACAAGCCGAAGAGGTGTGCAACCAATATCAATTATCTGCAAAGAAGTGGAGCAAATCATCTCCAAGCAGCTTAAGCTGGCTGTTGTAACTCGGCCTTCCGTTCTTCTGCTCATACAGTTTGATCGATATACATCTCAAAGCCAGAGCATATCATTATTAATGCGAAAATGATCAAGCTCTTATAACCAAGAGTGGATGAATTGTTAATACAGAGGTGGGAAATGATGATGATATAAATATAGTTCACTCCAGTCATTATAAAATTACCCCACATTTATGACTAACAGACTAATGTGCAAGGTAGGTAATAACTTAAATTGTTGTGAATATGCTAAATCATTTGATTTAAAGATAAATAATATCTTAATCATTTGGTATCAAAGTGCCCAAATTTGGCGTCAAAATAGTTTGTTCTGTTAGTTGATTTGAATCACTCAATCAATCAATCAATCAGTGAATCATCTTGAGTCAAAATTAAATCATAAACGAACTAGTAGTGCTTTAAGGGAAAACTAGGGCTTTTTTCCTTCTAAAGAAAAACTAAATCACAGAAAAAAGTACAACACCAACATAATTAATCAATTAAATACAAGCATGTGCTAACTTTTCAGTCTACAATAAACAGACGTTAAGAGTAAAGTAGTCCTAAGATATGACTGAATTTGACCCAGAAGCACCGTTACATATATGTTCAAGTAGATACATAAAGGCAAAGTTCTTTCAGCTCACAAGCGGGCAATAACAACCTTCTCCTTTCGTTCTCCGATTTATTATTCGCAAGTAAAAATGTGCAAAAACTCTATTTGTTAAATTCAAACTTCTCCTCTACTCTCCAAGATTAATTATACTTACTGTGAAGTTTAGCAGTATTCAAAACTCATTTCACCTTTATGAGAAAAGATATAACACCAGCTAAAATTTTTACACTTGTTACTAATCTTTGATCTTCTCCTATGATCTGTGTTGTTTGTGTTATTTGTTGTATCAGGCTCATCAAAAGTTATAGTAATGTTATTAAACCTCAAATATCTGTGCAACTTTTCCACCAAAGAAACTTTTACCCTTTGCCCTTTAACTGTCAACTTTTTTTTTTATTTTAAATTTGTTAACAATTTATTCCATCAACCTCAAATTAATGGTCATGTCATCTCTTATAAATAATCGAGCAGACATATTATAGAGTAATAATTGGTGTGAAGGAAATTAACCTTTTCCAAGAATGCCAAAATAAATCTATTGCAAGCAAAAGGGAGATATAAGTTTTTTTTCTCTTTTGATCCATCGGTTGTCTAGTAGCTTAAAAAGTGAGTTTTTAAAAGTCAATGACCTTAGCGCCTGATCCGATCCACATACCAATTACTATAGAAAAAGAAAAAGACAAGCTGTCAAAAATATTACACCGTCTATCAAAGTCAAAAACCATCAGACAAAGAACCAAATAGCTTTCCAATTTTTGAAGGAAAAGATGTTATAGCTTTCTTCAAGGTATTGAAATTTGAAAGTAGATGATGACTTATAATCCGTAAAGATTATTTCATTGAATAATAAACTGTAATAAACTATTCAGAAACTAAAATTAAATCAGCAGTTGTTTTGAACCAATTTTTTATTAAAACTTCACTTCTGAATCCAAAAGTTGTACTCTTTGTCTTCATTCATAGAGGGCACACCTTGCATTGTTGACCTTAAAGGTATATAAAAGGGCAAAATTATTTTGACAACCCTTCTGCTACTAGTTTTGAATTACAGAGGTTCAATAACAACTATAAAAGTTTTAAGAAGTAGATACTCAAGTTAAGACTTTCTTGGAATTGAATCTATTGGGAAATCATCGTTGTTAAACAGTTATTTGGAACTATATCAGGATATCTATCATCAGCTCCAGCAAAATTTTTAAAAATAGAGTAGAGGAGATGTTTTGTTAGAAGTTACTCTTGCAAATCTAAAGATTGGAGAACAGAAGGAGAAGTTTATTTATTGCCTTATTGTACAAAGATCGCATAATCGCACACAGAACTGCGCTTGAACAGCATTGAGTTTGTTTTGCCTTTTCATATAATCTGAGGCGGTTTGAAAATGTCTTTCCAAATTGAGAAGAAGTGGATGCATACGTGAGACAAAGACATTAACAAAGTAGAACGATCAAACACATGTAAACAGCTGATAATTCTCATTAGTCAAGTACTTTACAATTTGTAGTAGAACAAACAACAATTTATCAACGTTTGTTTGAAAAAGTGCCCGCTCACTTTAATCGATTGAAGTAATTTAACATACTTTATTACTGTAAGTTTTAGTTATCGCTTATCCCCTTGCCGGCTATTTCCCAAATTTTTAACAATATCCATCACAGGTTGATATCTACTCTTATTGCTGAAAACTCTTGGCTCGGAAGATGGTCAATATTTTAATTTAATAGGGCTATAAACATCGGGAAAAAGCCTTCGTTTGATTGTTGATATAGTTGATATGAAAAATCAAAAGGAATCGTAATCAAATCTAAAAATTAGAACCCAGTACCAGCTTGGATTATGCAATGAGATCCAATATTGTAAATCCTTATTCTTCAACTGTGATACTTGTAGATAGATAGACCTCAACTGTTGTATTACTCATTATGCACTTGAGGATACAATCATAGATAAAAGAACACATGTCGTGGCACAATTATTATGTCAGAAAGTCACAAAATTTGAGGCGGCATGTCATATTTGAGGTAATGATGAAAAATGTTTCACTTGTTGTCCTGGAAAATTTCGAAGATGAACATCTCGCTGTATTGAGGCAAACTGATGCCACCACTAAATGCTGGGCGCCTATATATGTCTTGAGAAATATATATATATATATGAGTATTTAGCCCAGTTTGCATTTATTTTAATTATTTTATATACCTCTATCTAAATAATATCTTTTTAATATCTCACAATATCAAAATGTTACTCAAAAACGTCGTTACTGCTAGTTTATGTAAGTTATTTTTTAGAGAGAAATTTCGTTTCCGCTCACGATTTTTTTATTTTTATTTTTTTCAGGTCAGAACTAACAAAACTGTTCAAATATTTCAGTATTATTGTTACCTTCAGCTGTTAGAGCAACAGAAGATTGCACATACACCAACGAATGTCCTTCACTAAACTTCGATTGGTATAGAAATAACAAGAACTCACCACCAATTTCGGTCACAATTGAAGATGTCGTTTATGATGACAGTAAGCAAGCTTACGGTGTAACACTTCATTTCGTATCAGATGCTTATAAATCTGTACCTGTTTCACAGGTTGGTAAGATTCAAATTTTGGGTCCATTAGTTGGAAGTGGAATGGTACTTGAAAAACAACATAATGTAAACAATGGAGTTAAAAATGCTGGAGATTGGACATTCACTGCATATTTCCCAGGAACTGGATCTGACGAGAATTGTATCTCAACCGGTCATTATCAAATTCAAATCGAAGTACCAAATTTCAATTATCATGGCTCGTCTTCTAATTCCATCGATTACGATATAAACTGTGGCAACTACGATAATCAGAACCATGCACAGGCTGATGCACCTACATATTGCTGGAAGAAATCATGTGCCGATGTTCCTGGCACTTCCTCATCATCCTCATCATCTTCATCATCTTCATCATCATCCTCAGTACCAGATACTACTTCTTCATTATCTTCATTCTCATCATCATCATCCTCAGTACCAGGCACCACTTCTTCATCTCCTATAGCACCAGATACTACTTCATCTTCCATAGTACCAGATACTACTTCATCTTCCATAGTACCAGATACTACTTCATCTTCCATAGTACCAGATACTACTTCATCTTCCTCAGTGCCAGATACTCCTGCTTCCACTTCCTCATCTGCAACATTACCAGAAACTCCTTCTTCTACTCCTGTTACACCCGAAGAGTGTGTTACAGAATGGTTCACTGTTACCATTACACCTGAAGTTTCTACTGTATATGTTACCTTATAAAAAGGTTTCATTTAAATAAGTATAATATTGGCTGTTTGGTGTACAAAAGTTTCCACCAAAAAACGTTTGAAGCTGTTTAAGTTTTCTTAAAATTTTATTTATATATTCAATTCTTCAATTTGATTTCATGGAGATTGGGTATGGAATTTTGATTTAATAGAAGAGAAAATAATCTTTGTAATTATGGGGATCTCATATGTACATTCACCTATGTAGATAAATCATTTGCCCAATCTGTATTCTTTGCAGCTATATTTTCAGGACACTTGACTGCTCACATTTGTAAAATTATCGGAAAAAAGTCTGCATAAATAAGATGTATTTATAAAACTGGTTATCGCTGTTCAAATTTTCGAAAATACATGGTTGCCAATTGTGAAAACTTTACAACAGGAGAGAGGTAAGGTCATCAATTTTTGTCAGTCTATCTTTCATGGATCTTATACCTCTTACATCATATGCCGTTAGATTGTTTGAGGAAGAAGAAGAGCATGTAATATAACCTACTTAAATTTCAACTAGACAACATAGACTACACGTTCAACATAATAAAACTTTATGAAAATGCTGTTGAGAACTTATGTAATTCAAAAAGCAAATGTTTCTGGGTAAGTTGCTATAATATCAAAATGAAAAAAAAAAATATTTGCGAAAAAGGGATATCTGCCACAAAAAGAAAATAGCCGCCTATGGGGAGTTGTCAGGGAGTATACACTAGAGTTACTTTTCCCAAGATTAAATTATTATTATCTTATCACTTATCGGTGTAGAATGTGGTAAAGTTTTACAGCTTTACTTACCAAAGTCATTGTATTAATTTATTTCTTTGATGAGTAAATAATTAAGAGACAGAACCTGCTGATCTTCTAACCATGATTTATAAAGAAATCTTATCTCTGTGGAAGTTAGTGTCATAAATAATTTGAGGATTCTTCCCTACCTTCCCATTTTTAAAATCCAATATAAGCCCCAAAAACCACATGTAAATGACTACAAAATTCAAAGACCACAAAACCAATTTTCAAATGAGATAAAAAAATAACAATCTTATTTTTTTATAATACATTTATTTCAATTCAAACAATTCATCTTCTCTTAATTACATCTCGTTAACTAAATCCAATCCACCATCTTTAATTGTTTGCCAATCTTATCATCGCACTACTATTATTCACTTTACACTTATTGGGGATCACGCCATTCACATCCATACTTCTGAAAAATTTACACTTTTTCATATATAACTGGGCCAAAAGCTTATCCTAAAGATGCTATACTTTTAAATGTTGGGCTCTATTTTCGGCGAAGTATATTCTCACTCATGAGATATTTCCCCAGTTATAATTGATATGATCATATTCTTTACCGAGAATCACGCTAGCAACACATTATTTTTATCCAGAGCAGAATATACTTTTCTGATCATTGACATGGTCCATGTCCGTGGAAAGTTCAGCTCAGTCAATAAGACAACAGGTCGTGATTATTTCAACCAAAGGTTATGCTTGGTTACTTTTGGTTGGAATTCTTCTCTGTCTCTATACAGGCCAGTCTCTAGACCGATCCTCTCAATCGATCAAAGACATAGAACGTGCATTTTTGGCTATCCTAATAGTCTATATTACTGAGCATATCCAATGGTCTCTTCCTTAACCAGACGAGGTTCGATAAGATTACAGTTTCAAGTATTTCTTATAGCTATAGATATTGCGCTATTAGTGGTGTTTGGAATTCAAGAAATTTGCTTAGAAGCATGGCCAAAATAAGACCTTCAGAGTAGTAATATCAGTATCCAATCAATTAACCCTTTTGAAGATTGATTGGGAATAAAATGGAGTCAAAAAATTCTAAGAAAATCCTTCCACACAGACCAATGTTTATTTCAGTTGTTCATTACTGGTCGAGTTTGGTTGTCTAACTGAGGAATTCTGACTACAGTATCAAATCATCTATCCATCTCTTCAAGTTTCAAGAAATAGAATAATATGGATTAAAAAACAAGTCTGAGTTAGAGAGGTTATTGTATAGCAAAACTTGAGCCGAATAGAGCAGTTTGAGACTAAACCGGATGAACCTGACAGAGGATAAAATTCTCTATTTGAATGAGTAGTCAGTGAATGTCATTGGCAAACAAACAGAATAAATAAAAGAGAGGAGTGAATAGAATGAAAAATGTTATATCATTAGATAAACGATTGGTTGTTGATACACATTAAATAAAAGTAAATTAAAAAGATAATTATACTCTCTTGTTGTAGCATATCCAGGTTGGTTTTAGTGGCTTTGAGATTTTTGGTATGGTGTTGTTGTCCCTGGATTCGAATGTGGGAGAAGTTCAATTACTTGATACTTAAAACCACAGAAACATATATATTCTAAATGTAAAAAATCAAACGGTAAATTTTTCAATGGCCTCAACTATTTACTCATCAAGGGAATGAAGCATTGAAATGAATTTAATCTAGACTTCTTCCAAAAAAAGGAAAAAAAAAAGAGAGAGTGTAATTAATAGTTGTGACAAATAATAAACTCAACAATAAAAAATAGTAAAGGGATTTATTCTGCTTTGATAACAAGAGTGGTAGTAAGATTCTCATTTATTTTTTTCGATAATTGACTTCTTTTTCAACTGTCAAATGAGATGATTATGTTACGCCTAATAAGTGTAATCAATTTGTTTGATTTGCTGGAAAAATGGGCTTAAAATTTCCCTTTACCCTTTTCATTTAAAAGTATTGTTTATAAAGATAGGATATTGAATAAAATATGATCTTTGTTTTTATGATTCTTGTCTTCATTGTGATTCAATAAGTATAAGCCATGGAAACTACCACATTTTATTGTCGGAGCCAGTCTATATCTCCACAAATTTTTAAAAGTAAAAAAAATCGTAAAAGATGCAATAAACTAACAGTTCACTTAAAACAATAGTGCATGAATGCAAAAGAAACAATGCAAGGAAAAGAATAATAGATTTTGGCCTAATCATAAACTGCCTGAAAAATTCATGTTAAAGTTGGGTAGTAACTCCGATGTGTCATTAAAATTTTTTTTTTTTTTTTAACTCCCAGCTTAGCACTGTTTACCATTATCAATCTACAATGTTTTAGTTCTATGATGATAGCAGAAGAGGAAAAAAAAGTTTGCAATCATGTTACATTGGAATATTGAAAAATCTTATGTAACATAGCTTATTTACATAATATGAATATAGCTACATGATCAACACTATCAAAGGCCAATGAAATGTCCCATATGAACTGAGCTAGTCCAAATTCTAATAAATTGAATGCTATTGTAAGAAGTATTTTTTAACAATGTTTATGAACTTAGAAAAAATAAACAATAAAACAAAATTAGTTAACGAAACTACATACATACCAAGGATTCTTTCTAGGCATGCGATCAACTAATCAACTAAGCAGCTATTATTTATTTATGCTAGGGGTAATTTCGGCTTTGAACTTTTCAAGTCAGAAAGAAAAAGGTACAACATAACTTTTATTCAGTATTAACTTTCTATAGGAATTTAGTTTCTGATTTCCCTTTTAGGTTTTGAGTTTTAGCGAGACTATGGTAACTTACATAATAAGTACCTACAGCACGCAGGTGGAAAGCGCCCAAAGCATTTTCCATTCTGTGCTTTCTTCTATTCCTGTTCTGCGCAGAAAAAGACAACGAAAAACTTTGATTTTCTTTTTTTCTTTGTTCTCTTTCTCGATTTTTAAGGCGGCTTAGACTTAGTTCACTTAAGCTGGTATTATGTAGTTTGTTCAGAAATATGGAATATGAGAAAATAATCAAATTTGTAGGTGTCAAACATTGCTGGTTCTCTCAAATCGATTTATGTGATCGGACTACTTAATTGTTCCATTTGGTTCATTTCCACTGCAGCTGAGAGTGCTGCCCCCGTAGTGGGCAAAAAAAAGATTAATGTAGCGGTATACTAAATAAATCAAACACCAATCTGTTTACACATATATCATAATGGTATTATTGTTGACGAAAGCAAAGAGTCAATTGAGGAACTGTCCCAGTTGTGATCAAATGACGTTTACTTGAAAGACATGCGCCTGTGTAGAGTTGAGCTGTATATTGATCATCATATATGTATATTTATATGTTTACTAGTTGTGTATTATTATAGCCCTTCAGAAAAAGGCACGAAATTCATCAAATCTAGGGCGGGGGGTCAGAAACGCATACCAAAACGAGTAATACTGGTAAGCTGTCAAACATTTCACATCACACAGACGCCTCGATTTTTTGATGTGGAATAAAGAATTCATGATGAATTTTTCAGCTAATTTTTGTGCATTTTGATTTTTTTAGACTACTAGCAGGGTCTTGAATACTCGTATTTTGATTTGTGTTCTCTTGGTAGGAGGATTATTTACCTTTTTATATAAAGAATAGAATTTCCCATAAACATTTAGTTGGATTTATACTTGTTAATTGTGTGTGTACTTTTATTACAAACAGACTTCAAATATAACACTTGCTTTCTGGCCAAAAGAAAAAAAAACACAGATTTCATCCCCTTTAAGGAAAACACCACAACAATGCAACTTTCTCTTTCGGTCTTAGCTTTAGCACGTAAGCAATTTTTATTTTAAATAAATAATATTTTGTGATATCAGAGTTCAGTATTAACAAAATAACTCCCTATATTTTCCCAGTTATCAGTTGTATAGACGGCGTAAGAGCTCACGGTGGTCACACAAAACCTCCAGCTCCATGTACTTCATTTTCAACTCCACCAAGTTGTGGTTGCGATTTGGATAACAACAAATTCCATCATTTCCCAAGACCAACTATTGGATTTGATTCCGTCTTTTATGAAGAAATAAGTGCATCATATAAGGTCTCGATCCATTTTGAAGCATCAGCCTTTAATGAAATTGATACCAAATACTTAGACTCGGTTGCCATCATCGAGAAGGGTTCATCCAAAACGATGACAACTTTGTTTCAAAAGGGATCAAAACAGAACCTGATCTCAGACACTCACAAATGGCCTGCAACTTTGTCATTGAACAAAAATCAAATCCAAAATTTCGGTGCTAACGAAAGAGCACCAGTCCCATTTATCATCAGATATAACTGGAAGAACAATGCTAAGGAATGTGGTGCCTGGAAGAAAGAATGGGATTTCCATATGGATTTTGA
The DNA here is from genome assembly GCA_030567715.1 of Nakazawaea wyomingensis. Classification (NCBI taxonomy): domain Eukaryota; kingdom Fungi; phylum Ascomycota; class Pichiomycetes; order Alaninales; family Pachysolenaceae; genus Nakazawaea; species Nakazawaea wyomingensis. The sequence continues at coordinate 297,736 of JAJLSQ010000003.1, forward strand.
AGTCAGTTGTGAGTCTTCTAGAAATGCCGCCAGTTTGCAGTTATGGAAAGACGAGTGTGTACCATCATCTAGTAGCACTGCTACCATTCCAACTGGTACTTCTTCTACTATTCCAACTGTTCCAACTGACACCACCTCATCTGTTCCAACTGTTCCAACCGACACCACATCATCTGTTCCAACTGTTCCAACTGACACAACCTCATCTGTTCCAACTGTTCCAACTGACACCACCTCATCTGTTCCAACTGTTCCAACCGACACCACATCATCTGTTCCAACTGTTCCAACTGACACAACCTCATCTGTTCCAACTGTTCCAACTGACACAACCTCATCTGTTCCAATTGTTCCAACTGACACAACCTCATCTGTTCCAATTGTTCCAACTGACACCACTTCATCAGGTGTTCCACCTGTTTCATCAGATGTCCCACCTACCCCATCTGGTTCAGAATCATGTGTTATTGTCTATGAATACACCACTATTACCCCACCAGCAGTTACCTTTACTATCGCTGGAATGAATGAGGTAAATTATTAAGTTGATTGATCCTTTTCTCTTAAAGGTTTAATCTTGATTTCGTTTCATTTTGATTTGATATCATCATTTATACCCACCTTTTTCTTGCCCATTCTTATTTTTTCTTTCTCCCACTTTTAAAGTGGTTTTTTTATATTTTTATTATAATCATTCGTTTACACAATTCCGATTAACTATTTAAATTAACTATTCCAATAAAATTATTCCAATCAAATAAGAATTCTAATTTAATTTGTCATATTATTATAGAATAAATTTATTTTAAACATCTATCTCATTTTCAAATAATTATTTCCTTTTTAGAAAGGAAAAAAAATTAATTGAAACCAAAAAAAAAACATACAAAAGTGTATATATTTAATCATTAAAGATCTTCTATGCACAGAACATGTCTTTAGATTGGCTTCTGAAGTCTATAGATATATCACAATATGAAAATACGAATGCAATAAGTGACCAAGACGTGGAAATCATACATTCAGAGTTGTTTTCATTTAAAACTTTGCTTGACAATTTGAACACTGCAAACCAACGTATATCTTGTTTGGTACTAGAAGTATTTGATTTGGACGACGATGAGAACATAAAACTCGTGAGAAGAATAATAGAACAGATATTGCCGCCTAGAGCGGAAAATGGATGGAAATCTAATACAATTTTCAAAGATTTCAAGAAGGATGTTTTATTCAAACTAAGGCTTTTATATAGAGTTATTAACGTTGAGTTGTTGGATAGAGACATCATCTATCAATTGAACAAGACGGTTGTCAATTTTACTTTCGGCCAAGCACCTTGGTCAAACCCAATACTTCTGAATCTTTCTCAATCCTGTTTGGAGAAATCCATTGATGTTGAGTATGATATAATCTCAAATTTGACAACTAAACTGACTGAATTGAATAAAGTGAATAAGTTCAATGTTAATCTTCAGAAAAGAAATAAGATCTTTCAAAATATCAACCCTAATATAGGATTCTTCAAATCCTCTTCATTAGAATTGGATGAATGGAAAGGGCAAAATATATTTTTGTTATCCAGTATTTATTATCTCATCACATTAAGAAACGATCAATTCCAAGTAATGGTCCCATTATTGTTGAATTTTTTGGATGATCACGAAGTTCAAATCAAAATTGTCAGTTGCCATTTACTCAAAGATTTGTTGATCAATTATCAAGAGGCACCAGGTTTGCAAAAGTATAAAGAAATTTTTGTTGAGTCATTAAAGAAATGCTTGATGTATTTGCCATCCTTGACTCCAATAGATAAGTCATTGGAGATTTTAAATATATCTTATAAGAATTTGTTAATACTATTTGGCAATTCTAAAGATGAATTGATCGATTTGTTACAAGAAAATATTATCACATCGATAGTATCGGTCCATGATAAATCCTTCGAGATATTAGAGTTCTTGATGGACTTGATGCTACAGATCATACCAATCGTCAAGCACGAGATCATCTCTACATTATCCATCCTTCTCCCTCATTTGTTGAACATCCTCATTGATCCTTATTTATTGGCTTATGAAAAGTTGCTTTTAAAAGATATTCAAATATTGATGGAGATAATACAATACTGCTGGCCAGTGATTAATAAATACAAATACGATTACTTGAGTGGGGTGGTGCTATGTTTTAAAAAATTACAAGTGGAGAAACACGAGAAAGTTGTTGTTAAATTGAGAGGTTTGATAAAAGTGATGCTGAGTTGTTGTGACGATTTAGATACCGACTTGTCAGCCTTGATTGCAAAAGATTCCACATTGAAGTTGTTGGCCTAATTATATATATATATATATATATTTTGAAGGCAGTAAAAGTTCACTTTAGTTCGATTATTCCATGAATATTTCTGAACCTTAGTTAAAAGCCACTTGCTTGATAGAGAATGGTCTTTTGTAAACCACATCAGAATTTCATTACCATGAATTATTTATGAAAATACACTGTTAAAGTTGCATCAATATTATTCCAAAAAACGCCTATACTGAACAGATACATAGAAAAGTAACGTCTATTTACAACTTTATAAAACGATTGAAAAAATTCAACATTTCCATGGATGGACAACACTCATTTTTGAGCGTTTTGCAACTGTTCAACAATCTTAATATTAACATCCAAAAACCTGTTCAAGCAACTATTCAAGCACTGTTCCTCGTTATCGATCAATTGACCAGTTGTTATTGGACCTGTAACACATTTTTTGAAACACATATCTGTAAAAGTATGAATCGAGGTTTGCACTTTTGCCTTGGAATTTTCACTGTTGATGTACTCCATTAATTCCTTCTTAGAGTTCTCGTCGAGTTGACTGAGTTGCAGGGCATCTATGTTGGACATTTTCTAAATTGGTTTTCTTCTGTAAAAGATCTGAAGTCAGATTATTAAATATATATACAAGTGGTTGAATACCTTCTCCAATTGCTGGTTAACTTTTCATAACAATTTTTTTTTTTACACTTTTTTTTGTGTTTTTTCATGTTCTCTTACTAACGATTGGTGGTACCTACATCGAACATGAATTAGAGCCCTATAACGTGTTCGATCTTCCCGAGCTGGTTAGAATATAATTTCTGTCTGAAATTCTTTAGCTTACTCCATCAGACTTGGTTCCCTGTGCCCTGCCGTTGTGGTTTCCCTATTACTCATCCTCAAACGATTAATTACTCCATTGAGTAGTCGAGGGCTGTCGGTCATGCTTGTTCTTTAAGAAGGAGATGCTAGTCCCTTTCATGTGTGTTTGGTGAGGAAAACAAAGGCGGTAGATGATATAGGACAAAAACCTCTTACTATTCAGAATATCCATGTGTGAAGGTATCAAAGAACCCAAAGTATCTCAATACCGCATGCGATTAATGTCTAGTAGTAGTTTTAAGCGCTGCTATTTCCACAAGGAACGGTGACACAAAAGCAAAAATCTTTTTGTTAAAGACTGATTGATTACTGATATAGAGCCAAATCTATCATAGTTTCAGCACAAACTACGAACTCAAATGAATGGTATCATTTACAGGGAGAATATTTATACACAAAGCGTCCTCTATTCATCAATCCTGTTTTTCAAATTCTTCAACAACAACTTATTATCAATTTTACCACCGCTTAACTTCATACACTGCCCTAACAAGAAGTTTATTGAATTGGCTTTTTCTCCGTTACGAATTTGGGAGACTAATTTTCCGTTTTTCTCTAGCACCTTTGATATGACAGTATCTATTTCCAGTTGATCTACAGGCTTCATTCCAAGATCATATTTCAGAATTAGATCGGGCAAAGATATTGATAAGTCCTGTTTATTATTCAATAAATGGAGCAATAACTGTTTTGCGTTATTGTTTGAGAGTTTTTTGTCGTTGACATGTTCAATTAAATCAGATAACATTGAAACTGGCATTCTTGATTTGTCAAAAGTCATGTTCAACTTTGTTAAACAACCTTGCAATTCATGACAGCACCAATTGACCGCCAACTTCAGACTAATTTGTTTTAGTGTAAGTTGATGAACCAATTGAACATAATACTCCATCAAAGGTTCATTCTGCAATAGAATCATAGCATCTCTCAACTTACAATGGAAGGGAGAACTCATTAACCTTTGTAAGATATCATCAGGTAGGTCTCCGATTAAATTAGACACTTTAGGAATCATGTCATTCAAATCCAAATTGATTGAAGGCAATTCTGGGTCAGGCATATATCTATAATCAGTTGAATCCTCTTTATTTCTCAATGGTAAAGTTTTGGAACCATCCCAGCCCCTTGTTTCTCGTTCAATAGGGACACCCTTCTGCATTGACTCCACTTGCCTCATGTATTCGTATTTTACAGCATTTATAATGGAAGACGTGTTAGGTAAATTCTTCAACTCTACTCTTTCTTCATTGTTGACACTAACGTTAACGTCTACTCTCATGGCACCAGTTTCCAAATCGGCCGTACAAATATTTAAACTTTTCATTAATAATTGGAATTTCCGGATAAATGATTTTATCTGCTTCAAGTTCTCAAAGTCAGGTTTTGTTACTATTTCAACCAATGGCATATTTGCTCTATTCAAATCGATCTCGGTAATACCTTTATTCTTATAGATAGATCTTCCCGTGTCTTGTTCAATCTGCAATTGTTCAAACCTTATCACTTTATTTTCTTCATCTATATCATCGAATTTCTTGCTCAAGTTCAAGATGCCATTTTTTGCTATAGGATTGTAGTGCTGAGTTATCTGATATCCTAGAGGCTGATCACCATAAAAGTAATGCTTTCTGTCAAAAGTGGACTCCTCATTGATATCAGAATTAAGAGCAATCAGTAATTTCAAAGTGTATAGTATCACTTCAGGATTCAAAGTTGGTTGTGTTCCGGGGAGGGAGACGTCAAAATATGAAATCTTGGTGTTTGGTGGATCATTCAATGTAGTTGACGATGGTGATAGTGAAAATAATTTATATTTGGTGCTCAATTGGGCATGGATTTCTAGGCCACACTTCAACTTGAAGTCAGGAAAAACCTTCAGTGTCTTGTTCTGTAGAAACAGTGCGGTAGTGAACAATCGTACCCCTCTCATCCCTCAACTTGATCTCAGGTCAATCAGTCAATGTCTCAGCTCTCGCGTAGTAATTTTTATATATTTTTTTAATTTTCACAACTAAAACTCGTTGTATTGAGTAATTACTTGATCCGGAAGTTATATACGCAAACTGGATCTTTGATTTCTGTCGACTTTCTACAAACAAGCTTCATGCATAGAATATAAAGTATGGACCAAAAAGTAAACAGAGCAAGAAAACTCAATAGCAGAAAAATTGGGCACAAATGAAATTAAGCAAAGAAAACATCAAAAGAAAAGTATAGCAAAAAAAATACATAACAGCTTAAAATTCAAAAAAAAAAAAACAAACTTTAAAACATAATATTCGGATAAGTCACTCGTCGTTGAACTTTCGCTTAGTAGGACTAGCTTTCAGAGCAGCTTCAATCGCATTCAACGTATTTATAAGTCCATCAGTAGCACTTCTACTGCTCAACATTATATTCGGCCTTTTCAGAATATTTAAAGACTCCTCGCTATTCGTCTTTCTTACTACTTCTACTTGATTCGTTGAACATCTACCGAAATCTTCACCTTGAATATCAGCGATGTTAGCGCTTATAGTCTGATTGAGGTGAGGTTGGACAGAAAGTTGTTGTTGAAACTTTTGATCCAATCCACTCGGTTCTTCAGACGATATTGTTTTTGAATCATTGAGTTCATTCGAAATTGACTTATTTTCTTTTTTAGAAAAGTTTGAACCTCTTTTACTGTTATGCTGTTGATTTTTACTCAATTCCTTCAATTGATTAACGTTATGAATGCATTTGGCAATTGTTTGTACCAATATATTTGGCTTCAATGGTTTTGATAAATATTCATCCATCAGTGCCCTCATGCATCTTTCTCGATCTCCCAACATAGCATGAGCGGTTAATGCAATAATAGGGGTTCTAAAAGCTAATGAATCAACTGGATGGATTTTTTTCTCGTACTCTCTGATTTTGCCAGTCGCTTCAAATCCACCCATAACTGGCATTTGAACATCCATCAAGATAACATCGAATTTCTCTTCTTTAACAGCTTCAAGAGCTTCCAAACCATTTTCTACAACTTTGATTGTGTGACCATGTTTCTCCAAAATTCTAACAGCCAACTTTTGATTGACCAAATTATCCTCTGCCAATAAGATTTTGTATGAAACGGAACCATCCGCATTTGTTGGTGCGGCTCTAGATTCTAAGGCTGGCTTCAAAATAGATGCCAAATCAGTTATAGAACATGGAGTATTACCATAAGAAGTGATACCCAAATCGAGACATAATCTCATATTCAATCCTGGAATAGACGGATGCAATAACACTAATGGGATATATTTGATTTCTGATAATGTTCTTAATTTTTTAGCAGTTTCCAACGAATCAACGATGATGATGTCATATTTAACGGGTTCCACAAAATGAGCTTCGGCAATAGTTCTTACAACCAGTGGTTGTAATTGCAAGGTGGCGATATTTTGTTTGATGACAGTTGCACTTTGATCATCATGCTCGGTACTAATAAACAAAGCATGGTGACCTTTAAAAGGCAACAATAGCTCTAATTGTCTGGATAACTCGATTTTAGCAGGACTGACCAGAATCGTGAAATAGAACTGTGAACCTTCACCATAATTAGACAAAACCCAGATATCACCACCCATTAAATGGATCAATTGCTTTGAAATCGATAAACCTAAACCAGTACCACCAAACTTTCTTGTAGTTGATCCATCTGCCTGGCAGAAAGTATCAAAAATCAAACCGAGCTTGTCCTTTTCGATTCCAATACCCATATCAGTTACACAGAACTCAAGTAAAAGTTTATTCTTGTCGGCACAGCTTTTAGTTGATTTCTTTACGCTCACTGTTACCTTACCATTTGTTGTAAACTTAATTGCGTTACCTGCCAAATTTAATATAACTTGTCTTAATCTAAAGGAATCACCAATCAAATTATCCGGAAATGAATTATCAGCTTCGTAGACCAAATCTAATTGTTTCTCGATTGCTTTCACAGCCAATGTTTTCAAAGCTCCAAACAATGTACCTCTTAAACTGAAATCGATCTGCTCCACGGTCATCCTATTAGCTTCAATCTTGGAGATATCCAAAATATCATCGATGATTGTCAACAATGAATTGGCCAAATTATGAACAATACTCAACATTTCACGCTGGTATTGGGTTAATTCTGTATCAAGGGTCAATTGAGTCATACCAATTATACCATTCATTGGGGTCCTAATCTCATGAGACATGTTGGCCAAGAATTCAGATTTGGCACTGTTGGCTAATTCGGCAGCTTCTCTGGCCAGAGTATTTCTTTGAATGGATTCTCTCAAGTTCAACACCATCTGATTGATCTTTGTTTTCAAAGCATCCATCTCACCACTGGCCTCGACTGTAATGAATCTAGTGAAGTCACCATCGGTGGCAGCGGCTGTAATTTGGGCGAATGCTCTCACTTGGGAAGTTAAATTGGTAGCCATAGTGTTTACATTCTCAGTAACAGCTTTCCAAGCACCATCTACATCTTTAACGTTGGCCTGGACTCCTAATTTACCTTCAACTCCAGTTTCTCTTGCAACTTTTGTGACTTCCTCGGCGAAAACGTGCAAAGAATCCACCATCTTGTTGATAGTATTCTTCAATTGCAAAATCTCACCTTGGGCATCAACATCAATCTTTTGAGATAGATCACCATGAGCAACCGCTGTTGTCACGGTAGCAATGGACCGCACCTGATTAGTCAAGTTGGCTGCCATAAGATTTACATTCTCGGTCACGTCCTTCCAAGCACCTTCAACATCTTGTACTATGGCTTCACCACCTAAACGTCCAAAAACACCAGTTTCTCTAGCCACTTGAGTAACCTCTTCGGCAAAAGTCTGCAATCTATCCACCATTTGATTTATGGTTAATTTCAAATCAAGAATCTCACCTTTACAGTCTGCAGTAACCTTTTTTGATAAATCACCTCGCAGTACGGCTGTTGTGACATTGGCTATATTACGTACTTGTTGTGTCAAGTTTGCAGCCATAGCGTTGACATTATCTGTCAACTCTTTCCATATACCCTCGACCCCGTTGATTTTGGCTTGACCACCTAAGAGACCTAAAACACCAACCTCTCTTGATACCCTGGTGACTTCGAAGGCAAACATTCTCAATTGATCCACCATAGTATTGATCGTTTTCTGTAACTCAAGGATCTCACCTTGAGCATGTACGTTAATCTTTCTCGATAAATCACCCGATGCTACTGCTCTTGTGACATCGGCAATTTCTCTAACTTGATTTGTCAAATTTAAAGCCATAATGTTAAGATTATCTGTCAACGATTTCCATATTCCAACAGTACCTTCATTTTTCAGTTGGCCTCCTAATTCACCATGCGCCACCTCGGTCGCAACTTTCGTAACTTCATTGGCAAAAGTCTGTAACTGATCCATCATAGTGTTGATTGTAATCTTCACCTTCAAAATCTCTGGATCGCTTTCCACCTCATGTATCTGGACTTTTTTGGACAAATCTCCCATAGCCACACTAATCACCACGGTTCCTATTTCAGTTAAAGCTTTTTGGAACGCCTTATTCGCGTTTTTAGATGTGATTAATTGATTATTCAGATTGATGATTTCGGAGTCCTTCTCATTGATCAACTCGATCAATCCGATTCTTATTGAATCATGATGTTCATGAAACAACACTGGGTCTTTCAAAATAGCGAGTATATCCGCTGTAGCCATAATGTTACTTTCAGATACTTCTGGTGTTGTAATACTTCTCTCAGTGAAATGTTTGGTATGGGAATAAACCACTTGCGATGGCAACTAATTTTGTCAAACTCTAATAAAACTGATTTTATCAAGCTCTTCAGTACACCCTTAGATAAGAGAATAACTGTGTGTGTGCGGATAGACGTGAGAGTATCTGACACCGCTAAAAGCTTTATTTAAGGTTCGGATAGAGAACTATATTAATTATTTGAATGTCGAAGTTGACTAATGAAGTGAACTTTGCTGTTTGTGTAGAAAATATTTTTATTTTCGTTACTTTTTCCTTCCATAATAATCTCAGGAACAACACAGGTGCAGCTCATTAGCGCCAGCGATTTTCATATTGGAAAGGCGCCTACAAACTGCAAAAGTAATTACCCTGTCGGTTAGGCCTTTTGGCTACTAACTCTTTGGGTGTTCACCTTCAGGACTTATTCTCCTACCATGATCCACCCACTCAGATAAAAGCCATCACTATCAACCCTTGCATACTCGGTCTTCTTTTTACTGAGCTAGCGCTGAAACGAAAAACAGCATTAAGATTCAGGCACAAAACTTATTATAAGAAATGTACATGTAGCATGTTAATATAAATGTTTGTAGAGAGCTGACACTGATCATAGTACCGAATGAAATTTTGCTTTTAGATCGGCAAATCAATCGCGTTATCCAAAGTCAGGGAATGATAGTGCAAAGAGATTCAAATCTGATGAGATGACGTAATGCGTCAAAATTATTTTTTTGGATCTGTGTTAAGGTGTGCTATGGCCGCATAGCACAGATTATAAAGCAGATCCTGTACTGCATAAAGACTAAATTTGTGCTACGCTAGATATCATATAAAATATGGTCAAATAGTTCCCTTTCAAATAATCCTTCTTTATTTACTTAAAAATTAATTTTAGTTTTGCTGACTCAAAAATGTACAATGTATTATTGATTTTAACAATTTGTATCAACATCTGTGCTGCACTTCCAGTTGGACATTATTATTTGGATCATTTGAAAAATTTAAAGACTGAACAAACCAATGTTTCTCAAACTTTTTCCACAAGTGTTACATCTTCACATTCAAATTTAAAAACTGGAGAGAAAAACATTACTGTTGGTGAACCACGCCCATTCCCATTTCCAATTGACTGGGAAGAAATTCTTCACCCAAATAGCACGAAGACCAACAGAACTGTTGCCACTGTAACTTTTCCCCCAATTGTTACATCTTCACATTCAAACTTAAAAATAGGAAATAACACCCACAAAAATATCACAATTGGTGAACCAGTTCCTTTCCCATTCCCATCATCATTTCCAATTGACTGGGATCTTGTTTATCCAAATGGAACAACACCAATCTCCACTGAAGAAAACTCAAACAAGCGCTCATTGATTGAGTCTGAATTTAACAGTCCGATGTTCACGAACTTCTTGTTAAACGGAACTTTTAACTGGGAAGACCACTTGTTCGGAATCAATAAATCTTATCAACATGATAATGAAACCTATGATTTAGATAATTTTACATCGGCTGGTATTGACAATGCAAAAGACGTTCGGAAATTGGAGATGATTGTTGTTGACCCAGTAGTTTATGAGAACTTGAATCTTTATAATGTACCATACCCAATTTTGGTTATTGATAAGGAAGAAGGGTCATGGAGGTTTATTTCTAAGCCTGTTAAGAATACCAGAGCATCTAGTATATTTAATAATGTGACAAGAATGATGGATTCATCAAGGTTCGAAATCCAAGGTAAAGTCGGATTACCATTTTTATTGAGCCCTAAGTTGCCTATCAGTTCTTGTCTTGACTCATCTTTCGGTAGCGGTGGATCAATTGGAAAGTCAATCAGCTTCATTTTGAACTCTGGAGTTTCTGGAACTTTGGGGCTTGCCGATGGTGTTATTGATTTTATCTCTGCTTCAACAACTTATAGTGTCTCTGCCTCTTTCTCCATGGAGTTTAGTGTTTCTTGTTCTGCAGATGCAGGTGAAAGTGTTCAAATGTTTTTGTCACCTTATGCCATTCCAGCTGATATCAGGTATAGGGAGATCCTGGAGGCTGATGGTGTCAGAGCCGAAAGCAAGCATTGGTCTGAATTCTTTTCAGGTGAATGGGGTATCCACGCTATTCCTCAAACCTACTGTCACACTGGAACACAGTCATCTTGTTCTATTCCAGGATTAGATACCAATGTAGTCCTGGTTGATATATCTAAAACTATTGTCTAAGACTATATCTGATCAAATATATTTTTTTCTTTTTATATTTGATTTTCTTGTGGTGTTATTGTTATTTCGTCTCTTTCTTTTATCTCTTCTATTGGTGTATATTAGTTTCTTATTACACACAAAATAATTCTGTTTTACACTTTAAAGCTAGCTCCCGAATTTTTTTGAAAGGGTGCGGGCACGTACGATGGGGACAGTCATGCTCTAAAGCTTATGTATGCTTCATAAGACGAAAGTCCTCTCATCTTGTCTTTACTTGCAATAGTAAAATTAGTATAAAATTATCAAAAATAGATATTATACCTCAATTAAATTTAGATAATTCAAATATAGATTCAAATGCTTGATTAACAGGATTTACCAATGCAGATGAAATTTTTCAATAAGTTTATCTGTAAATAATAAAAAACATAAATCTAGAGTCAATTTATCTTATAAATTAGAAATTAAACACTATATTGCTGTGACTGGATTAAGAAGCATATGCCCATATCTGAGATAGTTGTTTGGCTCACTCTGCACAGATACTCTTATAACGAAGCAAAAAAGAGAGATGGAGATCTTATTCCACATTATTCCTTGTGCTCATTTCAACACGTAAATTGTAGAGAAATAAGAAGTATTCTGGAGTATTTTATCTCATCATTTATAAAAGTACTTGCATTCCAAAGATAAACAGATAGTTAATATCTCTCTTTGAGAAAGTTCCGGATATTGCAAGCTACCCATCATACTTTCGGTTGCCTCACAGAGATAAGAGTGCTGTGGGGACTCCCAAAACCGCGTAATAATTCTTCCTCACATGCATATATTGCAAGACGCGGTAACCGCCAAAGGATATCTGCATAAGATTTTCATTCAATTTTTGGGTATTGCCGTGAGTGGCATGGAATCGGTAATGTCAAAGTTTCGTTGCCATATTGAAAATTTGAACAAATTCTATGATGGAGTTCAAGTGCAAAGTTTACTTTTGTTGTGTGGGAACAACACTTAATCCAACAGCACGGTTTTTAGTTCCAAATGGTTCGTTCATTCCTGGTGTAAGAAAGGCAATGAGGTTGAATCTTCTTCTATGATCCACGCTGGATCAAGCTGTAGATAACTTGGAGTAGATCATCAGAATATGATATGAGAACAGCGGACAACCTGGGTTATGCAGCAGCTTCAAGGACACTTGAGATATTAATTTTGGATCAATCATCAAATTGATGGACCTGACAAAAAAAAAGAAAATAAAGTATTTTTTCTTATCCAGGTTGTGGAACGGCTCTATTTCTAGCTTTTTTTTTTAGGGTTAATCTCCATCACACTTTCAAAAATTCATCATAGAATGTTTTTAGTTTTGTAAATAATTCGGGAGAATTGAATAGGTGCAAGTATATATTTCAGTTAAAAAATGAATACATTTCCAGAGCTTCGAATGTGCCATGCTATCACTCGATTTTATTACATGTTAGCAAGAGTAAAGTAAAACATTAATGTTACTGTTATTTTCGCTTATGGATCCCAAAGTTTCAAAAGATTCATAAAAGGATCTTTTTTGATGAAATGACAAATTCAAATGAGAGATAAGATAAAAAAGTCGATTTGTCAGAAGATTTGCAAATAAGTCTAAAATTTCTTTTCTTTCGTATTTTTGTGCTCAGTTCTCTTTGAAAGAGAACTAATACTTAATAATACTTATCTCCAACCCGGTAACCGGCTAAGCTTTATCCAATCATTCATGCAGACTTAAAAATAGACTCATCAAAAAGTGTAGCACGAGAATGTGCTGGACTGCGACCCAATGGCGGGGTGGATCTACGTAAAAAGACAAAGTATGTGACGCAGCATATTTCTTTGATCCGATGGACTTTTTTTCTTGGCTTAAGATAAAAGCTTATCTTCAAAAAAGCTATGAGTATAAACTTCTACAATTTGGTGAAAAAAAATATTGTTACGAAGGAGGTTAAAAATAAAACACATTCATGCATAACCTGACTCTAATCGTTGGATGGGTTGCATATTATAAAAAAAGCTTAGCAGGAAAAATGTCTACATCTCAATAAAAAAACTCTCTTAATCTTCGGCACCAGAGTTTCTTATCTCGAACTTCGACTAGAATAGATAAAAGCCAAAGAAGTATCCACTTTTTTCAGTGCATAAAAAATTTAATCTTTTTTATACACCATTCAAACTTATAACAAGCTCTATTATCAATAACCTATCTAACAAAAAGAAGCTATCACTTACCCTTTACAACTGAAAAAGCATTAATGTCTTCAAGCGAGGAGATAAAGTTAGAAAAGAAAGGTGGGGGTTTCAATGAGAAAATTGAACTTGTCGGCGGCAATAACCTCGATTACTATGGTGATATCGAAGATAGATTCATTTCAAGGTTGTTGTACAAGACTGGTCATGGAGTCGACGACAATATCCAAGATTTACCGAGAGACGTTGAATTCATCTTGAACAAAATCAGTGAATTGCCAGTAGAAGAGGCAATACAAATCTTGGAAGATGCCCTTGTTTATCATGATGATGATCCAAATTTCCCAGTGGAAGATTTTGTTGAAATCCAGACCTTGTTAAGCAACAGGAATGAAGAGGACTCAGAATGGGATTTTGAAACCAGAATGTTGGCTTCTTTGATCGCCTATCATTCACCTTACCCTGAAGTGAGAGCTGTGACCGATCCTTATGATGATTACGACTTACCAATAGAAACCATTAGATCCTATGTTATCGCATTTATTTGGTTAATAATAGGAAGTGGTGTCAATGAGTTCTTCTCACATAGGTATCCAGCCATTACTTTGAGCACTTCAGTTGCACAAATGTTTTTGTATCCTTCTGGTAAGTTATGGGAATGGATCTTCCCAGATTGGGGTTTCACTGTTAGGGGTAAACGTATCTCAATGAATCCGGGTCCATGGAATTATAAGGAGCAAATGTTTGCTACCATATTGTACTCTGTTACTAATGTTGGTGTTTATGTTAGTTACAACATTGTCACACAAAAGATGTTTTACAAAAACACATGGTTAACCTTTGGTTTCGAAGTCTTGTTGACTTTATCCACACAATTTATGGGTTTTAGCTTTGCAGGTATCTTGAGAAAATTTGTTATTTACCCAGTTAGATCAGTTTGGCCAACAGTCTTGCCAACTTTGGCATTGAATAGAGCTTTGATGAAACCAGAAAGAAAGGAAAATATTCATAGTTGGACAATATCCAGATTCAAGTTTTTTTTCATCACCTTTGGAGCTATGTTCGTCTATTTTTGGGTTCCAGATTACTTATTCACAGCTTTGAGTATCTTTAGTTGGATGTCATGGATCAAGCCAAAAAATTTCAATTTGGCTACAGTTTGTGGAACAAATCTCGGTTTAGGATTTAACCCTATTCCAACATTTGATTGGAATATAGCATCATATTTGAAACCATTAACAGTTCCATTCTACAGTACATTCAATCAGGCTATTGGTGGATTTATTGGTTTCTTCGTTATTTTGGGTGTTTATTACTCAAATTACAAATGGACATCCTACATCCCAGTCAACAGTAACGGTCTTTTCACAAACAAAGGTGAGAGTTATGAAGTCACTGAAATTTTGACAAATGGTCTTTTAGATGAGGCCAAATACAAGTCATATTCACCACCTTTTTATACTGCCGCTAACTTAGTCGTTTATGGCTCCTTTTTTGCATCATATCCTTTCGTCTTCGTCTACACTTGTTGGATTGAACAGAAAACTATCTGGATGTCGTTAAAACAAACCTTCCTGACCATCAAGAACTGGAATAAATCAAATTTCACAGATTTCGATGATCCACATTCAAGGATGATGGCACGTTATCCAGAAGTACCAGATTGGTGGTTCCTAATCATTTTGGTCATCTCTATTGTCTTGGGTATATTGTGTGTCGAGTTATATCCAACCAATACTCCAGTATGGGGTATCTTTTTCACCATCGGTATCAATTTTGTCTTCTTGATTCCATTGACTTTGCTTACTTCAGTCACCGGTTTCTCTCTTGGGTTAAATGTTTTGGTTGAGTTGATTATTGGTTATGCCTTACCAGGTAATGGTATTGCCATGATGACTTTGAAAGCCCTAGGTTATAACATTGACGGTCAGGCAGATAACTATATTTCTGATCAAAAAATGGCGCACTATGCAAAGATTCCACCTAGAGCTATCTTCAGAGGTCAATTGATGGCAAGCTTCATCCAGTGTTTTGTTTTCTTAGGTGTTGTCAATTGGTCTATTTCCAACATCAAAGACTTTTGTGATCCAAAGCAACTGCAAAAATTTACTTGTCCAAATGAAAGAACTTACTACTCTGCTTCAGTCCTATGGGGTGTCATTGGTCCAAAGAGAGTTTTCAACGAGTTGTATCCAATTATGCAATGGGCCTTTTTGATTGGTTTCCTTTTGGCCCTCTTTTTCATTGCATTGAGATTCTTCTTTCCGAAACTAATGAATAATCATTTCCAACCTTCAATTATCATCGGCGGTCTCATGAACTTTGCTCCTTATAACTTATCCTATGTCACACCTGGACTATATCTAGCATACATTTTCATGTACTACATTAGACGTAAATATCTTTCATGGTTTGAAAAGTACAATTATGTTTTGGCTTCAGCATTGAATGCAGGTGTCGCGTTTAGTGCTATTATCATTTTCTTCTCAGTTCAGTTCCACGATAAACCGCTCAATTGGTGGGGTAATAGTGTTGTGAGTACAGGAGTGGATGGTGGTTCAGGACAACAGTCGTTGAAGGATCCATCGTTACTTCCTGGAGGGTTTTTTGGGCCTTCTACTTGGGGTTGAGTTAAAAGAGTTTAAGGGAAAGTTTTTCTTGTTATTCAATGTTTATTTTTCCTTTTAACTCTCTTTTGAAACATTTTCTTATTTAAAAACCGATCAGAAACAACTTTTGATATTATTTTGCTCTCCAGTGTGTATTTCTTTATAACATGAAGCTACAGTTTAAAAATTATTATTCAATTCAATTTCAATAGAAGTATTTTAACAAACATGACATTTTTTGACTTCTCAATGGCTGTACACTTTAAAACTGCCATATTACACTGGTATGACTCAATGGCTGTACACTTTAAAACTGCCATATTACACTGGTATGACTCAATGAAGTCAAAATTAAGCCAAGCTTCAAGGCTCTAAGTTTTATAAATAATTTTCATGTCATATTTCCTATCAGTAGGAGTTGTTCTACAAAACAAAAGGTGGGCTCTTTCAGAATATCTTAAAAGCAAGATATCGTATCAGATTTTGTTAGAAGAAGAAGAGGATATAATATAACCAAGTCTACATTGACTACCCCTTTTACATATTCACTCCCTATAGAAATTGTGGTGAGAAGATATGTAACTCAGTAAAAAAAATCTTTTTGGGTAAGTGTCCTTAAATTCGAAATAATAAAATCAGAAAAAAGGGGTATGTGTTACAAAAGGAAAATAGGCGACTATTGGTACTTATCTATCACTGTTATAATTCCTCCAAATTTCAAAATAGCAAAAGTTATCGCTAACATAGATGGTGGTGATTGACTGATTGATCGATCAATTGATTGAGCAAAAATTATGGAGATAAGAAAATTTAGACAAGAAAATACACTAAAATACTAAATAAACTTAATCAATCACAATTTCATACCAATATTAACGTGAATTGCCTTAGCTTGGGTATAAGTTTTCAATCCATATTCACCCAATTCTCTTCCATAACCGCTCAACTTAACTCCTCCGAATGGTACATGGATATCTGAATCGTTAGAAGAGTTGATCCAGCACATACCAGCCTCAATTTCGTCACAAACTTTGAAGGCAACAGAGTTATCCTTGGTGAACACAGCAGCACCTAATCCGTAATCGTTATCGTTTGCCAATTTCACCAGCTCATCAACTGAGGAAATTTTTGAGCAGGCAACAACTGGGCCAAAGATTTCCTCTCTAACTATTCTCATCTGGTTGTTACAATCAGCAAAGATTGTTGGCTCGACATAATGACCCTTGGATTCCAACGAAGATGGAGCTCCTCCACCAAGAAGAACCCTAGCACCTTCATCCTTACCAATTTTGATGTACTCCATGATCTTTTGTTTGTGGATACGAGATACCTGAGGTCCAACAACAACATCTTTGTCAAATGGAGATCCTTGTTTGTATTCCAGCTTGACGTGGTCAACTAAAAGAGAAAGGAATTCTTCATAACACAGCTCATGGATGTAGATTCTAGATGTAGAAGTACAGATTTGACCCATATTGCTAAAGATCCCCACGGCACACCATTTGACAGCTTGTTCCAAATCACAATCTGGTAAGACAATTGCCGGTGATTTACCTCCACATTCCAATGTGACATTTTTCAAATTTTCAGCAGCAGCCTTCAGAATGATCTTACCCGTTGCTGTTGATCCGGTGAATGCAATCTTGGAAATCTTCTTATTGAGACATAATTGCAGTCCGGCATCTTTACCATACCCACTAATGAAATTAACCACACCTGGTGGGAAACCAGCCTCGACAACCAATTTGGCAAAATATAATATACTCAATGGAGTATCCTCAGCACTTTTCAAAATGACACAATTTCCCGCGGCTAGCGCTGGACCAATTTTCCAAATCAGCATCAGTAATGGGTAATTCCAAGGCACGATTTGACCGACAACTCCAAATGGTTCATTCTTGGTCAAACAGAATTTATCATTGTTGATGGGGATATATTGTCCATGATTCTTATCACACCATCCGGCATAATATTTCAACACACTACAACATTCATCAATATCAAACACAGAGTTTGTCTCTACTGGTTTCCCTGAATCCATACTTTCAATCTCGGCAAGCAATTGACGATTTTGTACAGTTAATTCATACAATTTGTACAACAAATCTCCACGCTTGACTCCATCGGTTTTTTTCCAAACTGTATGATAGGCCTCATAGGCAATATCAGCAGCGGTATCTACCAAATCGGCATCGGCCACTTGTACCTCACATATGACTTCACCAGTTGCTGGATTAGTTGATGTTAATGTCTTTGATGATGAACCTTTGATGAACTCGTTATTTATGAAAAGACCAGTGGGTTGAAGGTACTTCTTACCATTTGGCAAGATGATTTCTTTCTCAAATGACATTTTGATTTAAATCTGATAATTGATTCTTTATCTTCTATATATCTTTTACGTCTAAGAGTGGGAAAGAAGGGTTCAATGGGATCAGATATATATATGAAATTTCTCAATCAGTCATTATCATCATTTGGATAAGTTTAGCGTCAAATCTTAGCGGCTTTATTTCCGCGCAAAAAAAAAATAGGAAAGTGGAAGCAGAGAGATTGTGTGAAAAGATGCAGAAGCTTGGGTAGATTGATCTTTCTTTGATGAAAAAACCGGGGGAATATAGGAAGAAGAAGAACCTTAGGTAATCTGTCAGTATTGAATCTGTTAGCTTCTGGTGAATTACGCACCCTTATCACTCAAATGCTTATATACAACCTGTATTTTAAATTTTTTTGCTCGCCTATCATTAATTATCTCATTTGATAGATACCACAAACAGACATAGTTTATAGAAAGATTATTACCAAAGATACAAAATTTATCTATGGGAATATTCACATTCAATTGAATAAAAGTTTCTTTAAATATATATATAATGTTTTGTACTTTTTTTTTTTGCAATTCTTATTTAATTCTTATTTAATTTAAAACTTAACAACAACAACAATGAATTTTTATTATTATTATTATTATTATTATTATGTGATGAATTTTGGATAAAAAATTCGGTTTCTTTTGACTTCTTTTTTCGTTTTTTTAATTATTTATAAGTGATATTATTATAACTTTTTACTTTTTACCACCATCGCCATCACCACCACAACCACTTACCAGGTTTTCTTTCTCAATTTGAATTTTTAATTTCTTTATTTCTTTGGTTGTTGGAATGTTATCTTTCTGTGTTTGATTGGAGTCCATTTGAATTTCTTAACCCAGACGGATAACAAGTATAATGATGAGACAACAATAATAGCCTTCAAACCTAATCTCTTTCTCTCGTCATGTTCTGGTTCAGCAGCCCAGTTCAAAAACGTTACAACATCTTTAGCCATTTGAGAAGTTGTGGCTTCTGTACCATCTTCGTACTCAACCAAACCATCAAACAAGACTCTACCCATAGCAATAGATCCACCTGGGAAATATGGATTGTAGTTACCACCCAGAGGCAATACAACACCAGCTGGTGGATCATCTGGGTAACCGGTCAACAATGAAAAGATATAATCACAAGCACCATGTCTAGCCTTGACAATCAATGATAAATCTGGTGGTAAAGCACCTTGGTTAGCAGCTCTTGCAGCTTGTTCATTGGCATATGGACCTGGAATGTAATCAGCCAATTTACCTGGTCTCTTCTTTGGATTACCTTGGTCATCTGGTTCATCATCGTATTCAAATTCTTCACACATGGCCTTAACTTCTGGATTTGTGTGAGAGACACCAATCAAGGTTCTCCAAGCTACTCTCTCCAATGAATGACATGCAGCACAAACTTCTCTATAGACTTGGAAACCTCTTCTAATTGAAGCATGGTTAAAAGTGTCCAACATACCATTGTGTTCCCATCCATATTCAGGTGGATGTAAACCATGTTCAGCAGCAGTCATAGCTGAAGCTGATTGGGAATCTTTGTACAAGACATATGAGGCAGTTAAACCAGTTGCTGCAACACCACCAACAATGAATCTCTTCAAAAGTGGTGACACTTCAGCTTGTTTTGTAGATGTTGAGAAAGCTCTCTATATTTAATTAAGGTTAGTATTCTTTCTTTCTTCTTCTTTTTTTGATTTTTGCCAATTGGCAATTTAAATGACTCAA
This sequence comes from Nakazawaea wyomingensis, assembly GCA_030567715.1. Classification (NCBI taxonomy): domain Eukaryota; kingdom Fungi; phylum Ascomycota; class Pichiomycetes; order Alaninales; family Pachysolenaceae; genus Nakazawaea; species Nakazawaea wyomingensis. Next base: position 317,760 of record JAJLSQ010000003.1, read on the forward strand.
AGTATATCCCGGTTATTAACAAACAAAATAGTGATATGTGGTATATATTGATGAATATGATTAATCAATTGAATATTTCAATCAAATTATAATCTTTTTTTGTTTTTAAACAACCGGTCAAGTCAAGTAAATGGTATTGAATGGTAGGTACATACGGCTTGTGATTTTAAAGTAGCAGCACCAGATCTAAACATTCTTGTATATATATAAATATGGGGATGCGTATGACGGATGAAGATGAGGGGATGAGTGAATGGATAAAGGAGGGGATAATGGGTTGGAATATGATAGTATATAAAAGGATGAACTTGTAATGTATATGAAACTGTTACAACAAAGAAGAAAAGAAAAATATATTTTTAATGAAAATGAGAATGGAATGGAATATTCAATTATTGAGAGAAAGCAAAAAAATTTCAGCCAGTAAAAAGTTTTGTTTTTCTAACACGATGCGCTTAGGTTTAGGCAGTTTAGAGAGGGGTGGTGTCTGGGATATCAATCGGGCCCAATGCGGGTCGCGCTACTTATGTTACAATAATTACTGCGTTTTGATTGGTTGGTTGCTATATTGGGGGCTGTCTGTCTGTCTGTCTTTACTAGTGTGTGCCGTGTCAATAAGATTATTTGGTTGTATTATACACTACTTTTTCACTTTCTTACTTAAAAATCGCAGTAATAACTCTAAATTATCCTCATCTCTTGTTTTGGCATTAATTTTGTACCGATCTCTGTATTTCAGTTTTAATTGATCAACAACACTAAGACCATTTGAACCTGATTTTATATCTTCATCATGAACCTCATCCACTTTCTCCTTTTCTTCTTCTTTGTTCTCTACTTCTTCTTTTTCTTTTTTTCCTTCTTCATGTGGTTTGACACTTTGAGGTGATCTTGATATCTTGTCATTTGTCATTAATTCATGAGCAGATCTCATCTTGACCTGCACTATTTCTCCATCACCTTCTTCCTCATCATTTTCAAAACTTATCTGCACTTTTCTCTTCTTCCGCGTCGCCACTTTTTTATCACTTTTACTACCTTGCGATGTGGGTTTCGTTTCCTTAACAGCAGCAACAAGATCATCAAAGTATTTGATCACAACTTCGCAATCATTGATCGTTGTTGGATACAAGGGCTTACCTCCCGTCTCCTTGAATTCTTCCGGTAACTCACTCTCTCCTATTCTGATCACATTGTATATGGTCTTGTCGACAATCTTTCCCATTAATGTGTTCTTACCATTAAATTCAACACATTCGTCTGACAAGGTTATGAAAAATTGATCATTACTAGAATTCTTAACTCCAGCTAAGTTACATACCCCGATCAAACCACGTCTGTTAAATCGTAACCTCTGATGGAACTCGGTACTGAAACTCGTTGCATGGTCCACTAAAGGTGGGGAAACCTGGACAAGATAATTTGGTATCACGTTATCAAATTGACAATTTTTATAAGCATTGTTCAAACAATTCTGGATGAAATTTCGACTAGCTATCGGAGTCTCTTTGGCCCAAAGTTCTATGTCTAATGGACCCTTGCTTGTATGTAGTATGACCTTGGCAGTCGTTGGTGGCTCAAATGAACTACTCATGGTTGTTATGTGGATCTTTGTTTATCTCATCTCCCTCCAAGTAATCCTGTCTAATCACTGTAGAAGAAAAATAAAAAAATATATTTGATTTTGATTTTTTTTCTTTTTTTTGCAGGGCTTTTACATTTCATATTGAGTTTTACCCATTAATTGAGGGATGAACACACATCAATCTTCAAATTATCTCCGGTCGAATTGAGTTGAATATTAATGCTGATGTATCATCTTTTCAGAGATTGGCCCCCTGTTTGTAGAGAGTTTGTATTCCAGCTTGACGTGGTCAACTAAAAGAGAAAGGAATTCTTCATAACACAGCTCATGGATGTAGATTCTAGATGTAGAAGTACAGATTTGACCTATGTTGCTGAAGATTCATACAGCACATTGTTCCAAATCACAATTTGGTAAGACAATTGCCGTTGATTAACAAAACAGAAATTTGTACTATTTAGCATAGATTCGTTAAGTAAACTATACTTAAATATAAAGATTTAGACTAACTGTTCCTTTTGATTTGGCTGGCAAGTACCTGTCACACCCTCATTCTGCATGATTGACTGTTGTAATTGAAGAAGGTCTGCATAGTCTTGTTGTTGTTCATCCTTTCTATGAATATCTCTTAGATTGGAAATGACCCTGTCTCTTGGTGAGAGCCCATCATAAGAAGTCAGAGAGGGGTAAAAAAACTTGAGTTGCATTGCAAATCTATCGCATAATTGTTCGATCCAAGTTTCAACAGATTTCTCGGTGAATATCATACGATCTAATTCACTTTTCCGATACCGATGTGTGGCCAATATTTTAGGCAGTGCTTCAGTGTGAAGATAATTATTCAATTCATCAGCAAGTAATGCCCATTTTTTCTTTTTATCCTCTTCTGATTCATTGTCTTTCAAAGGTCTAATTTCAAGGTACTTTTTCATGAGCTCATCAAAACATGCTTCATTAACGGCAGCCCACCTTATGTTGATGGAAAAGATTACAGCAATTGCTAAAATCGATATCAGGATAAGCGATATAAGTACAGACAATACTTCTCTCAGCTCAGGTTCAATATCTTTGATACATAATTCGATAAAAGTAAAAATTGTTGCCAACGCATAGATCACAATCTGTATTTCAACATAAATAAGCGGCCCCATCAAATAGAAAAATACAGCCAATATGAGAATTACTAAAGCACATGGGAGAATAATGTCGAGAAACATTATGATGATATTGTTGTTGTTGAGTATATGATGGCCGTCTCAAAATATTCTTTTTTGATTAGGAAGAAAAATTTGAAAAAACAAGCTTTTTGGAAATTGAGCGGCTAACAAATAACGCTTCTATTTTTGGAGTGGAGAAGTGGACTTTTATAAACTACATAGATCATGGTAGTTTATCTAGATCTTACAGAAATTTCCACAGCTTTATAATGAGAATGGATGAAAAGAAAGAAAAATGACCAGTTCTTGTAGTAGATCAAACTCAAGTTCATAGACTGGCAATGTTACAGGATGAGTTGGTACGGCCTTTTAGCTTTTTCAGCTTATTTTTTACCTTTGCAAGGACACAGTAACTTCAAGTTGAAATAAAAGACTATGAGTAAATCTTCATAAAAATAGCTATAAGTTATCAGTTCCTACCAACTCTCTTAATGTTCGGCTTTCATTGGAAATCTCCGCCTATCATTCCCAATATTGGAATTGTAATTGAGTCAAACTAAATACAATAACTGTTCTCTTCCAAGAAGACAAGTATATAACCCTGAAAATATCAAAAAAATAAATAAATAGATTTTAAATAAATTTTAAATAAATATAAGATAAATAAATAATTGAACCAGTGACGAAACTGAATTCGATATGGAATAAATAAAATAAATAATAGGATAAAGAGATCAATAAATGATAATAATGAACAAAAAAAATAACATCAGATTAAATCAATTCATTGTGGAGACCAAGGAGGTTCAAATCACGTGATCCGTTGACATAAACTCTCAACTTGTCAATATCCTCCTTTGAATAAACTGTTCTACCAGTGATTTGAGATTCAAAAAATATATGTGGCTTGATATACCGATAAAGGTACTCGTTTAATTCATCAGGTATTAAGCCCAAATCTTCAAAATGTTTGACACCTTCGCCGCCCAATTCATGATCGATATGAGATCTCAATAACTGATCAGTGTTGAATCTCAACTGTGAAGAGAGGTATTGTCTCAAGATGGCGTAATACTTGATTGCCCATTCCGGTGCAGGTAAGTAAAAACCAGAAGCTACAGGGTAATAACCTCTTTGTGAGATATGAAGAATATGTTTGATCATTTCTCTCAACTCATTCTTACTCCATTGATCGGTCCCATGTAACTCAAAAGTTTGACCCAGGGTAGATCCATCATAACCAATTTTCTCCAACAGTTCAGCAACTTGCATACCATGCAGTGGATAAACTTTCTTCTTAAAGATGACGTTACCACCAAAAATCTTGATTTGTAACAATTCATTGAGAAACGATGAGTTTCTGCCATACATTGGACCAGGACGAACGATTGTTGCATCTGGAATGATATCCCTAACCACTTGTTCACCGATACCCTTTGTGGCATAATAAACGGATTCACTATTAGGGTTGGCATTGTACGAAGAAACGTGAATAAATCTGGATACACCAGCATCTTTAGATGCCTGGGCAATACGTCTTGCCAGCTCAATATTGACATCAGCCATTGAAAAATTCTTGGAATTATAATCAGCACCGATCAAGTTGAATACGACATCCGATTTGGCAACACTGTTGTAAATGCTCTCAATGTTTCTAATATCAATTTCCATAAAATTGACCACACCTAAATCACCATTAATCTTCAATTGTCTCACCAGAGTACCATTTCTAAATGGAACAACAGTAATGGTACCATGTTTGGATAATTTAGCGGTGAGTAAACGGCCAAGGAATCCGGTAGAACCGAATACAGTGGCAGTATAACCCGTCCTCGATGAGCGTCCACCTTGACCCACAGCAGTAAGCACTTTGCCATGTTTGGTGATAGCAATATCACCTTTGAGAGGAAACCGGGACATGCCTCTGGTGAAGGTGAGAGATAATTGACCATATTGGGGTTGAATCCGACAGCAGAGGGGATTGATTGGGCGGGATGAAAACTTGATCATCTTGATGGATTCTGTTGTGATTGAATTATATGAAATCAATTCATTTATTATCTTCGACCTTTTTTTGTATTTTTTTGTATTTTTTTTCTCTCCGCATCTCTTTTGCTCTATGTTAAAAATATACTACACAAGATAGAAGAAACAAGTTAGAAGATATATAATAATCATCTCTGTCCTTGACAATACACATAGCTTCGAGTTGTTTTCAATTAAATTCAAATCCAAAGTCCCAAGCTGCCACTATAACTTGTATCCAATTAGTGATCGCTCCATCACTTGATGTTTCAATGTGCTCACATACATATTGTGGAGGACAGCTGAGTCGATACTTGATGATTAGGGTTTATAATCAAAGTGTTTAACTTGCTCAGTTTCTATGAACCTATACCTTGCCTCATGTATGAAATCTTAATATTAGAAGTCCCTGTTCAAGGTGCATCATTATCCCCGATGACCAATTAGCGCTTGAACTACCACCTTATGGGTCAAATGACCTCGATCCTGTTGGATCAATATCGAATATCGATTTTATTTAATTCATTGGAAGATAATGTTGTCACTACCTGTGCTGAAAGAGGTAATGATAATATTGAATTACGTGAATTCGCAAGGACAGATATGGGAAGAGGCGTCAGATCCGGGATAATGATATTGATCTTGTTGTTTCGTTTGTTGAAGTGGTTTGACCAGTTATATCATACTTCACAATAAACAACTGATCAATTTTTGATATATGGAACTAGCTTGAAAGAGAGTGATCAAGATGGGTGAATGGATAGACTTTGTCAAAAAAAATATGAGCGTGAAGTTCCTTGTCGCCGAAAAGCTTTTGAGAAGACTAGAGGATGAAGAAGATAGTATCATTGATGTGGAAAGAATATCGTTGTTAGAATTCCCATTCAATTCACTTCTGTTGGTTTCAGATGATCTTGATACCAATGGAAGACTCCTTGCTATTATGAGACTTGAAGTCGCCTTAGATGTCATTGGCAAATCTGAAAAAATTCCACGTGATGGCAGTTACAATAGAATAGCTTTATTATTTCAAATAACTAATGGACTGCAAGGTCAACATACTGATCACATGAGCTGATTGTAAGCTAATAACACCCACAAAGGCCCAGAACCATTAGAACTATCAGAGCAGTACCGGTTTCAAAAATAACTGTCCGGTAACTCTTGTAGATGGATATTCATGATTTCCCACATATCACATACAGGTCAAGACATTCATAAAAACAAACAAGTTAGACTAAACGTGGCATTGAAATAGATTCTGGATCACTATTAAGATACATTCAGCAAAAATGTGAGTGGTGAATATATCAGTACGACAGGTTTCACCCATCGACTGACGCCCGTTCATCTCATCGTCTATCGGAATTCTCATCTTGAACAGTATTGAGAAAAGTATCTTGGTCAATGATGAGTTCAGTTATGTTCATAATGGGGAGACTCGACGAAATATCATGCAAAGTGGATGACTTTGTTTTGAGGTTTTAGTTAAATTACAGTTGGATTTCAGTGGAAGTTTTATGATATTAATATTGAAGTATCTAATTAAAGGTTTCAATATTATATCCACCATCTGGATTGGTAGAATTGTCTGGAAATTAGAGTGTTATGTTGATTTGTATCAATTTATGAGCGAAGCTGAATAAGGAGAGCATAATTTTAATTATTCATTATCTTTGTAAGAGAAAAAGGTGGGATATCATATTTTTAATCTTACGTATCCATTCATATATTACCATCAACAAATTATTAGTTATCCTTAATATTTCAAGTAAACTTTGTGCTACAAATTGAATGTACACATTAGTCAAGCTCATTGAAACTGAACAGGTTTATATATCCATTTTTAAATTCTCTAATAATAGTAATCACCTTTCATTATTTCCCTATTCTCACCAAATTAATAGTCTTTACTTCAACTACGTAACGTCACATCTATGGTAAACCATTTTTCCGAAAATAAAGGAAGCACCTTTTTTGTCAAACAAGTTCCACATGGTTGAATTAATTGTTATCCAAATTGTTTTAAATAACTAATGAATTTCAATACACCAACACCTTATTGATTACACAAGGTAATGATTAACTAATATGGTCGAAATGACCACCAGGAAATATCAGAATTATTAGAGCAAGGTACAGAAATAAAACCGTATACCTCCCCTCTCGTGGCTGTTTTTGAATTTTCAAGGTATTTACTCATCCAATAAACAGCATATCTGATATATCAGACAGCTTTAGGATGCTTACAAAACCTTATCATTGTACTCTATATACTTGTATAAATATATATATATATATATATATGATCATAGCAACGGCAGAACCCATTTTCTCTCATCTTTCCTTTCTACCCTTTCCCACTTACTTCCCCTTTTTGATAGTTCCCAATTGGGATCAATTAGATCCTATTCTGGCTGCCCATTGGCTACCGCAGTTTATCAGTACCTATCTTTGACAGCTGTTCTGGTAATAGAGCACCTTTGCCAGCGGTGCTAAATTATCGAAAACTAACCTCATCGGTACTGTAGGTAGTGAGTGTCTAGGGATAAAATATGAAAAAACCAAAATCCAATTCCACTCCATTTGTTGAAGTCCACTAATACTAGTTTCAATGGAAATAAATTCATTTTAAACACCTTGAGTAATTTTATAAATGATTTGATGTTAACTTTGGGTTTAATTAATATCAAACAAATGTATGACTTCCCCTCCTGAGATTCCTGAAAATATTAACAGTAATTTGCTAAAAATACTTTTTAGTAGGCCTTTCTCTTAGAGCTTTAGCCCTTTTAGTTAAGACCTAACTAGGCCTTTCTCTCAGACCTTTGTCAGGCCTTTATTTATTAGACCTTTGTCAGGCCTTTGTTTATTAGACCTTTCCCAGGCCTTTGTCAGGGGGGCTAGGCCTTTATTTATCAGACCTTTGTCAGGCCTTTCTCTTAGGCCTTTCTTAGACCTTTTTAATTAAGACCTAACTAGACCTTTCTCTTAGGCCTTTGTTAGGCCTTTATTTATTAGACCTTTGTCAGGTCTTTTTAATTAAGACCTAACTAGGCCTTTCTCTTAGGCCTTTGGTAGGCCTTTATAAGTATTTCTTTTTATTCTCAAGGTTTGATTGTGTGATAATTGTTAGTATCTGAAATGATAGCTGTTGAAGATTCATGCTTGCTGTTTTGTTGATGTCCTTGTTTGTCCTGTTTGTCCTGTTTGTCCTGTTTGTCCTAAAATTATTGTTGTGTCTTAATTGTCCTAAAATTTTGATTGTGTGATAATTGTTAGTATCTGAAATGATAGTTGTTGAAGATTCAAGCTTGCTGTTTTGTTGATGTCCTTGTTTGTCCTGTTTGTCCTGTTTGTCCTGTTTGTCCTGTTTGTCCTGTTTGTCCTGTTTGTTCTGTTTGTCCTAAAATTATTGTTGTGTCTTAGTTGTCCTAAAATTTTGATTGTGTGATAATTGTTAGTATCTGAAATGATAGTTGTTGAAGATTCATGCTTGCTGTTTTGTTGATGTCCTGTTTGTCCTAAAAATATTGTTGTGTTATAATAGTCCTAGAATTGTTGTTAGCGCTTCCTTAAAATCTACCATAAGTTTCTGTTGGACATATGATGATTTTCAACATATGTCTGTGAAATCATAAAAACGTTATTATGCAATAACTACAATTTTAAGCCCCAAAAACTAAATCTGAAACAAATAAGATGTTTCAAGATAACATCAATCACACTAATTACATGCACTAATAGCATATTTATTATTACTATTTCTATTAATAGCATCC